>JAQPPZ010002089.1:0-500785 GCA_028583015.1 Wollemia nobilis | reverse complement strand
TTTTGTCAAGGAAAGAAGTTGTCAAAGTTGCTATTTGATATCTAGGAAGAAGACCAAAGGTCAAGATTCTAAAAAGGAGATATAATATTTTTTATAAATTATTTAAATTCAATAAGAATTTAAATTTTATAAATAAATATTATCTACACCATGGAATGCAAGTAAATGAAGGATTTAAAAATTAAACCTATAATTATAATTTATAAAATTTAAATTCATTTGAATTTAAAATATTTATAAATTATAATGATGATGTCACCAAATTAATTTAAGCACTTTGCATATTTTATAAAGTGTTTAAAGGCATCGACGTAATTAAAAAAAGGAAACACTGACGTTTGAAGAAAATACATGGTTGTGTATAAAAGGTGGCCTCATAGACATTGTAAAGTCTATCCCTTGATTGAATAATATTTTACGCCAAGGTAAAAGAGCTTCGTTTACATTTTTGAAAGGATTCATTGAGGAAGAAGACGAAAAACAATTTTGTCTTTAGCACCAAGGATAAAGGGGAAAGGTTGGAGTCTTTGAAGCAAATTGGACACAGTGGTCCATGTGGCAAAGCACAGACGTTTGGAGGAAGCAATTGTTGTGTTCGAAACTCGTGGTGGTGAGCACCAAAGGAATTTTTTTTTCATATGTTTTCATTGAGTAGAAAGGCTAAGGAGGAGGAAGAGCCTTTTGGAACATAAACATGCTCACAGAGCATGTGGTAATGGAGCCCATGACAGGTTGATTGTGGAGGTAGAGGTAACAAGGTTAAAACCCATCGGTGGCCAAGGTAAAGCTTTTGAAATTAATTTTATTGCCTAAGGTTTTCATACAAGGTGTTTGGAGGTATAAGGTTTGCTTGTGAAATTGTTTAAAGAGTGTTTGGTGAATAACGTTGGTAGTTGAAGGTATTACTTGGAGTAATAAGGAAGATTTGGTATTAAATATTTTGATAAAGTCTTAAATTATTATATTGCAAATATTGAAGGGTTAATACTTTTTGAGTGTTGTTTGATCTTTAATAAAGGCTTTGTGTTAAAGAAATTTATTGTGAGGGTATTTGAATATTATTTGAGTTGGAGTGATAAGGTGTTATGTTGGTATTATTTTGCATTGTATTTTGTTGAAGAAATTATTACTCTCTAACCCTTGTTGAGACTGGCAAAGAGGAAATTGTGAGTGTGGTAGATTTGTGAGATCAACTCCTTGTCAAGCAAAAAGGTATGGGTAAATTATTTCTTTGTTGATATGATTGATTGCTTACCTGAAAATTAAGTTTGGAGTGAAAAGGATTTGATTAGGGTTTCATTTTCAAAAGTGTATAAGTTAAATGCTTCAAGGTTTTATGAAATCAAGCGTTGTGATTAAAACCTTGTTTTGTTAGCATTGTTGTTTAAGCCATTGGATTGTGCACAGAACTTGAACTAGGGTTAGGAAAGATCATGAGTATCATTGTTATGTAAGATTTTTTGTTGAGCATTTTTGGAAATATGTTGAGTTAGATGATACATGCTTGTACCACGGTTTGTGAGTGAGAGTTGGTTCTTGAGTGATTGGTTGAGTAGAGTTGAGTGAACCTAGTCAAGTGGATGTATGAAGTGATTGTTCAAGTTCCATAAAATAAACTATTCTATATTCTAATTTGAGTTATGAAAGAAATTGAGTTGTGAGAATAGAACATATTGAGTCTCTAACAATTCTCTTTATGCTTCTATGATATCGATTTGAGTTGAAAAAGTGATTGAGCATGGAGTATAGAACATATTGAGTCTCTAACAATTCTCTCTATGTTTCTATGAGATTGGAAAAGTTCTATGTGGACTTGTTAAGCTGATTTGAGGTAAGTATTTGAGAAGACTTGTGGAATGATTTTGTGTGAGCTTTTATGGAAGCTTACAATACAGTTTGGTTAAGTCCTAGAGAGGGCTTATTGAGCATATTTGGACAAGTTCTGTGTGAGCTTGGTGAGCAGATTTGAGTAGGTTATGAGCGAACCTATTGAGCATATTTGAGCAGGTTCTAAGTGGACCTATTGAGTACATTTGAGCAGGTTTTGAGAAAGCTTGTTGAGCAGATTTGAGTAGGTTCTGAGTGGACCTATTGAGTATATTTTAGTAGGTTATGAGTGGAGCTATTGAGCAGATTTGAGAAGGTTATGAGTGAGCCTGTTGAGAATATTTGAGCAGGTTTTGAGTGGACCTATTGAGCATATTTGAGAAGGTTCTGAGTGGACCTGTTGAGCAGATTTGTGCTAGACCAAATGAACCATGTTTAGTGCAAATTTGAGTGAGCTTGTTGATAAGACTTATGCTAGATTTATTGGACTGTGTTTAGTGGAAGAATTGAGAAGAGTTGTTCTAGACCGACTAGACTATGTTTAGTATAGAATTGAGACAGAGATTTGGAGGTGATAGAGCAAAGAGGATAGTAGTCTCTAGTGGATAGAGATCCATCATCTAGGGCAATGAGGACAGGTCTTCTAAGTGGGGACAAGAGTCTTCAGTGGAGAGAGATCCACAAGCCAGTGTAGTGGAGGCAGTATTCTTCTAAAGGATCACCAGCTAGAGCAGAGGAGAAGGAGTTCTCCTGTGGATAGAGATCCGCAAACTAGATTTAGGGGATCAACATCTCATTTGGATAGAGGTCCATAAATATTGTAATAGGGAAAGTATTCCTAAGATATTAACTAAGAAAGTTTTAGTAAAATATTTTCTTCGTGGAGTAGCCCGCATTGGGTGAATTATGTAAATTGTGGTGTCTCTATTTTGTGTGGTTTTGTGTAAATTTATTTGATTACTATCGTTGATATTGCTATCTTTACATTGCATATATTGGTTTGAGATAAAAAGTAGAAAGTGGTCTTATACTATTCACCCCCCCTCTCAGTATAAGCTTATGTTCTTCAATTGTTATTATAGCAGGTTTTTCAAAAGAGTTTGATAGCTTGAAGGAAAAGTGGTCAAGAACACAATGGATCAAAAGGATCAAAGGTATGGGTCCTCATATAATACAACACCAGTCTTTGATGGAAGTGACTTCTTATATTGGTTAATGCTGATGAGATTTCACCTGATGGCACTTGGAAATGAAGTTTGGGATGTAGTGGAACTTGGATATGATCTAGCAATCAATCCTACTATAGATAAGGAAGGTAAGCTTCTAATGCATAAAAATTCAAGAGCTATGAATGCAATCATAAAAGGGTTGCATAGATAAAAATCTGTGAAGGTTATGGATTGTAAAACAACAAAAGAAATGTGGGAACTACTGCATAACATATATGAGGGAGATAAAGGTGTCAGGAAAGCTAAAATCAAAAATATCAAAGGAGAATTTGAAAACTTTAGAATGCAGGATGATGAAAATATTCATGACTATCTCAATAATATTGATGAACTTGTACATGAGATGAGAGGACTTGGAATGAAAGTTTATGAATCTGATGCTTGTGATAATATCTTGAGAACTCTTCCAAAAAGGTACAATGAAAAAGCCTCTTCTATAGAAACATCATTTGATAGTGATTGTCTGACAAGAAGTTCTTTGTTTGGCATGCTTAAAACCTTTGAGATAAGAACAACAGATCCTACACCTCCAAAGGAAGATGCATTCAAACAAAACAAGGAAACAAAGGGTAAGAAGTCAAAATCAAACAATGAGTCTTCTAGTGATGAGGAAGCCAATTATGGTAGAAAAGATAAAAGTTCTAGAATACCCATAGATATAAGATCTTTTAAGTGTTTAAATTGTGGAAAGTATGGAAATTTTTCAACATATTGTAGAGAAACAAAGAACAACAATGGTGAAGAAAAACATGATCATAGGTACAGGGAATCAAAAAGATATAGGCATCAAAAGAAAAGCAAGGATGGAAAAAACAGACAAGGAAATAAGTTCTTTCAAAGATAAAAGAGGAGCTACTATGCGGATAATGCAAGTAAGTACTCAAATGATAGTGATGCTAGTTCTTCATAAAATGATAAATATGAAGTCATATTTATGATTGAAGAAAAAGAACCAGTTAAGAAAAATACTCTAGTTATTCTTAAATTTTTAGATGTAGTAACTTTGGACATCTTAAATATGATTGTATAAGGGATGGTTATAGTTTCAGTGATTATGAATATGAGAATGCACTTTAAGGACTAGATGAAAAAATTCTAATGGCTTTAGAAGAAGAAGTAAGTGATCCTATAGAAGACAAGTCAAAAGAAATTAATGATGTGGACAAAGGCAAAAAAATAGAAGAATATTCAGAAGAGAATGAATACGATATAAAGGGAGAAACTTATCTATGCCCTTGACACGGTAAAGAAGGTAAGGAAGCAACACTCTAAACTTGAAATTCAGTTTTAAGAATGTGATGAAGAGGGAAGATTGCTCATAGAGGATTTATAAAAATCAAAGGCTAAGGCAAAATGGTTCAAAGATAAGTTAGAATCAAATATCTTGGAATGTGAGAAGTTAGCACAAGAAGTGGCACTACTAAAATAAGATTTAGAGGACTCCAAGATCAATATGAAAGGATTCGATTATGGATAAGATATTCAAGGTACAAAAAAGGTCAACAAACAAAACAAGTCTTGGTTTTGAACAAACTCAAAAGAAATAGGAAAAAAATTCAAATTCAAGTTTTGAAGAGGAAAATTTAGATGAAGATACTTCAGAAGAAGACAATGTAAAAAATTAGACATCGGAGGAAGAGTTGGACAATAGAGAGTTCAACAAAGATAGGAACAATGCACATAGAAGATAAATATGGAACAACAATCAGAACAAGAGACCAATGAGGTCAAAACGAGGAAGTTTCAATGGAAGATGTTTTTCATATCACAGGTTTGGGCACATGGCTTCAAAATGTAGGACACATGAAATACAGGAATATGGAAATGGATAAATTTTCCATGGGTATTTCTACTCATGTAATTAGTTTGGTCACAAGGCAATGAATTATGGGGTTCATAAAAGAAGAGGATATGAATTCACAAGGAAAAATCCTAAGATATTTGCACCTCCAAGGAATTATATCATTAAGTGTTATAAGTGCAATAATAATGGTCACACAACAAAGTGGTGTAGAGCAGACATTCTAGAAATAGGTATGAGCAGGAACAAGAACATGAACATGAATAGAAACAAGAACAAAAATAGAAACATGGATATGAACAGGAATAGGAACAGGAACAAGAACATGGATGTGAACAGGAACAGGAAAAGGAATGATAACACAGATAGAAACAATCAGAGAAATAAAAAAAATTAGAAAAGAAGGGAAGAGGATAAAGGTAAAGAACAATGCATTTTGGGAGAAGAAATACTCCCATCCCATAATTAACCAACTCAAAAAGAGGTGGGGGAGGGACTAATATAAGAGGCTCATTATTAGCCCTGAGCCCCAAAGGTGAACCTTTGCCATTGATGTCAAAGGGGAAATATTTGTGTAATGAGGAGAGATTTGATATTTGTGAGAGCATTGACCCAGGGGGAGCAATGTCCCAGGGGAGCAGAAGAAAAATAAATGTCAGGTTTCAATAAAAAGAATGTGGGTTGCCATCAATGACAAAGGAGGAGATTGTTGGACATTTTGAGTCCCTAAGCTAAAATGATCATTGATGTCAAGAAATGCAGTTAACATTAATATCAAGGTTTTTGTCAAGGAAAGAAGTTGTCAAAGTTGCTATTTGATATCCAGGAAGAAGACCAAAGGTCAAGAGTCTCAATGCAAAGTTGAAAAGGAGATATAAATTTTTTTCATAAATTATTTAAATTCAATAAGAATTTAAATTTTATAAATAAATATTATCTACACCATGGAATGCAAGTAAAGGAAGGTTTTAAAAATTAAACATATAATTATAATTTATAAAATTTAAATTCTTTTGAATTTAAAATATTTATAAATTATAATGCTGATGTCATCAAATTTGAATTTAAAATATTTATAAATTATAATGCTAATGTCATCAAATTTAATTTAAGCACTTTTCATATTTTATAAAGTGTTTAAAGGTGCCGACATCATTAAAAAAAGGAAGCACCGAATTTTGAAGAAAATACATGGTTGTGTATAAAAGGTGGCCTCATAGACATTGCAAAGTTTATCCCTTGATCGAATAATATTTTGCACCAAGGTAAAAGAACTTCGTTTACTAGGGTTAAGAAAGATCATGAGTATCATTGTTATGTAAGATTTCTTGTTGAGCATTTTTGGAAATATTTTGAGTTAGATGATACATGCTTGGACCAGGGTTTGTGAGTAAAAGTTGGTTCTTGAGTGATTGGTTGAGTAGAGTTGAGTGAACCTAGTCAAGTGGATGTATGAAGTGATTGTTTAGGTTCCATAAAATAAACTATTCTATATTCTGATTTGAGTTGTGAAAGAAATTGAGTTGTGAGAATAGAACATATTGAGTCTCTAACAATTCTCTTTATGCTTCTATGATATTGATTTGAGTTGAGAAAGTGATTGAGCATTGAGTATAGAACATATTGAGTCTCTAATAATTCTCTCTATGTTTCTATGAGATTGGACAAGTTCTGTGTGGACTTGTTAAGCTGATTTGAGGTAAGTCTTTGAGAAGACATGTGGACTAATTTTGTGTGAGCTTTTGTGGAAGCTTACAATACAGATTTGGTTAAGTCCTAGAGAGGACTTATTGAGCATATTTGGACAAGTTCTATGGGAGCTTGGTGAGCAAATTTGAGCAGGTTCTGAGCAAACCTGTTGAGCATATTTGAGCAGGTTCTAAGTGGACCTATTGAGTACATTTGAGCAAGTTTTGAGTGAGCTTGTTGAGCAGATTTGAGTAGGTTCTGAGTGGACCTATTGAGTATATTTGAGTAGGTTATGAGTGGACCTATTGAGAAGATTTGAGAAGGTTATGAGTGAGCCTGTTGAGCAGATTTGGGTAGGTTTTGAGTGGACCTATTGACCATATTTGAGGAGGTTACGAGTGGACCTATTGAGCAGATTTGTGCTAGACCGAATGAACCATGTTTAGTGCAAATTTGAGTGAGTTTGTTGCAGAGGCGCCCCAGACTTATGCTAGATTGATTAGACTATGTTTAGTGTAAGAATTGAGAAGAGTTGTGCTAGACCGACTGGACTATGTTTAGTATAGAATTGAGACAGAGATTTGGAGGTGATAGAGCAGAGAGGATAGTAGTCTCTAGTGGATAGATATCCATCAGCCAGGGCAGTGAGGACAGGTCTTCTAAGTGGGGACAAGAGTCTTCAATGGAGAGATATCCACAAGCCAGTGCAGTGGAGGCGGTAGTCTTCTAGAGGATCACTAGCCAAGAGCGAGAGGAGAAGGAGTTCTCCTATGGATAGATATCCACAAACCAGATTTAGGGGATCAACATCTCCTTTGGATAGAGGTCCATAAATATTGTAATAGAGAAAGGATTCCCAAGATATTAACTAAGAAAGTTTTAGTAAAATATTTTCTCTGTGGAGTAGCCCGCATTGGGTGAACCATGTAAATTGTGGTGTCTCTATTGTGTGTGGTGTTGTGTACATTTATTTGATTACTATTGTTGATATTGCTATCTTTACATTGCATATATTGGTTTGAGATAAAAAGTAAAAAGTGGTCTTATACTATTCACCCCCCCTCTCAGTATAAGCTTGTGTTCTTCAATTGGTATCAGAGCGGGTTCCTTCGAAAGAGTTTGATAGCTTGAAGGAAAAGTGGTCAAGAACATAATGGATCAAAAGGATCAAAGGGACGGGTCCTCATATAATACAACACCAGTATTTTATGGAAGTGACTTCTTGTATTGGTGTATGCTGATGAGATTTCACCTGATGGCACTTGGAAATGAAGTTTGGGATGTAGTGGAACTTGGATATGATCTAACAATCAATCCTCCTATAGATAAGGAAGGTAAGCTTCTAATGCATACAAATTCAAGAGCTATGAATGCAATTATAAAATGGTTGCATAGATCAGAATCTATGAAGGTTATGGATTGTAAAACAACAAAAGAAATGTGGGAACTACTGCATAACATATATGAGGGAGATAAAGGTGTCGGGGAAAGCTAAGATCAAAAATATCAAAGGAGAATTTTAAAAATTTAGAATACGGGATGATGAAAATATTCATGACTATCTCAATAATATTGATGAACTTGTACATGAGATGAGAGGACTTGGAATGAAGGTTTATGAATCCGATGCTTGTGATAAGATCTTGAGAACTCTTCCAAAAAGGTACAATGAAAAATTCTCTTCTATAGAAACATCATTTGATAGTGATTGTCTAACAAGAAATTCTTTGTTTGGCATGCTTACAACCTTTGAGATAAGAACAAAAGATCCTACACCTCCAAAGGAGGCTGCATTCAAAGCGAATAAGGAAACAAAGGGTAAGAAGTCAAAATCAAACAATGAGTCTTCTAGTGATGAAGAAGCCAATTATGGTAGAAGAGATAAAGGTTCTAGAATACCCATAGATATAAGATCTGTTAAGTGTTTCAATTGTGGAAAGTATGGAAATTTTTCAATAGATTGTAAAGAACCAAAGAACAACAATGGTGAAGAAAAACAGGATCATAGGTACAAGGAATCAAAAAGATATAGGCATCAAAAGAAAAACAAGGATGGACAAAATAGACAAGGAAATAAGTTCTTTCAAAGATAAAATAGGAGCTACTATGCGGATAATGCAAGTAAGTACTCAAATGATAGTGATGCTAGTTCTTCAGAAAATGATAGAGATGAAGTCCTATTTATGATTGAAGAAAAAGAACCAGTTAAGAAAAATACTCCAGTTATTCTCAATTTTTTTAGATGTGGTAACTTTGGACATCTTGAATATGATTGTACAAGGGATGGTTATAGTTTCAGTGATGATGAATATGAGAATGCACTTGAAGGACTAGATGAAAATATTCTAATGGATTTAGAAGAAGAAGTAAGTGATCCTATAGAAGACAAGCCAAAATAAATTAATGATGTGGACAAAGGCAAAAAAATAGAAGAATATTCAGAAGAGAATGAATATGATCTCAAGGGAGAACTTATCTATGCCCTTGACACGGTAAAGAAGGTAAGGAAGCAACACTCTAAACTTGAAATTCAGTTTTAAGAATGTGATGAAGAGAGAAGATTGCTCATAGAGGATTTAGAAAAATCAAAGGCTAAGGAAAAAGGGTTCAAAGATAAGTTAGAAGCAAATATCTTGGAATGTGAGAAGTTAGCACAAGAAGTGGCACTACTAAAAGAAGATTTAGAGGACTCCAAGATCAAGATGAAAGGATTCAAGAATAGATCAAAGATTATGGATAAGATATTCAAGGTACAAAGAAGGTCAACAAACAAAACAGGTCTTGGTTTTGAACAAACTCAAAAGAAATAGGAAGAAGATTCAAATTCAAGTTTTGAAGAGGAAAATTTAGATGAAGATACTTCAGAAGAAGACAATGTAAAAAATTAGACATCGGAGGAAGAGTTGGACAATAAAGAGTTCAAAGAAGATAGGAGCAATGCACATAGAAGATAAATATGGAACAACAATCAGAACAAGATACCAATGAGGTCAAAACAAGGAAGTTTCAATGGAAGATGTTTTTCATATCACAGGTTTGGGCACATGGCTTCAAAATGTAGGACACATGAAATATAGGAATATGGAAATGGATAACTTTTCCATGGGTATTGCTACTCATGTAATTAGTTTGGTCACAAGGCAATGAATTATAGGGTTCATAGAAGAAGAGGATATGAATTCACTAGGAAAAATCCTAAGATATTTGCACCTCCAAGGAATAATATCATTAAGTGTTATAAGTGCAATAATAATGGTCACACAACAAAGTGGTGTAGAGCAGACATTCTAGAAATAGGTATGAGCAGGAACAAGAACATGAACATGAATAGAAACAAGAACATGAACATGAATAGAAACAAGAACAAAAATAGAAACATGAATATGAAAAAGAATAGGAACAGGAACAGGAACATGGATGTGAACAAGAATAGGAAAAGGAATGATAACATAGATAGAAACAATCAGAGGAATCATAAAATTTAGAAAATAAGGGAAGAGGATAAAGGAAAAGAACAATGCCTTTTGGGAGTAGAAATACTCCCACCCCAGAATTAACCACCTCAAAATGATGTGGGGGAGGGGCTAAGCTAAGAGGCTCATTCTTAGCCCCGAGCCCCAAAGGTGACCCTTTGCCATTGATGTCAAAGGGGGAGAGATTTGTGTAATGGGGAGATATTTGATATTTGAGAGAGCATTGAGCCAGGGGAGCAATGTCCCAGGGGGAGCAAAAGAAAAAGAAAAGTCAGGTTTCAGTAAGAAGAATGTGGGTTGCCATCAATGACAAAGGGGGAGATTGTTGGACATTTTGAGTCCCTAAGCCAAAATTGTCATTGATGTCAAGAAATGCAGTTAACATTAATATCAAGGTTTTTGTCAAGGAACGAAGTTGTCAAAGTTGCTATTTGATATCCAGGAAGAAGGCCAAAGGTCAAGAGTTTCAATGCAAAGTGAAAAGTAAAAGAAGGGTTTAAAAATTAAACCTTACAATTATAATTTATAAAATTTAAATTCTTTTGAATTTAAAATATTTATAAATTATAATGCTGATGTCATCAAATTTAATTTAAGCACTTTGCATATATTATAAAGTGTTTAAAGGCACCGACGTCATTAAAACAAGGAAGCACCGACGTTTGAAGAAAACACATGGTTGTGTATAAAAGGTGGCCTCAAAGACATTGCAAAGTTTATCCCTCGATCGAATAATATTTGTGCCAAGGTAAAAGAGCTTCGTTTGCATTTTTGAAAGGATTCGTTGAGGAAGAAGACGAAAAATATTTTCGTCTTTAGCACCAAGGATAAAGTGGAAAGGTTGGAGTCTTCGAAGCACATTGGACACGGTGGTCCAAGTGGCAAAGCGCAGACGTTTTGAGGAAGCAAGTGTTGTGTTCGAAACTCGTGGTGGTGAGCGCCAAAGGGAAACATTTTTCATACGTTTTCATTGAGCGCAAAAGCTAAGGAGGAGAAAGAGCCTTTTGGCTCTTAAACGTGCTCATAGAGCATGTGGTCATGGAGCCCATGGCAGGTTGCTTGCGGAGGTAGAGGTAACGGGGTCGAAACCCGTTGGTGGCCAAGGTAAAAGCTTTTTAATTAATTTTATTGCCTAAGGTTTCAATACAAGGTGTTTGGAGGTATAATGTTTGCTTGTGAAATTGTTTAAAGAGTGTTTGGTGAATAACGTTGGTAGTTGAAGGTATTACTTGGAGTAATAAGGAAGCTTTGGTATTAAATATTTTTGATAAAGTCTTAAATTATTATATTGCAAATATTGAAGGGTTAAGACTTTTTGAGTGTTGTTTGATCTTTAAAGGGTTTGTGTTAAAATAAAATTATTGTGAGGGTATTTGAATATTATTTGAGTTGGAGTGATAAGGTGTTATTTTGGTATTATTTTGCATTGTATTTTGTTGAAGAAATTATTACCCTCTAACCCTTGTTGAGATTGGCAAAGAAGAAATTGTGAGTGTGGCAGATTTGTGAGATCAACTCCTTGTCAAGCAAAAAGGTATGAGCAAATTCTTTCTTGGTTGAGTTGATTGATTGGCTTTCTTGAAAATTAAGTTTGGAGTGAAAAGGATTTGATTAGGGTTTCCTTTTCGAAAGTGTATGAGTTAATGCTTCAAGGTTTTCTGAAATCAAGTGTTGTGATTAAAACCTTGTTTTATTAGCATTGTTGTTGAAGCCATTGGATTGTGCAAAGAACTTGAACTTGAGTTAGAAAATATCATGAGTATCATTGTTATGTGAGATTTGTTGTTGAGCATTGTTGGAAATATTTTGAGTTGGATGATACATGCTTGGACTAGGGTTTGTGAGCAAGAGTTGTTTCTTGAGTGATTGGTTGAGTAGAGTTGATTGGGCCTAGTCAAGTGGATGAATGAAGTGATTGTTCAAGTTCCATAAAACAAACTATTCTATATTCTGATTTGAGTTGTGAAAGTGATTGAGTTTTGAGAATAGAACATATTGAGTCTCTAAAAATTCTCTTTATGCTTCTATGAGATTGATTTGAGTTGAGAAAGTGATTGAGCATTGAGTATAGAACATATTGAGTCTCTAACAATTCTCTCTATGTTTCTATGAGATTGGACAAGTTCTGTGTGGACTTGTTAAGCTGATTTGAGGCAAGTATTTGAGAAGACTTATGGACTGATTTTGTGTGAGCTTTTGTGGAAGCTTACAATACAGATTTGGTTAAGTCCTAGAGAGGACTTATTGAGCATATTTGGACAAGTTTTGTGAGCTTGTGGAGAGAATTGGGTTGTTAGTGGACTATTGAGAGATTTGTGAGGTGGTTGAGTGGACCTATTGAGTATATTTGAGTAGGTTCTGAGTGGACCTATTGAGCATATTTGAGCAGGTTCTGAGTGGACCTATTGAGAAGATTTGAGAAGTTTTTGAGTGGACCTATTGAGAATATTTGAGCAGGTTTTGAGTGGACCTATTGAGCAGATTTGTGCTAGACCGATTGGACTATGTTTAGTGCAGATTTGAGTGAGCTTGTTGAGAGACTTGTGCTAGACCGACTGGACTATGTTTAGTACAAGAGTTGAGCAGAGTTGTGCTAGACCGACTGGACTGTGTTTAGTACAGAATTGAGATAGAGCTTTGGAGGTGATAGAGCAGAGAGGACAGTAGTCTCCAGTGGATAGAGATCCATCATCCAGGGTAGTGAGGATAGGTCTTCTGAGTGGGGACAAGAGTCTTCAGTGGAGAGAGATCCACAAGCCAGTGCAGTGGAGGCAGTAGTCTTCTAGAGGATCACCAGCTAGAGCAGAGGAGAAGGAGTTCTCCTATGGATAGAGATCCACAAACCAGATTTAGGGGATCAACATCTCCTTTGGATAGAGGTCCATAAACATTGTAATAGGGAAAGGATTCCCAAGAGATTAACTAAGAAAGTTTTAGTAAAATATTTTCTCCGTGGAGTAGCCCGCATTGGGTGAACCACGTAAATTGTGGTGTCTCTATTGTGTGTGGTGTTGTGTACATTTCTTTGATTACTATTGTTGATATTGCTATCTTTACATTGCATATATTGGTTTGAGAGAAAAAGTAAAAAGTGGTCTTATACTGTTCACCCCCCTCTCAGTATAAGCTTGTGTTCTTCAATTGGTATCAGAGTGGGTTCCTTCAGAAGAGTTTGATAGCTTGAAGGAAAAGTGGTCAAGAACACAATGGATCAAAAGGATCAAAGGGATGGGTCCTCATATAATACAACACCAATATTTGATGGAAGTGACTTCTTGTATTGGTGTATGCTGATGAGATTTCACCTGATGGCACTTGGAAATGAAGTTTGGGATGCAGTGGAATTTGGATATGATCCAACAATCAATCCTCCTATAGATAAGGAAGGTAAGCTTCTAATGCATGCAAATTCAAGAGCTATGAATGCAATTATAAAAGGGTTGCATAGATCATAATCTATGAAGGTTATGGATTGTAAAACAACAAAAGAAATGTGGGAACTACTGCATAACATATATGAAGGAGATAAAGGTGTCAGGAAAGCTAAGATCAAAAATCTCAAAGGAGAATTTGAAAACTTAAGAATGCGGGATGATGAAAACATTCGTGACTATCTCAGTAATATTGATGAACTTGTACATGAGATGAGAGGACTTGGAATGAAGGTCGATGAATCTGATGCTTGTGATAAGATCTTGAGAACTCTTCCAAAAAGGTACAGTGAAAAAGTCTCTGCTATAGAAACATCAATTGATAGTGATTGTCTGACAAGAAATTCTTTGCTTGGCATGCTTACAACCTTTGAGATAAGAACAAAATATCCTATCCCTCCAAAGGAGGCTGCATTCAAAGCAAACAAGGAAACAAAGGGTAAGAAGTCAAAATCAAGCAATGAGTCTTCTAGTGATGAAGAAGCCAATTATGGTAGAAGAGATAAAGGTTCCAGAAGACCCATAGATCTAAGATCTGTTAAGTGTTTCAATTGTGGAAAGTATGGACATTTTGCAACAGATTGTAAAGAACCAAAGAACAACAATGGTGAAGAAAAACAGGATCACAGGTACAAGGAATCAAAAAGATATAGGCATCAAAAGAAAAGCAAGGATGGACAAAACAGACAAGGAAATAAGTTCTTCCAAAGACAAAAGAGGAGCTACTATGCGGATAATGCAAGTAAGTACTCAAATGATAGTGATGCTAGTTCTTCAGAAAATGATAGAGATGAAGTCCTATTTATGATTGAAGAAAAAGAACCAGTTAAGAAAAAGACTCCAGTTATTCTCAAATGTTTTAGATGTGGTAACTTTGGACATCTTGAAGATGATTGTACAAGGGATGGTTATAGTTTCAGTGATGATGAATATGAGAATGCACTTGAAGGACCAGATGAAAATATTCTAATGGCTTTAGAAGAAGAAGTAAGTGATCCTATAGAAGATAAGCCAAAATAAATTAATGATGTGGACAAAGGCAAACAAATAGAAGAATATTCAGAAGAGAATGGATATGATCTCAAGGGAGAACTTATCTATGCCCTTGACATGGTAAATAAGGTAAGGAAGCAACACTCTAAACTTGAAATTCAGTTTCAAGAATGTGATGAAGAGAGAAGATTGCTCATAGAGGATTTAGAAAAATCAAAGGCTAAGGCAAAAAGGTTCAAAGATAAGTTAGAAGCAAAGATCTTGGAATGTGAGAAGTTAGCACAAGAAGTGGCACTACTAAAATAATATTTAGAGGACTCCAAGATCAAGATGAAAGGATTCAAGAATAGCTCAAATATTATGGATAAGATAGTCAAGGTACAAAGAAGGTCAACAAACAAAATAGGTCTTGGTTTTGAACAAACTCAAAAGAAATAGGAAGGAGAGTCAACTTCAAGTTCTGAAGAGGAAACTTTAGATGAAGATACTTCAAAAGAAGACAATGTAAAAGAAAGTTAGACATCAGAGGAAGAGTTGGACAATAGAGAGTTCAACGAAGATAGGAACAATGCACAAAGAAGATACATATGGAACAACAATCAGAATAGGAGACCAATGAGGTCAAAACAAGGAAGCTTCAATGGAAGATGTTTTTCATGTCACAGGTTTGGGCACATGGCTTCACAATGTAGGACACATGAAAGATAGGAATATGGGAATGGACAACTTTTCCATGGGTATTGCTACTCATGTAATCAGTTTGGTCACAAGGCAATGAATTGCAGGGTTCATGAAAGAAGAGGATATGACTTCACTAGGAAAAATCCTAAGATATTTGCACCTCCAAGGAATAATATCATTAAGTGTTATAAGTGCAATAATAATGGTCACACAACAAAGTGGTGTAGAGCAGACATTCCAAAAATAGGTATGAGCAGGAACAAGAACATGAACATGAATAGGAACAAGAACAAAAATAGAAACATGGATATGAACAAGAATAGGAACAGGAATAGGAACATGGATGTGAACAAGAATATGAACAGGAATGATAACACAGATAGAAACAATTAGAGGAATCAAAAAATTTAGAAAATAAGGGAAGAGGATAAAGGCAAAGAACAATGCCTTTTGGGAGTAGAAATACTCCCACCCCTAGAATTAACCACCTCAAAAGGAGGTGGGGGAGGGGCTAAGCTAAGAGGCTCATTCTTAGCCCCGAGCCCCAAAGGTGACCCTTTGCCATTGATGTCAAAGGGGGAGAGATTTGTGTAATGGGGAGAGATTTGATATTTGAGAGAGCATTGAGCCAGGGGAGCAATGTCCCAAGGGGAGCAAAAGAAAAAGAAAGGTCAGGTTTCAGTAAGAAGAATGTGGGTTGCCATCAATGACAAAGGGGGAGATTGTTGGACATTTTGAGTCCCTAAGCCAAAATTGTCATTGATGTCAAGAAATGCAGTTAACATTAATATCAAGGTTTTTGTCAAGGAACAAAGTTGTCAAAGTTGCTATTTGATATCCAGGAAGAAGGCCAAAGGTCAAGAGTTTCAGTGCAAAGTTGAAAAGGAGATATAATATTTTTATAAATTATTTAAATTCAATAAGAATTTAAATTTTATAAATAAATATTATCTACACCATGGAATGCAAGTAAAGGAAGGGTTTAAAAATTAAACCTTATAATTATAATTTATAAAATTTAAATTCTTTTGAATTTAAAATATTTATAAATTATAATGCTGACATCATCAAATTTAATTTAAGCACTTTGCATATATTATAAAGTGTTTAAAGGCGCCGACGTCATTAAAACAAGGAAGCATCGAAGTTTGAAGAAAATACATGGTTGTGTATAAAAGGTGGCCTCAAAGACATTGCAAAGTTTATCCCTCGATCGAATAATATTTGTGCCAAGGTAAAAGAGCTTCGTTTGCATTTTTGAAAGGATTCGTTGAGGAAGAAGATGAAAAACATTTTCGTCTTTAGCGCCAAGGATAAAGTGGAAAGGTTGGAGTCTTCAAAGCACATTGGACACGGTGGTCCAAGTGGCAAAGCACAGACGTTTGGAGGAAGCAAGTGTTGTGTTCGAAACTCATGGTGGTGAGCGCCAAAGGGAAACATTTTTCATACGTTTTCATTGAGCACAAAAGCTAAGGAGGAGAAAGAGCCTTTTGGCTCTTAAACGTGCTCATAGAGCACGTGGTCATGGAGCCCATGGTAGGTTGCTTGTGGAGGTAGAGGTAACGGGGTCGAAACCCGTCGGTGGCCAAGGTAAAAGCTTTTTGAAATTAATTTTATTGCCTAAGGTTTCCATACAAGGTGTTTGGAGGTATAAGGTTTGCTTGTGAAATTGTTTAAAGAGTGTTTGGTGAATAACGTTGGTAGTTGAAGGTATTACTTGGAGTAATAAGGAAGCTTTGGTATTAAATATTTTTGATAAAGTCTTAAATTATTATATTGCAAATATTGAAGGGTTAAGACTTTTTGAGTGTTGTTTGATCTTTAATAAAGGGTTTGTGTTAAAGAAAATTATTGTGAGGGTATTTGAATATTATTTGAGTTGGAGTGATAAGGTGTTATTTTGGTATTATTTTGCATTGTATTTTGTTGAAGAAATTATTACTCTCTAACCCTTGTTGAGATTGGCAAAGAAGAAATTGTGAGTGTGGCAGATTTGTGAGATCAACTCCTTGTCAAGCAAAAAGGTATGGGCAAATTCTTTCTTGGTTGAGATGATTGATTGCTTACTTGAAAATTAAGTTTGGAGTGAAAAGGATTTGATTAGGGTTTCCTTTTCAAAAGTGTATGAGTTAAATGCTTCAAGGTTTTCTGAAATCAAGTGTTGTGATTAAAACCTTGTTTTATTAGCATTGTTGTTGAAGCCATTGGATTGTGCAAAGAACTTGAACTAGAGTTAGAAAAGATCATGAGTATCATTGTTATGTGAGATTTGTTGTTGAGCATTGTTGGAAATATTTTGAGTTGGATGATACATGCTTGGACTAGGGTTTGTGAGTGAGAGTTGGTTCTTGAGTGATTGGTTGAGTAGAGTTGATTGAGCCTAGTCAAGTGGATGTATGAAGTGATTGTTCAAGTTCCATAAAATAAACTATTCTATATTCTGATTTGAGTTGTGAAAGAAATTGAGTTTTGAGAATAGAACATATTGAGTCTCTAACAATTCTCTTTATGCTTCTATGAGATTGATTTGAGTTGAGAAAGTGATTGAGCATTGAGTATAGAACATATTGAGTCTCTAACAATTCTCTCTATGTTTCTATGAGATTGGACAAGTTATGTGTGGACTTGTTAAGCTGATTTGAGGTAAGTCTTTGAGAAGACTTGTGGACTGATTTTGTGTGAGCTTTTGTGGAAGCTTACAATACGTATTTGGTTAAGTCCTAGAGTTTGAGATTTGAGATATTTGGATGAAGTTCTAGTGGACTTATTGAGCAGATTTGAGCAAGTTCTGAGTGAGCTTGTTGAGCAGATTTGAGCAGGTTCTGAGTGGACCTATTGAGTAGATTTGAGCAGGTTATGAGTGGACCTATTGAGAAGATTTGAGCAGGTTATGAGTGGACCTATTGAGCATATTTGAGCAGGTTTTGAGTGGACCTATTGAGCATATTTGAGTAGGTTTTGAGTGGACCTATTGAGTAGATTTGTGCTAGATTGAATGGACTATGTTTAGTGTATATTTGAGTGAGCTTGTTGAGTAGACTTGTGCTAGACCGACTAGACTATGTTTAGTGCAAGAGTTGAGAAGAGTTGTGCTAGACCGATTGGATTATGTTTAGTATAGAATTGAGATAGAGCTTTGGAGGTGATAGAGTAGAGAGGATAGTAGTCTCTAGTGGATAGAGATCCATCATCCAGGGTAGTGAGGATAGGTCTTCTGAGTGGGGACAAGAGTCTTCAGTGGAGAGAGATCCACAAGCCAGTGTAGTGGAGGCAGTAGTCTTCTAGAGGATCACTAGCCAGAGTAGAGGAGAAGGAGTTCTCCTATGGATAGAGATCCACAAACTAGATTTAGGGGATCAACATCTCCTTTGGATAGAGGTCCATAAACATTGTAATAGGGAAAGGATTCCCAAGAGATTAACTGAGAAAGTTTTAGTAAAATATTTTCTCTGTGGAGTAGCCCGCATTGGGTGAACCATGTAAATTGTGGTGTCTCTATTGTGTGTGGTGTTGTGTACATTGCTTTGATTACTATTATTGATATTGCTATCTTTACATTGCATATATTGGTTTGAGAGAAAAAGTAAAAAGTGGTCTTATACTGTTCACCCCCCTCTCAGTATAAGCTTGTGTTCTTCAATTGGTATCAGAGCGGGTTCCTTTAGAAGAGTTTGACAGCTTGAAGGAAAAGTGGTCAAGAACACAATGGATCAAAAGGATCAAAGGGACGGGTCCTCATATAATACAACACTAGTATTTGATGGAAGTGACTTCTTGTATTGGTGTATGTTGATGAGATTTCACCTGATGGCACTTGGAAATGAAGTTTGGGATGTAGTGGAATTTGGATATGATCCAACAATCAATCCTCCTATAGATAAGGAAGGTAAGCTTCTAATGCATGCAAATTCAAGAGCTATGAATGCAATTATAAAAGGGTTGCATAGATCAGAATCTATGAAGGTTATGGATTGTAAAACAACAAAAGAAATGTGGGAACTACTGCATAACATATATGAAGGAGATAAAGGTGTCAGGAAAGCTAAGATCAAAAATCTCAAAGGAGAATTTGAAAACTTAAGAATGCGGGATGATGAAAACATTCATGACTATCTCAATAAGATTGATGAACTTGTACATGAGATGAGAGGACTTGGAATGAAGGTCGATGAATCTGATGCTTGTGATAAGATCTTGAGAACTCTTCCAAAAAGGTATAGTGAAAAAGTCTCTGCTATAGAAACATCAATTGATAGTGATTGTCTGACAAGAAATTCTTTGCTTGGCATGCTTACAACCTTTGAGATAAGAACAAAAGATCCTATCCCTCCAAAGGAGGCTGCATTCAAAGCAAACAAGGAAACAAAGGGTAAGAAGTCAGAATCAAGCAATGAGTCTTCTAGTGATGAAGAAGCCAATTATGGTAGAAGAGATAAAGGTTCCAGAAGACCCATAGATCTAAGATCTGTTAAGTGTTTCAATTGTGGAAAGTATGGACATTTTGCAACAGATTGTAAAGAACCAAAGAACAACAATGGTGAAGAAAAATAGGATCACAGGTACAGGGAATCAAAAAGATATAGGCATCAAAAGAAAAGCAAGGATGGACAAAACAGACAAGGAAAGAAGTTCTTCCAAAGACAAAAGAGGAGCTACTATGCGGATAATGCAAGTAAGTACTCAAATGATAGTGATGCTAGTTCTTCAGAAAATGATAGAGATGAAGTCCTATTTATGATTGAAGAAAAAGAACCAGTTAAGAAAAAGACTCCAGTTATTCTCAAATGTTTTAGATGTGGTAACTTTGGACATCTTGAAGATGATTGTACAAGGGATGGTTATAGTTTCAGTGATGATGAATATGAGAATGCACTTGAAGGACCAGATGAAAATATTCTAATGGCTTTAGAAGAAGAAGTAAGTGATCCTATAGAAGATACAAGCCAAAAGAAATTAATGATGTGGACAAAGGCAAACAAATAGAAGAATATTCAGAAGAGAATGGATATGATCTCAAGGGAGAACTTATCTATGCCCTTGACATGGTAAAGAAGGTAAGGAAGCAACACTCTAAACTTGAAATTCAGTTTCAAGAATGTGATGAAGAGAGAAGATTGCTCATAGAGGATTTAGAAAAATCAAAGGCTAAGGCAAAAAGGTTCAAAGATAAGTTAGAAGCAAAGATCTTGGAATGTGAGAAGTTAGCACAAGAAGTGGCACTACTAAAATAAGATTTAGAGGACTCCAAGATCAAGATGAAAGGATTCAAGAATAGCTCAAAGATTATGGATAAGATAGTCAAGGTACAAAGAAGGTCAACAAACAAAATAGGTCTTGGTTTTGAACAAACTCAAAAGAAATAGGAAGGAGAGTCAACTTCAAGTTTTGAAGAGGAAACTTCAGATGAAGATACTTCAAAAGAAGACAATGTAAAAGAAGTTAGACATCAGAGGAAGAGTTGGACAATAGAGAGTTCAACGAAGATAGGAACAATGCACAGAGAAGATACAGATGGAACAACAATCAGAATAGGAGACCAATGAGGTCAAAACAAGGAAGCTTCAATGGAAGATGTTTTTCATGTCACAGGTTTGGGCACATGGCTTCACAATGTAGGACACATGAAAGATAGGAATATGGGAATGGATAACTTTTCCATGGGTATTGCTACTCATGTAATCAGTTTGGTCACAAGGCAATGAATTGCAGGGTTCATGAAAGAAGAGGATATGACTTCACTAGGAAAAATCCTAAGACATTTGCACCTCCAAGGAATAATATCATTAAGTGTTATAAGTGCAATAATAATGGTCACACAACAAAGTGGTGTAGAGCAAGACATTCCAAAAATAGGTATGAGCAAGGAACATGAACATGAACATGAATAGAAACAAGAACAAAAATAGAAACATGGATATGAACAGGAATAGGAACAGGAACATGAACATGGATGTGAACAGGAATAGGAACAGGAATGATAACATAGATAGAAATAGTCAGAGGAATCAAAAAATTCAGAAAATAAGGGAAGAGGATAAAGGTAAAGAACAATGCCTTTTGGGAGTAGAAATACTCCCACCCTAGAATTAACCACCTCAAAAGGAGGTGGGGGAGGGGCTAAGCTAAGAGGCTCATTCTTAGCCCCGAGCCCCAAAGGTGACCCTTTGCCATTGATGTCAAAGGGGGAGATATTTGTGTAATGGGGAGAGATTTGATATTTGAGAGAGCATTGAGCCAGGGGGAGCAATGTCCCAGGGGGAGCAGAAGAAAAAGAAAGGTCAGGTTTCAGTAAAAAGAATGTGGGTTGCCATCAATGACAAAGGGGGAGATTGTTGGACATTTTGAGTCCCTAAGCTAAAATTGTCATTGATGTCAAGAAATACAGTTAACATTAATATCAAGGTTTTTGTCAAGGAACGAAGTTGTCAAAGTTGCTATTTGATATCCAGGAAGAAGACCAAAGGTCAAGAGTTTCAATGCAAAGTTGAAAAGGAGATATAATATTTTTTATAAATTATTTAAATTCAATAAGAATTTAAATTTTATAAATAAATATTATCTACACCATGGAATGCAAGTAAAGGAAGGTTTTAAAAATTAAACCTATAATTATAATTTATAAAATTTAAATTCTTTTGAATTTAAAATATTTATAAATTATAATGTTGATGTCATCAAATTTAATTTAAGCACTTTGCATATATTATAAAGTGTTTAAAGGCGCCGACGTCATTAAAACAAGGAAGCACCGACGTTTGAAGAAAATACATGGTTGTGTATAAAAGGTGGCCTCAAAGACATTGCAAAGTTTATCCCTCGATCGAATAATATTTTGCGCCAAGGTAAAAGAGCTTCGTTTGCATTTTTGAAAGGATTCGTTGAGGAAGAAGACGAAAAACATTTTCGTCTTTAGCACCAAGGATAAAGTGGAAAGGTTGGAGTCTTCGAAGCACATTGGACATGGTGGTCCAAGTGGCAAAGCGCAGACGTTTGGAGGAAGCAAGTGTTGTGTTCGAAACTCGTGGTGGTGAGCGCCAAAGGGAAACATTTTTCATACGTTTTCATTGAGCGGAAAAGCTAAGGAGGAGAAAGAGCCTTTTGGCTCTTAAACGTGCTCATAGAGCACGTGGTCATGGAGCCCACGATAGGTTGCTTGTGGAGGTAGAGGTAATGGGGTCGAAACCCATCGGTGGCCAAGGTAAAGCTTTTTGAAATTAATTTTATTGCCTAAGGTTTTCATACAAGGTGTTTGGAGGTATAAGGTTTGCTTGTGAAATTGTTTAAAGAGTGTTTGGTGAATAACGTTGGTAGTTGAAGGTATTACTTGGAGTAATAAGGAAGCTTTGGTATTAAATATTTTTGATAAAGTCTTAAATTATTATATTGCAAATATTGAAGGGTTAAGACTTTTTGAGTGTTGTTTGATCTTTAATAAAGGGTTTGTGTTAAAGAAAATTATTGTGAGGGTATTTGAATATTATTTGAGTTGGAGTGATAAGGTGTTATGTTGGTATTATTTTGCATTGTATTTTGTTGAAGAAATTATTACTCTCTAACCCTTGTTGAGATTGGCAAAGAAGAAATTGTGAGTGTGGCAGATTTGTGAGATCAACTCCTTGTCAAGCAAAAAGGTATGGGCAAATTCTTTCTTGGTTGAGATGATTGATTGCTTACTTGAAAATTAAGTTTGGAGTGAAAAGGATTTGATTAGGGTTTCCTTTTCAAAAGTGTATGAGTTAATGCTTCAAGGTTTTCTGAAATTAAGTGTTGTGATTAAAACCTTGTTTTATTAGCATTGTTGTTGAAGCCATTGGATTGTGCAAAGAACTTGAACTAGAGTTTGAAAAGATCATGAGTATCATTGTTATGTGAGATTTGTTGTTGAGCATTGTTGGAAATATTTTGAGTTGGATGATACATGCTTGGACTAGGGTTTGTGAGCAAGAGTTGTTTCTTGAGTGATTGGTTGAGTAGAGTTGATTGAGCCTAGTCAAGTGGATGAATGAAGTGATTGTTCAAGTTCCATAAAATAAACTATTCTATATTCTGATTTGAGTTGTGAAAGAGATTGAGTTTTGAGAATAGAACATATTGAGTCTCTAACAATTCTCTTTATGCTTCTATGATATTGATTTGAGTTGAGAAAGTGATTGAGCATTGAGTATAGAACATATTGAGTCTCTAACAATTCTCTCTATGTTTCTATGAGATTGGACAAGTTTTGTGTGGACTTGTTAAGCTGATTTGAGGTAAGTCTTTGAGAAGACTTGTGGACTGATTTTGTGTGAGCTTTTGTGGAAGCTTACAATACAGATTTGGTTAAGTCCTAGAGAGGACTTATTGAGCATATTTGGACAAGTTCTGTGTGAGCTTGTTGAGAAGATTTGAGAAGGTTCTGAGTGGACCTATTGAGTAGAATTTGAGTAGTTAGTGTGATTTGAGCAATTGAGTAGGTTCTGAGTGGACCTATTGAGCAGATTTGAGCAGGTTATGAGTGGACCTATTGAGCAGAATTTGAGTAGGTTCTGAGTGGACCTATTGAGAGATTTGAGAAGTTTTGAGTGGACCTATTGAGCATATTTGAGCAGGTTTTGAGTGGACCTATTGAGCAAATTTGTGCTAGATCGAATGAACTATGTTTAGTGCATATTTGAGTGGACTTGTGCTAGATTGATTGGATTGTGTTTAGTGCAAGAGTTGAGCAGAGTTGTGCTAGACCGACTGGACTATGTTTAGTATAGAATTGAGATAGAGCTTTGGAGGTGATAGAGCAGAGAGGATAGTAGTCTCTAGTGGATAGAGATCCATCAGCCAGGGCAGTGAGGATAGGTCTTCTAAGTGGGGACAAGAGTCTTCAGTGGAGAGAGATCCACAAGCTAGTGTAGTGGAGGCAGTAGTCTTCTAGAGGATCACCAGCCAGAGCAGAGGAGAAGGAGTTCTCCTATGGATAGAGATCCACAAACTAGATTTAGGGGATCAACATCTCCTTTGGACAGAGGTCCATAAACATTGTAATAGGGAAAGGATTCCCAAGAGATTAACTGAGAAAGTTTTAGTAAAATATTTTCTCCGTGGAGTAGCCCGCATTGGGTGAACCACGTAAATTGTGGTGTCTCTATTGTGTGTGGTGTTGTGTACATTGCTTTGATTACTGTTGTTGATATTGCTATCTTTACATTGCATATATTGGTTTGAGAGAAAAAGTAAAAAGTGGTCTTATACTATTCACCCCCCCTCTCAGTATAAGCTTGTGTTCTTCAATTGGTATCAGAGCGGGTTCCTTTAGAAGAGTTTGACAACTTGAAGGAAAAGTGGTCAAGAACACAATGGATCAAAAGGATCAAAGGGACGGGTCCTCATATAATACAACACTAGTATTTGATGGAAGTGACTTCTTGTATTGGTGTATGCTGATGAGATTTCACCTGATGGCACTTGGAAATGAAGTTTGGGATGTAGTGGAATTTGGATATGATCTAGCAATCAATCCTCCTATAGATAAGGAAGGTAAGCTTCTAATGCATGCAAATTCAAGAGCTATGAATGCAATTATAAAAGGGTTGCGTAGATCAAAATCTATGAAGGTTATGGATTGTAAAACAAAAAAAGATATGTGGGAACTACTGCATGACATATATGAAGGAGATAAAGGTGTCAGGAAAGCTAAGATCAAAAATATCAAAGGAGAATTTGAAAAATTAAGAATGTGGGATGATGAAAATATTCGTGACTATCTCAGTAAGATTGATGAACTTGTACATGAGATGAGAGGACTTGGAATGAAGGTTTATGAATCTGATGCTTGTGATAAGATCTTGAGAACTCTTCCAAAATGGTATAGTGAAAAATTATCTTCTATAGAAACATCAATTGATAGTGATTGTCTAATAAGAAATTATTTGCTTGGCATGCTTACAACCTTTGAGATAAGAACAAAAGATCCTATCCCTCCAAAGGAGGCTGCATTCAAAGCAAACCAAGAAAACAAAGGGTAAGAAGTCAGAATCAAGCAATGAGTCTTCTAGTGATGAAGAAGCCAATTATGGTAGAAGAGATAAAGGTTCCAGAAGACCCATAGATCTAAGATCTTTTAAGTGTTTCAATTGTGGAAAGTATGGACATTTTGCAATAGATTGTAAAGAACCAAAGAACAACAATGGTGAAGAAAAATAGGATCATAGGTACAGGGAATCAAAAAGATATAGGCATCAAAAGAAAAGCAAGGATGGACAAAACAGACAAGGAAAGAAGTTCTTCCAAAGACAAAAGAAGAGCTACTATGCAGATAATGCAAGTAAGTACTCAAATGATAGTGATGCTAGTTCTTCAGATAATGATAGAAATGAAGTCCTATTTATGATTGAAGAAAAAGAACTAGTTAAGAAAAAGACTCTAGTTATTCTCAAATGTTTTAGATGTGGTAACTTTGGACATCTTGAAGATGATTGTACAAGGGATGGTTATAGTTTCAATGATGATGAATATGAGAATGCACTTGAAGGACCAGATGAAAATATTCTAATGGCTTTAGAAGAAGAAGTGATCCTATAGAAGACAAGCCAAAACAAATTAATGATGTGGACAAAGGCAAACAAATAGAAGAATATTCAGAAGAGAATGAATATGATCTCAAGGGAGAACTTATCTATGCCCTTGACACGGTAAATAAGGTAAGGAAGCAACACTCTAAACTTGAAATTCAGTTTTAAGAATGTGATGAAGAGAGAATATTGCTCATAGAGGATTTAGAAAAATCAAAGGCTAAGGCAAAAAGGTTCAAAGATAAGTTAGAAGCAAATATCTTGGAATGTGAGAAGTTAGCACAAGAAGTGGCACTACTAAAAGAATATTTAGAGGACTCCAAGATCAAGATGAAAGGATTCAATAATAGCTCAAATATTATGGATAAGATAGTCAAGGTACAAATAAGGTCAACAAACAAAACATGTCTTGGTTTTGAAAAAACTCAAAAGAAATAGGAAGGAGAGTCAAATTCAAGTTTTGAAGAGGAAACTTCAGATGAAGATACTTCAGAAGAAGACAATGTAAAATAAATTTAGACATCAGAGGAAGAGTTGGACAATAGAGAGTTCAACGAAGATAGGAACAATGCACAAAGAAGATACATATGGAACAACAATCATAATAGGAGACCAATGAGGTCAAAACAAGGAAGCTTCAATGGAAGATGTTTTTCATGTCATAGGTTTGGGCACATGGCTTCACAATGTAGGACACATGAAATATAGGAATATGGGAATGGATAACTTTTCCATGGGTATTGCTACTCATGTAATTAGTTTGGTCACAAGGAAATGAATTGGAGGGTTCATGAAAGAAGAGGATATGAATTCACTAGGAAAAATCCTAAGACATTTGCACCTCCAAGGAATAATATCATTAAGTGTTATAAGTGCAATAATAATGGTCACACAACAAAGTGGTGTAGAGCAGACATTCCAAAAATAGGTATGAGCAGGAACAAGAACATGAACATGAATAGAAACAAGAAAATAAATAGAAACATGAATATGAACAAGAATAGGAACGGGAACAGGAATATGGATGTGAACAGGAATAGGAACAAGGAATGATAACACGGATAGAAACAGTCAGAGGAATCAGAAAATTCAGAAAATAAGGGAAGAGGATAAAGGAAAAGAACAATGCATTTTGGGAGTAGAAATACTCCCACCCTAGAATTAACCACCTCAAAATGAGGTGGGGGAGGGGCTAAGATAAGAGGCTCATTCTTAGCCCCGAGCCCCAAAGGTGACCCTTTTCCATTGATGTCAAAGGGGGAGATATTTGTGTAATGAGGAGATATTTGATATTTGAGAGAGCATTGAGCCAGGGGGAGCAATGTCCCAAGGGGAGCAAAAGAAAAAGAAAGGTCAGGTTTTAGTAAGAAGAATGTGGGTTGCCATCAATGACAAAGGGGGAGATTGTTGGACATTTTGAGTCCCTAAGCCAAAATTATCATTGATGTCAAGAAATGCAGTTAACATTAATATCAAGGTTTTTGTCAAGGAATGAAGTTGTCAAAGTTGCTATTTGATATCCAGGAAGAAGGCCAAAGGTCAAGAGTTTCAATGCAAAGTAAAAGAAGATTTTTTAATTTTCTAAGAATAAGGAAGGGTTTAAAAATTAAACCTTACAATTATAATTTATAAAATTTAAATTCTTTTGAATTTAAAATATTTATAAATTATAATTATTTTTAATGCTGATGTCATCAAATTTAATTTAAGCACTTTGCATATATTATAAAGTGTTTAAAGGCACCGACGTCATTAAAACAAGGAAGCACCGAAGTTTGAAGAAAATACATGGTTGTGTATAAAAGGTGGCCTCAAAGACATTGCAAAGTTTATCCCTTGATCGAAGAATATTTGTGCCAAGGTAAAAGAGCTTCGTTTGCATTTTCGAAAGGATTCATTGAGGAAGAAGACAAAAAACATTTTCGTCTTTAGTGCCAAGGATAAAGTGGAAAGGTTGGAGTCTTCGAAGCACATTGGACATGGTGGTCCAAGTGGCAAAGCGCAGACATTTGGAGGAAGCAAGTGTTGTGTTCGAAACTCGTGGTGGTGAGTTCCAAAGGGAAACATTTTTCATATGTTTTCATTGAGCGCAAAGGCTAAGGAGGAGAAAGAGCCTTTTGGCTCTTAAACGTGCTCATAGAGCACGTGGTCGTGGAGCCCATGGTAGGTTTCTTGTGGAGGTAGAGGTAACGGGGTCAAAACCCATCGGTGGCCAAGGTAAAGCTTTTTAATTAATTTTATTGCCTAAGGTTTTCATACAAGGTGTTTGGAGGTATAAGGTTTGCTTGTGAAATTGTTTAAAGAGTGTTTGGTGAATAACATTGGTAGTTGAAGGTATTACTTGGAGTAATAAGGAAGCTTTGGTATTAAATATTTTTAATAAAGTCTTAAATTATTATATTGCAAATATTGAAGGGTTAAGACTTTTTGAGTGTTGTTTGATATTTAAAGGGTTTGTGTTAAAAGAAAATTATTGTGAGGGTATTTGAATATTATTTGAGTTGGAGTGATAAGGTGTTATTTTGGTATTATTTTGCATTGTATTTTGTTGAAGAAATTATTACCCTCTAACCCTTGTTGAGATTGGCAAAGAAGAAATTGTGAGTGTGGCAGATTTGTGAGATCAACTCCTTGTCAAGAAAAAAGGTATGAGCAAATTCTTTCTTGGTTGTGTTGGTTGATTGGATTTCTTGAAAATTAAGTTTGGAGTGAAAAGGATTTGATTAGGGTTTCCTTTTCGAAAGTGTTGAGTTAATGCTTCAAGGTTTTTTGGAATTAAGTGTTGTGATTAAAACCTTGTTTTATTAGCATTGTTGTTGAAGCCATTGGATTGTGCAAAGAACTTGAACTTGAGTTAGAAAATATCATGAGTATCATTGTTATGTGAGATTTTTTTTTGAGCATTGTTGGAAATATTTTGAGTTGGATGATACATGCTTGGACTAGGGTTTGTGAGCAAGAGTTGGTTCTTGAGTGATTTGTTGAGTAGAGTTGATTGAGCCTAGTCAAGTGGATGTATGAAGTGATTGTTCAAGTTCCATAAAACAAACTATTCTATATTCTTATTTGAGTTGTGAAAGAGATTGAGTTTTGAGAATAGAACATATTGAGTCTCTAAAAATTCTCTTTATGCTTCTATGATATTAATTTGAGTTGAGAAAGTGATTGAGCATTGAGTATAGAACATATTGAGTCTCTAACAATTCTCTCTATGTTTCTATGAGATTGGACAAGTTCTGTGTGGACTTGTTAAGCTGATTTGAGGTAAGTCTTTGAGAAGACTTGTGGACTAATTTTGTGTGAGATTTTGTGGAAGCTTACAATATAGATTTGGTTAAGTCTTAGAGAGGACTTATTGAGCAGATTTGGACAAGTTATGTGTGAGCTTGTTGAGAAGATTTGAGCAGGTTTTGAGTGGACCTATTGAGTATATTTGAGTAGGTTCTAAGTGGACCTATTGAGTATATTTGAGCAAGTTTTGAGTGGACTTGTTGAGCAGATTTGAGTAGGTTTTGAGTGGACCTATTGAGCATATTTGAGCAGGTTCTGAGTGGACCTATTGAGAAAATTTGAGTAGGTTCTGAGTGGACCTATTGAGCAGATTTGAGCAAGTTTTGAGTGGACCTATTGAGCATATTTGAGTAGGTTCTGAGTGGACCTATTGAGAAAATTTGTGCTAGACCGACTAGACTATGTTTAGTGCAGATTTGAGTGGACTTGTGCTAGATTGACTGGATTGTGTTTAGTACAAGATTTGAGAAGAGTTGTGCTAGATCGATTGGACTATGTTTAGTATAGAATTGAGATAGAGCTTTGGAGGTGATAGAGCAAAGAGGATAGTAGTCTCTAGTGGATAGAGATCCATTAGCCAGGGCAGTGAGGATAGGTCTTCTGAGTGGGGACAAGAGTCTTCAGTGGAGAGAGATCCACAAGCCAGTGCAATGGAGGTAGTAGTATTCTAAAGGATCACCAACCAGAGAGAGGAGAAGGATTTCTCCTATGGATAGATATCCAAAAACCAGATTTAGGGGATCAACATCTCCTTTGGATAGAGGTCCATAAACATTGTAATAGGGAAAGGATTCCCAAGAGATTAACTGAGAAAGTTTTAGTAAAATATTTTCTTCGTGGAGTAGCCCGCATTGGGTGAACCACGTAAATTATGGTGTCTCTATTGTGTGTGGTGTTGTGTACATTTCTTTGATTACTACTGTTGATATTTCTATATTTACATTGCATATATTGGTTTGAGATAAAAAGTAAAAAGTGGTCTTATACTATTCACCCCCCCTCTCAGTATAAGCTTGTGTTCTTCAATTGGTATTAGAGCGAGTTTTTCAGAAGAGTTTGATAGCTTGAAGGAAAAGTGGTCAAGAACACAATGGATCAAAAGGATCAAAGGGACGGGTCCTCATATAATACAACACCAGTATTTGATGGAAGTGACTTCTTGTATTGGTTAATGCTGATGAGATTTCACCTGATGGCACTTGGAAATGAAGTTTGGGATGTAGTGTAACTTGGATATGATCTAGCAATCAATCCTACTATATATAAGGAAGGTAAGTTTCTAATGCATACAAATTCAAGAGCTATGAATGCAATTATAAAATGGTTGCATAGATCAGAATCTGTGAAGGTTATGGATTGTAAAACAACAAAAGAAATGTGGGAACTACTGCATAACATATATGAGGGAGATAAAGGTGTCAGGAAAAGCTAAGATCAAAAATATCAAAGGAGAATTTGAAAAATTTAGAATACGGGATGATGAAAATATTCATGACTATCTCAATAATATTGATGAACTTGTACATGAGATGAGAGGACTTGGAATGAAGGTTTATGAATCTAATGCTTGTGATAAGATCTTGAGAACTCTTCCAAAAAGGTACAATGAAAAAGTATCTTCTATAGAAACATCATTTGATAGTGATTTTCTGACAAGAAATTCTTTGTTTGGCATGCTTAAAACCTTTGAGATAAGAACAAAAGATCCTACACCTCCAAAGGAAGCTGCATTCAAACAAAGTAAGAAAACAAAGGGTAAGAAGTCAAAATCAAACAATGAGTCTTCTAGTGATGAAGAAGCCAATTATGGTAGAAAAGATAAAGGTTCTAGAATACCCATAGATATAAGATCTTTTAAGTGTTTCAATTGTGGAAAGTATGGAAATTTTTCAACAGATTGTAGAGAAACAAAGAACAACAATGGTGAAGAAAAACATGATCATAGGTACAGGGAATCAAAAATATATAGGCATCAAAATAAAAGCAAGGATGGAAAAAACAGACAAGGAAATAACTTATTTCAAAGATAAAAGTGGAGCTACTATGCGGATAATGCAAGTAAGTACTCAAATGATAGTGATGCTAGTTCTTCATAAAATTATAAATATGAAGTCCTATTTATGATTGAAGAAAAAGAACCAGTTAAGAAAAATACTCTAGTTATACTTAAATTTTTTGATGTGGTAACTTTGGACATCTTGAATATGATTGTACAAGAGAAAGTGATTGAGCATGGAGTATAGAACATATTGAGTCTCTAACAATTCTCTCTATGTTTCTATGAGATTGGACAAGTTCTGTGTGGACTTGTTAAGCTGATTTGAGGTAAGTCTTTGAGAAGACTTGTGGACTAATTTTGTGTGAGCTTTTGTGGAAGCTTACAATACAGATTTGGTTAAGTCCTAGAGAGGACTTATTGAGCATATTTGGACAAGTTCTATGGGAGCTTGGTGAGCATATTTGAGCAGGTTCTAAGCAAACCTGTTGAGCATATTTGAGCAGGTTCTAAGTGGACCTATTGAGTACATTTGAGAAAGTTTTAAGTGAGCTTGTTGAGCAGATTTGATAGGTTCTGAGTGGACCTATTGAGTATATTTGAGTAGGTTATGAGTGGACCTATTGAGCAGATTTGAGAAGGTTATGAGTGAGCCCGTTGAGCAGATTTGGGCAGGTTTTGAGTGGACCTATTGAGCATATTTGAGCAAGTTCTGAGTGGACCTATTGAGCAGATTTGTGCTAGACCGAATGAACCATGTTTAGTGCAAATTTGATTGAGCTTGTTGAGAAGACTTATGCTAGATTGATTAGACTGTGTTTAGTGTAAGAATTGAGAAGAGTTGTTCTAGATCGACTGGACTATGTTTAGTATATAATTGAGATAGAGATTTGGAGGTGGTAGAGCAAAGAGGATAGTAGTCTCTAGTGGATAGAGATCCATCATCCAGGGCAATGAGGACAGGTCTTCTAAGTGGGGACAAGAGTCTTCGGTGGAGAGAGATCCCCAAGCCAGTGCAGTGGAGGCAGTATTCTTCTAAAGGATCACCAGCTAGAGCAGAGGAGGAGTTCTCCTATGGATAGATATCCACAAACCAGATTTAGGGGATCAACATCTCATTTGGATAGAGGTCCATAAATATTGTAATAGAGAAAGTATTCCTAAGATATTAACTAAGAAAGTTTTAGTAAAATATTTTCTTTGTGGAGTAGCCCGCATTGGGTGAACCATGTAAATTGTGGTGTCTATATTTTGTGTGGTGTTGTGTACATTTATTTGATTACTACCGTTGATATTGCTACCTTTACATTGCATATATTGGTTTGAGATAAAAAGTAAAAAGTGGTCTTATACTATTCACCCCCCTCTCAGGTATAAGCTTGTGTTCTTCAATTGGTATCAGAGCGGGTTTTTCAGAAGATTTTGATAGCTTGAAGGAAAAGTGGTCAAGAACATAATGGATCAAAAGGATCAAAGGGACGGGTCCTCATATAATACAACACCAGTATTTGATGGAAGTGACTTCTTGTATTGGTTAATGCTGATGAGATTTCACCTGATGGCACTTGGAAATGAAGTTTGGGATGTAGTGGAACTTGGATATGATCTAACAATCAATCCTACTATATATAAGGAATGTAAGCTTCTAATGCATACAAATTCAAGAGCTATGAATGCAATTATGAAATGGTTGCATAGATCAGAATATGTGAAGGTTATGGATTGTAAAACAACAAAAGAAATGTGGGAACTACTGCATAACATATATGAGGGAGATAAAGGTGTCAGGAAAGCTAAGATCAAAAATATCAAAGGAGAATTTTAAAAATTTAGAATACGGGATGATGAAAATATTCATGACTATCTCAATAATATTGATGAACTTGTACATGAGATGAGAGGACTTGGAATGAAGGTTTATGAATCTGATGCTTGTGATAAGATCTTGAGAACTCTTCCAAAAAGGTACAATGAAAAAGTCTCTTCTATAGAAACATCATTTGATAGTGATTGTCTAACAAGAAATTCTTTGTTTGGCATGCTTAAAACCTTTGAGATAAGAACAAAAGATCCTACACCTCCAAAGGAAGCTGCATTCAAACAAATCAAGAAAACAAAGGGTAAGAAGTCAAAATCAAACAATGAGTCTTCTAGTGATGAAGAAGCCAATTATGGTAGAAAAGAAAAAGGTTCTAGAATACCCATAGATATAAGATCTTTTAAGAGTTTCAATTGTGGAAAGTATGGAAATTTTTCAATAGATTGTAGAGAAACAAAGAACAACAATGGTGAAGAAAAACATGATCATAGGTACAAGGAATCAAAAAGATATAGGCATCAAAAGAAAAACAAGGATGGAAAAAATAGACAAGGAAATAAGTTCTTTCAAAGATAAAAGTGGAGCTACTATGCGGATAATGCAAGTAAGTACTCAAATGATAGTGATGCTAGTTCTTCATAAAATTATAAAGATGAAGTCCTATTTATGATTGAAGAAAAAGAACCAGTTAAGAAAAATACTCCAGTTATTCTTAAATTTTTTGATGTGGTAACTTTGGACATCTTGAATATGATTGTATAAGGGATGGTTATAGTTTCTGAATATGAGAATGCACTTGAAGGACTAGATGAAAAAATTCTAATGGCTTTAGAAGAAGAAGTAAGTGATCCTATAGAAGAATATTGTGGACAAAGGCAAAAAATAGAAGAATATTCAGAAGAGAATGAATATGATATCAAGGGAGAAACTTATCTATGCCCTTGAAACAGTAAAGAAGGTAAGTAAGCAACACTCTAAACTTGAAATTCAGTTTTAAGAATGTGATGAAGAGAGAAGATTGCTCATAGAGGATTTAGAAAAATCAAAGGCTAAGGCAAAAGGGTTCAAAGATAAGTTAGAAGCAAATATCTTGGAATGTGAGAAGTTAGTACAAGAAGTGGCACTACTAAAAGAAGATTTAGAGTACTCCAAGATCAAGATGAAAGGATTCAAGAATAGATCAAAGATTATGGATAAGATATTCAGGGTACAAAAAATGTCAACACGCAAAACAAGTCTTGGTTTTGAACAAACTTAAAAGAAATAGGAAAAAAATTCAAATTCAAGTTTTGAAGAGGAAAATTTAGATGAAGATACTTCAGAAGAAGACAATGTAAAAAATTAGACATCGGAGGAAGAGTTGGACAATAAAGAGTTCAAAGAAGATAGGAGCAATGCACATAGAAGATAAATATGGAACAACAATCAGAACAAGATACCAATGAGGTCAAAACAAGGAAGTTTCAATGGAAGATGTTTTTCATATCACAGGTTTGGGCACATGGCTTCAAAATGTAGGACACATGAAATATAGGAATATGGAAATGGATAACTTTTCCATGGGTATTGCTACTCATGTAATTAGTTTGGTCACAAGGCAATGAATTATAGGGTTCATAAAAGAAGAGGATATGAATTCACAAGGAAAAATCCTAAGATATTTGCACCTCCAAGGAATAATATCATTAAGTGTTATAAGTGCAATAATAATGGTCACACAACAAAGTGGTGTAGAGCAGACATTCTAGAAATAGGTATGAGCAGGAACAAGAACATGAACATGAATAGAAACAAGAACAAAAATAGAAACATGAATATGAACAAGAATAGGAACACGAAAAACAACATGGATGTGAACAAGAATAGAAAAAGGAATGATAACACAGATAGAAACAATCAGAGGAATCAAAAAATTTAGAAAAGGGAAGAGGATAAAAGTAAAGAACAATGCATTTTGGGAGTAGAAATACTCCCATACCATAATTAACCACCTCAAAAAGAGGTGGGGGAGGGGCTAATATAAGAGGCTCATTCTTAGCCCCGAGCCCCAAAGGTGACCCTTTGCCATTGATGTCAAAGGGGGAGATATTTGTGTAATGAGGAGATATTTGATATTTGTGAGAGCATTGAGCCAGGGGGAGCAATGTCCCAAGGGGAGCAGAAGAAAAAGGAATGTCAGGTTTCAATAAAAAGAATGTGGGTTGCCATCAATGACAAACGAGGAGATTGTTGGAAATTTTGAGTCTCTAAGCTAAAATTATCATTGATGTCAAGAAATGCAGTTAACATTAATATCAAGGTTTTTGTCAAGGAAAGAAGTTGTCAAAGTTGCTATTTGATATCTATGAAGAAGACCAAAGGTCAAGAGTCTCAATGCAAAGTTGAAAAGGAGATATAATATTTTTTATAAATTATTTAAATTCAATAAGAATTTAAATTTTATAAATAAATATTATCTACACCATGGAATGCAAGTAAAGGAAGGTTTTAAAAATTAAACATATAATTATAATTTATAAAATTTAAATTCTTTTGAATTTAAAATATTTATAAATTATAATGCTGATGTCATCAAATTTGAATTTAAAATATTTATAAATTATAATGCTGATGTCATCAAATTTAATTTAAGCACTTTTCATATTTTATAAAGTGTTTAAAGGTGCCGACATCATTAAAAAAAGGAAGCACCGAATTTTGAAGAAAATACATGGTTGTGTATAAAAGGTGGCCTCATAGACATTGCAAAGTTTATCCCTTGATCGAATAATATTTTGCACCAAGGTAAAAGAACTTCGTTTACATTTTTGAAAGGATTCGTTGAGGAAGAAGACAAAAAAAAATCGTCTTTAGCGCCAAGGATAAAGGGGAAAGGTTGGAGTCTTCGAAGCACATTGGACACGATGGTCCAAGTGGCAAAGCATGGACGTTTGGAGGAAGCAAGTGTTGTGTTCAAAACTCATGGTGGTGAGCACCAAAGGGAAACATTTTTCATATGTTTTCATTGAGCAGAAAGGCTAAGGAGGAGGAAGAGCCTTTTGGAACTTAAACGTGCTCATAGAGCATGTGGTAATGGAGCCCATGATAGGTTGATTGTGGAGGTAGAGGTAACGGGGTCTTAACCCGTCGGTGGCCAAGGTAAAGCTTTTTGAAATTAATTTTATTGCCTAAGGTTTTCATACAAGGTGCTTGGAGGTATAAGGTTTGCTTGTGAAATTGTTTAAAGAGTGTTTGGTGAATAACGTTGGTAGTTGAAGGTATTACTTGGAGTAATAAGGAGGCTTTGGTATTAAATATTTTGATAAAGTCTTAAATTATTATATTGCAAATATTGAAGGGTTAATACTTTTTGAGTGTTGTTTGATCTTTAATAAAGGCTTTGTGTTAAAGAAATTTATTGTGAGGGTATTTGAATATTATTTGAGTTGGAGTGATAAGGTGTTATGTTGGTATTATTTTGCATTGTATTTTGTTGAAGAAATTATTACTCTCTAACCCTTGTTGAGATTGGCAAAGAATAAATTGTGAGTGTGGCAGATTTGTGAGATCAACTCCTTGTCAAGCAAAAAGGTATGGGTAAATTCTTTCTTGGTTGAGATGATTGATTGCTTACTTGAAAATTAAGTTTGGAGTGAAAAGGATTTGATTAGGGTTTCCTTTTCAAAAGTGTATAAGTTAAATGCTTCAAGGTTTTTTGAAATCAAGTGTTGTGATTAAAACCTTGTTTTGTTAGCATTGTTGTTTAAGCCATTGGATTGTGCACAGAACTTGAACTAGGGTTAGGAAAGATCATGAGTATCATTGTTATGTAAGATTTTTTGTTGAGCATTTTGGAAATATTTTGAGTTAGATGATACATGCTTGGACCAGGGTTTGTGAGTGAGAGTTGGTTCTTAAGTGAACCTAGTCAAGTGGATGTATGAAGTGATTGTTTAGGTTCCATAAAATAAACTATTCTATATTCTAATTTGAGTTGTGAAAGAAATTGAGTTGTGAGAATAGAACATATTGAGTCTCTAAAAATTCTCTTTATGCTTCTATGATATTGATTTGAGTTGAGAAAGTGATTGAGCATTGAGTATAGAACATATTGAGTCTCTAACAATTCTCTCTATGTTTTTATGAGATTGGACAAGTTTTGTGTGGACTTGTTAAGCTGATTTGAGGTAAGTCTTTGAGAAGACTTGTGGACTGATTTTGTGTGAGATTTTGTGGAAGCTTACAATACAGATTTGGTTTTGAGCATATTTGGACAAGTTCTATGTGAGCTTGGTGAGCAGATTTGAGCAGGTTCTGAGCAAACCTGTTGATCATATTTGAGTAGGTTCTAAGTGGAGCTATTGAGTACATTTGAGCAAGTTTTGAGTGAGCTTGTTGAGCAGATTTGAGTAGGTTATGAGTGGACCTATTGAGTATATTTGAGTAGGTTATGAGTGGACCTATTGAGCAGATTTGAGAAGGTTATGAGTGATCCCGTTGAGCATATTTGAGCAGGTTTTGAGTGGACCTATTGAGCATATTTGAGCAGGTACTGAGTGGACCTGTTGAACAGATTTGTGCTAGACCGAATGAACAATGTTTAGTGCAAATTTCATTGAGCTTGTTGAGAAGACTTATGCTAGATTGATTGGACTGTGTTTAGTGCAAGAATTGAGAAGAGTTGTTCTAGACCGACTGGACTATGTTTAGTATAGAATTGAGATAGAGATTTGGAGGTGATAGAGCAAAGAGGATAGTAGTCTCTAGTGGATAGAGATCCATAATCCAAGGCAATGAGGATAGGTCTTCTAAGTGGGGACAAGAGTCTTTGGTGGAGAGAGATCCACAAGCCAGTGCAGTGGAGGCAGCATTCTTCTAAAGGATCACTACCCAGAGTAGAGGAGAAGGAGTTCTCCTATGGATAGAGATCCAAAAACCAGATTTAAGGGATCAACATCTCATTTGGATAGAGGTCCATAAATATTGTAATAGAGAAAGTATTCCTAAGATATTAACTAAGAAAGTTTTAGTAAAATATTTTCTTTGTGGAGTAGCCCACATTGGGTGAACCATGTAAATTGTGGTGTCTCTATTTTGTGTGGTGTTGTGTAAATTTATTTGATTACTACCGTTGATATTGCTATCTTTAAATTGCATATATTGGTTTGAGATAAAAAGTAAAAAGTGGTCTTATACTATTCACCCCCCCTCTCAGTATAAGCTTGTGTTCTTCAATTGGTATCAGAGCAGGTTTTTTAGAAGAGTTTGATAGCTTGAAGGAAAAGTGGTCAAGAACACAATGGATCAAAAGGATCAAAGGGACGGGTCCTCATATAATACAACACCAGTATTTGATGGAAGTGACTTCTTGTATTGGTTAATGCTGATGAGATTTCACCTGATGGCACTTGGAAATGAAGTTTGGGATGTAGTGGAACTTGGATATGATCTAGCAATCAATCCTACTATATATAAGGAAGGTAAGCTTCTAATGCATAAAAATTCAAGAGCTATGAATGCAATTATAAAATGGTTGCATAGATCAAAATCTGTGAAGGTTATGGATTGTAAAACTACAAAAGAAATGTGGGAACTACTGCATAACATATATGAGGGAGATAAAGGTGTCAGGAAACCTAAGATCAAAAATATCAAAGGAAAATTTGAAAAATTTAGAATACGGGATGATGAAAATATTCATGACTATCTCAATAATATTGATGAACTTGTACATGAGATGAGAGGACTTGGAATGAAGGTTTATGAATCTAATGCTTGTGATAAGATCTTGAGAACTCTTCCAAAAAGGTACAATGAAAAAGTCTCTTCTATAGAAACATCATTTGATAGTGATTTTCTGACAAGAAATTCTTTGTTTGGCATGCTTAAAACCTTTGAGATAAGAACAAAAGATCCTACACCTCCAAAGGAAGCTGCATTCAAACAAAGCAAGAAAACAAAGGGTAAGAAGTCAAAATCAAACAATGAGTCTTCTAGTGATGAAGAAGCCAATTATGGTAGAAAAGATAAAGGTTCTAGAATACCCATAGATATAAGATCTTTTAAGTGTTTCAATTGTGGAAAGTATGGAAAATTTTCAACAGATTGTAGAGAAACAAAGAACAACAATGGTGAAGAAAAACATGATCATAGGTACAGGGAATCAAAAAGATATAGGCATCAAAATAAAAACAAGGATGGAAAAAATAGACAAGGAAATAAGTTCTTTCAAAGATAAAAGTGGAGCTACTATGCGGATAATGCAAGTAAGTACTCAGATGATAGTGATGCTAGTTCTTCATAAAATTATAAAGATGAAGTCCTATTTATGATTGAAGAAAAAGAACCAGTTAAGAAAAATACTCCAGTTATTCTTAAATTTTTTGATGTGGTAACTTTGGACATCTTGAATATGATTGTATAAGGGATGGTTATAGTTTCAGTGATTATGAATATGAGAATGCACTTGAAGGACTAGATGAAAAAAATCTAATGGCTTTAGAATAAGAAGTAAGTGATCCTATAGAAGAATATTGTGGACAAAGGCAAAAAATAGAAGAATATTCAGAAGAGAATGAATATGATATCAAGGGAGAAACTTATCTATGCCCTTGACACGGTAAAGAAGGTAAGGAAGCAACACTCTAAACCTGAAATTCAGTTTTAAGAATGTGATGAAGAGAGAAGATTGCTCATAGAGGATTTAGAAAAATCAAAGGCTAAGGAAAAAGGGTTCAAAGATAAGTTAGAAGCAAATATCTTGGAATGTGAGAAGTTAGCACAAGAAGTGGCACTACTAAAAGAAGATTTAGAGGACTCTAAGATCAAGATGAAAGTATTCAAGAATAGCTCAAACATTATGGATAAGATATTCAAGGTAAAAAAAAGGTCAACAAACAAAACAAGTCTTGGTTTTGAACAAACTCAAAAGAAATAGGAAAAAAAATCAAATTCAAGTTTTGAAGAGGAAAATTTAGATGAAGATACTTCAGAAGAAGACAATGTAAAAAATTAGACATCGGAGGAAGAGTTGGACAATAGAGAGTTCAATGAAGATAGGAACAATGCACATAGAAGATAAATATGGAACAACAATTAGAACAAGAGACCAATGAGGTCAAAACAAGGAAGTTTCAATGGAAGATGTTTTTCATATCACAGGTTTGGGCACATGGCTTCAAAATGTAGGACACATGAAATATAAGAATATGGAAATGGATAAATTTTCCATGGGTATTGCTACTCATGTAGTTAGTTTGGTCACAAGGCAATGAATTATAGGGTTCATAAAAGAAGAGGATATGAATTCACAAGGAAAAATCCTAAGATATTTGCACCTCCAAGGAATAATATCATTAAGTGTTATAAGTGCAATAATAATGGTCACACAACAAAGTGGTGTAGAGCAGACATTCCAAAAATAGGTATGAGCAGGAACAAGAACATGAACATGAATAGAAACAAGAACAAAAATAGAAACATGAATATGAACAGGAATAGGAACAGGAACAACAACATGGATGTGAATAGGAATAGGAAAAGGAATGATAACACAGATAGAAACAATCAGAGGAATCAAAAAATTCAGAAAAGAAGGGAAGAGGATAAAAATAAAGAACAATGCATTTTGGGAGTAGAAATACTCCCATCCCAGAATTAACCACCTCAAAAAGAGGTGGGGGAGGGGCTAATATAAGAGGCTCATTCTTAGCACTGAGCCCCAAAGGTGACCCTTTGCCATTGATGTCAAAGGGGGAGATATTTGTGTAATGAGGAGAGATTTGATATTTGTGAGAGCATTGAGCCAGGGGGAGCAATGTCCCAAGGGGAGCAGAAGAAAAAGGAATGTCAGGTTTCAATAAAAAGAATGTGGGTTGCCATCAATGACACAGGAGGAGATTGTTGGACATTTTGAGTCCCTAATCTAAAATTATCATTGATGTCAAGAAATGTAGTTAACATTAATATCAAGGTTTTTGTCAAGGAAAGAAGTTGTCAAAGTTGCTATTTGATATCTAGGAAGAAGACCAAAGGTCAAGAGTCTCAATGCAAAGTTGAAAATGAGATATAATATTTTTTATAAATTATTTAAATTCAATAAGAATTTATATTTTATAAATAAATATTATCTACATCATGGAATGCAAGTAAAGGAAGGTTTTAAAAATTAAACATATAATTATAATTTATAAAATTTAAATTAATTTGAATTTAAAATATTTATAAATTATAATGCTGATGTCATCAAATTTAATTTAAGCACTTTTCATATTTTATAAAGTGTTTAAAGGTGCCGACGTCATTAAAAAAAGGAAGCACCGAATTTTGAAGAAAATACATGGTTGTGTATAAAAGGTGGCCTCATAGACATTGCAAAGTTTATCCCTTGATCGAATAATATTTTGCACCAAGGTAAAAGAACTTCGTTTACATTTTTGAAAGGATTCGTTGAGGAAGAGGACAAAAAAAAAAATCGTCTTTAGCGCCAAGGATAAAGGGGAAAGGTTGGAGTCTTCGAAGCACATTGGACACGATGGTCCAAGTGGCAAAGCGTAGATGTTTGAAGGAAGCAAGTGTTGTGTTCAAAACTCGTGGTGGTGAGCACCAAAGGGAAACATTTTTCATATGTTTTCGTTGAGAAGAAAGGCTAAGGAGGAGGAAGAGCCTTTTGGAACTTAAACGTGCTCATAGAGCATGTGGTAATGGAGCCCATGACAGGTTGATTTTGGAGGTAGAGGTAACGGGGTCAAAACCCATCGGTGGCCAAGGTAAAGCTTTTTGAAATTAATTTTATTGCCTAAGGTTTTCATACAAGGTGTTTGGACGTATAAGGTTTGCTTGTGAAATTGTTTAAAGAGTGTTTGGTGAATAACGTTGGTAGTTGAAGGTATTACTTGGAGTAATAAGGAAGCTTTGGTATTAAATATTTTGATAAAGTTTTAAATTATTATATTGCAAATATTGAAGGGTTAATAATTTTTGAGTGTTGTTTGATATTTAATAAAGGCTTTGTGTTAAAGAAATTTATTGTGAGGGTATTTGAATATTATTTGAGTTGGAGTGATAAGGTGTTATGTTGGTATTATTTTGCATTGTATTTTGTTGAAGAAATTATTACTCTCTAACCCTTGTTGAGATTGGCAAAGAAGAAATTGTGAGTGTGGCAGATTTGTGAGATCAACTCCTTGTCAAGCAAAAAGGTATGGGTAAATTCTTTCTTGGTTGAGATGATTGATTGCTTACATGAAAATTAAGTTTGGAGTGAAAAAGATTTGATTAGGGTTTCATTTTCAAAAGTGTATAAGTTAAATGCTTCAAGGTTTTTTGAAATCAAGTGTTGTGATTAAAACCTTGTTTTGTTAGCATTGTTGTTTAAGCCATTGGATTGTGCACAGAACTTGAACTAGGGTTAAGAAAGATCATGAGTATCATTGTTATGTAAGATTTTTTGTTGAGCATTTTTGGAAATATTTTGAGTTAGATGATACATGCTTGGACTAGGGTTTGTGAGTGAGAGTTGGTTCTTGAGTGATTGGTTGAGTAGAGTTGAGTGAACCTAGTCAAGTGGATGTATGAAGTGATTGTTGAGGTTCCATAAAATAAACTATTCTATATTTTGATTTGAGTTGTGAAAGAAATTGAGTTGTGAGAATAGAACATATTGAGTCTCTAACAATTCTCTTTATGCGTCTATGATATTGATTTTATTTGAGAAAGTGATTGAGCATGGAGTATAGAACATATTGAGTCTCTAACAATTCTCTCTATGTTTCTATGAGATTGGACAAGTTCTGTGTGGACTTGTTAAGCTGATTTGAGGTAAGTCTTTGAGAAGACTTGTGGACTAATTTTGTGTGATCTTTTGTGGAAGCTTACAATATAGATTTGGTTAAGTCCTAGAGAGGACTTATTGAGCATATTTGGACAAGTTATGTGTGAGCTTGGTGAGCAGATTTGAGCAGGTTTTGAGCAAACATGTTGAGCATATTTGAGTAGGTTCTAAGTGGACCTATTGAGTACATTTGAGCAAGTTTTGAGTGAGTTTGTTGAGCAGATTTGAGTAGGTTCTGAGTGGACCTATTGAGTATATTTGAGTAGGTTATGAGTGGACCTATTGAGAAAATTTAAGAAGGTTATGAGTGAGCCTGTTGAGCATATTTGAGCAAGTTTTGAGTGCACCTATTGAGCATATTTGAGTAGGTTTTGAGTGGACCTGTTGAGAAAATTTGTGCTAGATCGAATGAACAATGTTTAGTGCAAATTTGATTGAGCTTGTTGAGAAGACTTATGCTAGATTGATTGGATTTTGTTTAGTGGAAGAATTGAGAAGAGTTGTTCTAGACTGACTGGACTATGTTTAGCATAGAATTAAGACAGATATTTGGAGGTGATAGAGCAAAGAGGATAGTAGTCTCTAGTGGATAGAGATCCATCATCCAGGGCAATGAGGATAGGTATTCTATGTGGGGACAAGAGTCTTCGGTCGAGAGAGATCCACAAGCTAGTGTAGTGGAGGTAGTATTATTCTAAAGGATCACCAGCCAGAGCAGAGGAGAAGGAGTTCTCCTATGGATAGAGATCCACAAACAAGATTTAGGGGATCAACATCTCATTTGGATAGAGGTCCATAAATATTGTAATAGAGAAAGTATTCCTAAGATATTAACTAAGAAAGTTTTAGTAAAATATTTTCTTTGTGGAGTAGCCCGCATTGGGTGAACTATGTAAATTGTGGTGTCTCTATTTTGTGTGGTGTTGTGTACATTTATTTGATTACTACCGTTGATATTGCTACCTTTACATTGCATATATTGGTTTGAGATAAAAAGTAAAAAGTGGTCTTATACTATTCACCCCCCCTCTCAGTATAAGCTTGTGTTCTTCAATTGGTATCAGAGCGGGTTTTTCAGAAGAGTTTGATAGCTTGAAGGAAAAGTGGTCAAGAACACAATGGATCAAAAGGATCAAAGGGACGGGTCCTCATATAATACAACACCAGTATTTGATGGAAGTGACTTCTTGTATTGGTTAATGCTGATGAGATTTCATCTGATGGCACTTGGAAATGAAGTTTGGGATGTAGTGGAACTTGGATATGATCTAGCAATCAATCCTACTATATATAAGGAAGGTAAGTTTCTAATGCATACAAATTCAAGAGCTATGAATGCAATTATAAAATGGTTGCATAGATCAGAATCTGTGAAGGTTATGGATTGTAAAACAACAAAAGAAATGTGGGAACTACTGCATAACATATATGAGGGAGATAAAGGTGTTAGGAAAGGTAAGATCAAAAATATCAAAGGAAAATTTGAAAAATTTAGAATACGGGATGATGAAAATATTCATGACTATCTCAATAATATTGATGAACTTGTACATGAGATGAGAGGACTTGGAATGAAGGTTTATGAATCTAATGCTTGTGATAAGATCTTGAGAACTCTTCCAAAAAGGTACAATGAAAAAGTATCTTCTATAGAAACATCATTTGATAGTGATTGTCTGACAATAAATTCTTTGTTTGGCATGCTTAAAACCTTTGAGATAAGAACAAAAGATCCTACACCTCCAAAGGAAGCTGCATTCAAACAAAGCAAGAAAACAAAGGGTAAGAAGTCAAAATCAAACAATGAGTCTTCTAGTGATGAAGAAGCCAATTATGGTAGAAAAGATAAAGGTTCTAGAATACCCATAGATATAAGATCTTTTAAGTGTTTCAATTGTGGAAAGTATGGAAAATTTTCAACAGATTGTAGAGAAACAAAGAACAACAATGGTGAAGAAAAACATGATCATAGGTACAGGGAATCAAAAAGATATAGGCATCAAAATAAAAGCAAGGATGGAAAAAACAGACAAGGAAATAAGTTCTTTCAAAGATAAAAGTGGAGCTACTATGCGGATAATGCAAGTAAGTACTCAAATGATAGTGATGCTAGTTATTCATAAAATTATAAAAATGAAGTCCTATTTATGATTGAAGAAAAAGAACCAGTTAAGAAAAATACTCCAGTTATTCTTAAATTTTTTGATGTGGTAACTTTGGACATCTTGAATATGATTGTATAAGGGATGGTTATAGTTTCAGTGATTATGAATATGAGAATGCACTTGAAGGACTAGATGAAAAAATTCTAATGGCTTTAGAAGAAGAAGTGATCCTATAGAAGAATATTGTGGACAAAGGCAAAAAATAGAAGAATATTCAGAAGAGAATGAATATGATATCAAGGGAGAAAATTATCTATGCCCTTGACACGGTAAAGAAGGTAAGGAAGCAACACTCTAAAATTGAAATTCAGTTTTAAGAATGTGATGAAGAGAGAAGATTGCTCATAGAGGATTTAGAAAAATCAAAGGCTAAGGCAAAAGGGTTCAAAGATAAGTTAGAAGCAAATATCTTGGAATGTGAGAAGTTAGCACAAGAAGTGGCACTACTAAAAGAAGATTTAGAGGACTCCAAGATCAAGATGAAAGGATTCAAGAATAGCTCAAATATTATGGATAAGATATTCAAGGTACAAAAAAGGTCAACAAACAAAACAAGTCTTGGTTTTGAACAAACTCAAAAGAAATAGGAAAAAAATTCAAATTCAAGTTTTGAAGAGGAAAATTTAGATGAAGATACTTCAGAAGAAGACAATGTAAAAAATTAGACATCGGAGGAAGAGTTGGACAATAGAGAGTTCAATGAAGATAGGAAAAATGCACATAGAAGATAAATATGGAACAACAATCAGAACAAGAGACCAATGAGGTCAAAACAAGGAAGTTTCAATGGAAGATGTTTTTCATATCACAGGTTTGGGCACATGGCTTCAAAATGTAGGACACATGAAATATAGCAATATGGAAATGGATAACTTTTCCATGGGTATTGCTACTCATGTAATTAGTTTGGTCACAAGGCAATGAATTATAGGGTTCATAAAAGAAGAGGATATGAATTCACAAGGAAAAGTCCTAAGATATTTGCACCTCCAAGGAATAATATCATTAAGTGTTATAAGTGCAATAATAATGGTCACACAACAAAGTGGTGTAGAGCAGACATTCCAAAAATAGGTATGAGCAGGAACAAGAACATGAACATGAATAGAAACAAGAAAAAAAATAGAAACATGAATATGAACAAGAATAGGAACAGGAAAAAAAACATGGATGTGAACAGGAACTGGAAAAGGAATGTTAACACAGATAGAAACAATCAGAGAAATCAAAAAATTCAGAAAAGAAGGGAAGAGGATTAAAGTAAAGAACAATGCATTTTGGGAGTAGAAATACTCCCATCCCAGAATTAACCACCTCAAAAAGATGTGGGGGAGGGGCTAATATAAGAGGCTCATTCTTAGCCCTGAGCCCCAAAGGTGACCCTTTGCCATTGATGTCAAAGGGGGAGATATTTGTGTAATGAGGAGAGATTTGATATTTGTGAGAGCATTGAGCCAGGGGGAGCAATGTCCCAAGGGGAGCAGAAGAAAAAGGAATGTCAGGTTTCAATAAAAAGAAAGTGGGTTGCCATAAATGACACAGGAGGATATTGTTGGACATTTTGAGTCCCTAAGCTAAAATTATCATTGATGTCAAGAAATGCAGTTAACATTAATATCAAGGTTTTTGTCAAGGAAAGAAGTTGTCAAAGTTGCTATTTGATATCTAGGAAGAAGACCAAAGGTCAAGAGTCTCAATGCAAAGTTGAAAAGGAGATATAATATTTTTTATAAATTATTTAAATTCAATAAGAATTTAAATTTTATAAATAAATATTATCTACACCATGGAATGCAAGTAAAGGAAGGTTTTAAAAATTAAACATATAATTATAATTTATAAAATTTAAATTCTTTTGAATTTAAAATATTTATAAATTATAATGCTGATGTCATCAAATTTGAATTTAAAATATTTATAAATTATAATGCTGATGTCATCAAATTTAATTTAAGCACTTTTCATATTTTATAAAGTGTTTAAAGGTGCCGACATCATTAAAAAAAGGAAGCACCGAATTTTGAAGAAAATACATGGTTGTGTATAAAAGGTGGCCTCATAGACATTGCAAAGTTTATTCCTTGATCGAATAATATTTTGCACCAAGGTAAAAGAACTTCGTTTACATTTTTGAAAGGATTCGTTGAGGAAGAAAACAAAAAAAAATCGTCTTTAGCGCCAAGGATAAAGGGGAAAGGTTGGAGTCTTCGAAGCACATTGGACACGATGGTCCAAGTGGCAAAGCGTAGACATTTGGAGGAAGCAAGTGTTGTGTTCAAAACTCGTGGTGGTGAGCACCAAAGGGAAACATTTTTCATATGTTTTCGTTGAGCAGAAAGGCTAAGGAGGAGGAAGAGCCTTTTGGAACTTAAACGTGCTCATAGAGCATGTGGTAATGGAGCCCATGACAGGTTGATTGTGGAGGTAGAGGTAACGGGGTCAAAACCCATCAATGGCCAAGGTAAAGCTTTTTGAAATTAATTTTATTGCCTAAGGTTTTCATACAAGGTGCTTGGAGGTATAAGGTTTGCTTGTGAAATTGTTTAAAGAATGTTTGGTGAATAACGTTGGTAGTTGAAGGTATTACTTGGAGTAATAAGGAAGCTTTGGTATTAAATATTTTGATAAAGTCTTAAATTATTATATTGCAAATATTGAAGGGTTAATACTTTTTGAGTGTTGTTTGATCTTTAATAAAGGCTTTGTGTTAAAGAAATTTATTGTGAGGGTATTTGAATAGTATTTGAGTTGGAGTGATAAGGTGTTATGTTGGTATTATTTTGCATTGTATTTTGTTGAAGAAATTATTACTCTCTAACCCTTGTTGAGATTGGCAAAGAAGAAATTGTGAGTGTGGCAGATTTGTGAGATCAACTCCTTGTCAAGCAAAAAGGTTTGGGTAAATTATTTCTTGGTTGAGATGATTGATTGCTTACTTGAAAATTAAGTTTGGAGTGAAAAGGATTTGATTAGGGTTTCATTTTCGAAAGTGTATAAGTTAAATGCTTCAAGGTTTTTTGAAATCAAGTGTTGTGATTAAAACCTTGTTTTGTTAGCATTGTTGTTTAAGCCATTGGATTGTGCACAGAACTTGAACTAGGGTTAGGAAAGATCATGAGTATCATTGTTATGTAAGATTTTTTGTTGAGCATTTTTGGAAATATTTTGAGTTAGATGATACATGCTTGGACCAAGGTTTGTGAGTGAGAGTTGGTTCTTGAGTGATTGGTTGAGTAGAGTTGAGTGAACCTAGTCAAGTGGATGTATGAAGTGATTGTTCAGGTTCCATAAAATAAACTATTCTATATTCTGATTTGAGTTGTGAAAGAAATTGAGTTGTGAGAATAGAACATATTGAGTCTCTAACAATTCTCTTTATGCTTCTATGATATTGATTTGAGTTGAGAAAGTGATTGAGCATGGAGTATAGAACATATTGAGTCTCTAAAAATTCTCTCTATGTTTCTATGAGATTGGACAAGTTCTGTGTGGACATGTTAAGCTGATTTGAGGTAAGCCTTTGAGAAGACTTGTGGACTAATTTTGTGTGAGCTTTTGTGGAAGCTTACAATATAGATTTGGTTAAGTCGTAGAGAGGACTTATTGAGCATATTTGGACAAGTTATGTGTGAGCTTGGTGAGCAGATTTGAGCAGGTTTTGAGCAAACCTATTGAGTATATTTGAGTAGGTTCTAAGTGAACCTATTGAGTACATTTGAGCAAGTTTTGAGTGAGTTTGTTGAGCAGATTTGAGTAGGTTTTGAATGGACCTATTGAGTATATTTGAGTAGGTTATGAGTGGACCAATTGAGCAAATTTAAGACGGTTATGAGTGAGCCTGTTGAGCAGATTTGAGCAAGTTTTGAGTGGACCTATTGAGCATATTTGAGTAGGTTCTGAGTGGACCTGTTGAGAAAATTTGTGCTAGACCGAATGAACCATGTTTAGTGCAAATTTGATTAAGCTTGTTGAGAAGACTTATGCTAGATTGATTAGACTGTGTTTAGTGGAAGAATTGAGAAGAGTTGTTCTAGACCGACTGGACTATGTTTAGTATAGAATTGAGACAGATATTTGGAGGTGATAGAGCAAAGAGGATAGTAGTCTCTAGTGGATAGAGATCCATCATCGAGGGAAATGAGGAGAGGTATTCTAAGTGGGGACAAGAGTCTTCGGTGGAGAGATATCCACAAGCCAGTGCAGTGGAGGCAGTATTATTCTAAAGGATCACCAGCCAGAGCAGAGGAGAAGGAGTTCTCCTATGGATAGAGATCCAAAAACCAGATTTAGGGGATCAACATCTCATTTGGATAGAGGTCCATAAATATTGTAATAGAGAAAGTATTCCTAAGATATTAACTAAGAAAGTTTTAGTAAAATATTTTCTTTGTGGAGTAGCCCGCATTGGGTGAACCATGTAAATTGTGGTGTCTCTATTTTGTGTGGTGTTGTGTACATTTATTTGATTACTACCGTTGATATTGCTACCTTTACATTGCATATATTGGTTTGAGATAAAAAGTAAAAAGTAGTCTTATACTATTCACCCCCCCTCTCAGTATAAGCTTGTGTTCTTCAATTGGTATTAGAGCGAGTTTTTCAGAAGATTTTGATAGCTTGAAGGAAAAGTGGTCAAGAACACAATGGATCAAAAGGATCAAAGGGACGGGTCCTCATATAATACAACACCAGTATTTGATGGAAGTGACTTCTTGTATTGGTTAATGCTGATGAGATTTCACCTGATGGCACTTGGAAATGAAGTTTGGGATGTAGTGTAACTTGGATATGATCTAGCAATAAATCCTACTATATATAAGGAAGGTAAGTTTCTAATGCATACAAATTCAAGAGATATGAATGCAATTATAAAATGGTTGCATAGATCAGAATCTGTGAAGGTTATGGATTGTAAAACAACAAAAGAAATGTGGGAACTACTGCATAACATATATGAGGGAGATAAAGGTGTCAGGAAAGCTAAGATCAAAAATATCAAAGGAGAATTTGAAAAATTTAGAATACGGGATGATGAAAATATTCATGACTATCTCAATAATATTGATGAACTTGTACATGAGATGAGAGGACTTGGAATGAAGGTTTATGAATCTAATGCTTGTGATAAGATCTTGAGAACTCTTCCAAAAAGGTACAATGAAAAAGTATCTTCTATAGAAACATCATTTGATAGTGATTGTCTGACAAGAAATTCTTTGTTTGGCATGCTTAAAACCTTTGAGATAAGAACAAAAGATCCTACACCTCCAAAGGAAGCTGCATTCAAACAAAGTAAGAAAACAAAGGGTAAGAAGTCAAAATCAAACAATGAGTCTTCTAGTGATGAAGAAGCCAATTATGGTAGAAAAGATAAAGGTTCTAGAATACCCATAGATATAAGATCTTTTAAGTGTTTCAATTGTGGAAAGTATGGAAAATTTTCAACAGATTGTAGAGAAACAAAGAACAACAATGGTGAAGAAAAACATGATCATAGGTACAGGGAATCAAAAAGATATAGGCATCAAAATAAAAGCAAGGATGGAAAAAACAGACAAGGAAATAACTTATTTCAAAGATAAAAGTGGAGCTACTATGCGGATAATGCATGTAAGTACTCAAATGATAGTGATGCTAGTTCTTCATAAAATTATAAATATGAAGTCCTATTTATGATTGAAGAAAAAGAACCAGTTAAGAAAAATACTCTAGTTATTCTTAAATTTTTTGATGTGGTAACTTTGGACATCTTGAATATGATTGTATAAGGGATGGTTATAGTTTCAGTGATTATGAATATGAGAATGCACTTGAAGGACTAGATGAAAAAATTCTAATGGCTTTAGAAGAAGAAGTAAGTGATCCTATAGAAGAATATTGTGGACAAAGGCAAAAAATAGAAGAATATTCAGAAGAGAATGAATATGATATCAAGGGAGAAACTTATCTATGCCCTTGACACGATAAAGAAGGTAAGGAAGCAACACTCTAAATTTGAAATTCAGTTTTAAGAACGTGATGAAGAGAGAAGATTGCTCATAGAGGATTTAGAAAAATCAAAGGCTAAGGCAAAAGGGTTCAAAGATAAGTTAGAAGCAAATATCTTGGAATGTGAGAAGTTAGCACAAGAAGTGGCACTACTAAAAGAAGATTTAGAGGACTCCAAGATCAAGATGAAAGGATTCAAGAATAGCTCAAATATTATGGATAAGATATTCAAGGTACAAAAAAGGTCAACAAACAAAACAAGTCTTTTTTTTGAACAAACTCAAAAGAAATAGGAAAAAAATTCAAATTCAAGTTTTGAAGAGGAAAATTTAGATGAAGATACTTCAGAAGAAGACAATGTAAAAAATTAGACATCGGAGGAAGAGTTGGACAATAGAGAGTTCAATGAAGATAGGAACAATGCACATAGAAGATAAATATGGAACAACAATCAGAACAAGAGACCAATGAGGTCAAAACAAGGAAGTTTCAATGGAAGATGTTTTCATATCACAGGTTTGGGCACATGGCTTCAAAATGTAGGACACATGAAATATAGGAATATGGAAATGGATAACTTTTCCATGGGTATTGCTACTCATGTAATTAGTTTGGTCACAAGGCAATGAATTATAGGGTTCATAAAAGAAGAGGATATGAATTCACAAGGAAAAATCCTAAGATATTTGCACCTCCAAGGAATAATATCATTAAGTGTTATAAGTGCAATAATAATGGTCACACAACAAAGTGGTGTAGAGGAGACATTCCAAAAATAGGTATGAGCAGGAACAAGAACATGAACATGAATAGAAACAAGAACAAAAATAGAAACATGAATATGAACAGGAATAGGAACAGGAAAAACAACATGGATGTGAACAGGAATGGGAAAAGGAATGATAACACAGATAGAAACAATCAGAGGAATCAAAAAATTTAGAAAAGAAGGGAAGAGGATAAAAGTAAAGAACAATGCATTTTGGGAGTAGAAATACTCCCATCCCAGAATTAACCACCTCAAAAAGAGGTGGGGGAGGGGCTAATATAAGAGGCTCATTCTTAGCCCCGAGCCCCAAAGGTGAACCTTTGCCATTGATGTCAAAGGGGAAGATATTTGTGTAATGAGGAGAGATTTGATATTTGTGAGAGCATTGAGCCAGGGGGAGCAATGTCCCAAGGGGAGCAGAAGAAAAAGGAATGTCAGGTTTCAATAAAAAGAATGTGGGTTGCCATAAATGACAAAGGAGGAGATTGTTGGACATTTTTAGTCCCTAAGCTAAAATTATCATTGATGTCAATAAATGCAGTTAACATTAATATCAAGGTTTTTGTCAAGGAAAGAAGTTGTCAAAGTTGCTATTTGATATCTAGGAAGAAGACCAAAGGTCAAGAGTCTCAATGCAAAGTTGAAAAGGAGATATAATATTTTTTATAAATTATTTAAATTCAATAAGAATTTAAATGTTATAAATAAATATTATCTACACCATGGAATGCAAGTAAAGGAAGGTTTTAAAAATTAAACATATAATTATAATTTATAAAATTTAAATTCTTTTGAATTTAAAATATTTATAAATTATAATGCTGATGTCATCAAATTTGAATTTAAAATATTTATAAATTATAATGCTGATGTCATCAAATTTAATTTAAGCACTTTTCATATTTTATAAAGTGTTTAAAGGTGCCGACGTCATTAAAAAAAGGAAGCACCGAATTTTGAAGAAAATACATGGTTGTGTATAAAAGGTGGCCTCATAGACATTGCAAAGTTTATCCCTTGATCGAATAATATTTTTCACCAAGGTAAAAGAACTTCGTTTACATTTTTGAAAGGATTCGTTGAGGAAGAAGACAAAAAAAAATCGTCTTTAGCGCCAAGGATAAAGGGGAAAGGTTGGAGTCTTCGAAGCACATTGGACACGATGGTCCAAGTGGCAAAGCGTAGACGTTTGGAGGAAGCAAGTGTTGTGTTCAAAACTCGTGGTGGTGAGCACCAAAGGGAAACATTTTTCATATGTTTTCGTTGAGCAGAAAGGCTAAGGAGGAGGAAGAGCATTTTGGAACTTAAACGTGCTCATAGAACATGTGGTAATGGAGCCCATGACAGGTTTATTATGGAGGTAGAGGTAAAGGGGTCAAAACCCGTCGGTGGCCAAGGTAAAGCTTTTTGAAATTAATTTTATTGCCTAAGGTTTTCATACAAGGTGCTTGGAGGTATAAGGTTTGCTTGTGAAATTGTTTAAAGAGTGTTTGGTGAATAACGTTGGTAGTTGAAGGTATTACTTGGAGTAATAAGGAAGCTTTGGTATTAAATATTTTGATAAAGTCTTAAATTATTATATTGCAAATATTGAAGGGTTAATACTTTTTGAGTGTTGTTTGATCTTTAATAAAGGCTTTGTGTTAAAGAAATTTATTGTGAGGGTATTTGAATATTATTTGAGTTGGAGTGATAAGGTGTTATGTTGGTATTATTTTGCATTGTATTTTGTTGAAGAAATTATTACTCTCTAACCCTTGTTGAGATTGGCAAAGAAGAAATTGTGAGTGTGGCAGATTTGTGAGATCAACTCCTTGTCAAGCAAAAAGGTATGGGTAAATTCTTTCTTGGTTGAGATGATTGATTGCTTACTTGAAAATTAAGTTTGGAGTGAAAAGGATTTGATTAGGGTTTAATTTTCGAAAGTGTATAAGTTAAATGCTTCAAGGTTTTTTGAAATCAAGTGTTGTGATTAAAACCTTGTTTTGTTAGCATTGTTGTTTAAGCCATTGGATTGTGCACAGAACTTGAACTAGGGTTAGGAAAGATCATGAGTATCATTGTTATGTAAGATTTTTTGTTGAGCATTTTTGGAAATATTTTGAGTTAGATGATACATGCTTGGACCAGGGTTTGTGAGTGAGAGTTGGTTCTTGAGTGATTGGTTGAGTAGAGTTGAGTGAACCTGGTCAAGTGGATGTATGAAGTGATTGTTCAAGTTCCATAAAATAAACTATTCTATATTCTGATTTGAGTTGTGAAAGAAATTGAGTTGTGAGAATAGAACATATTGAGTCCCTAACAATTCTCTTTATGCTTCTATGATATTGATTTGAGTTGAGAAAGTGATTGAGCATGGAGTATAGAACATATTGAGTCTCTAATAATTCTCTCTATGTTTCTATGATATTGGAGAAGTTCTGTGTGGACTTGTTAAGCTGATTTGAGGTAAACCTTTGAGAAGACTTGTGGACTAATTTTGTGTGAGCTTTTGTGGAAGCTTACAATATAGATTTGGTTAAGTCGTAGAGAGGACTTATTGAGCATATTTGCACAAGTTGTGTGAGCTTGGTGAGCAGATTTGAGCAGGTTTTGAGCGAACCTGTTGAGCATATTTGAGTAGGTTCTAAGTGGACCTATTGAGTACATTTGAGCAAGTTTTGAGTGAGTTTGTTGAGCAGATTTGAGTAGGTTCTGAGTGGACCTATTGAGTATATTTGAGTAGGTTATGAGTGGACCTATTGAGCAGATTTAATAAGGTTATGAGTGAGCTTGTTGAGCAGATTTGAGCAAGTTTTGAGTGGACCTATTGAGCATATTTGAGTAGGTTCTGAGTGGACCTGTTGAGCAGATTTGTGCTAGACCGAATGAACCATGTTTAGTGCAAATTTTATTGAGCTTGTTGAGAAGACTTATGCTAGATTGATTGGACTGTGTTTAGTGCAATAATTGAGAAGAGTTGTTCTAGACCGACTGGACTATGTTTAGTATAGAATTGAGACAGAGATTTGGAGGTGATAGAGCAAAGAGGATAGTAGTCTCTAGTGGATAGAGATCCATCATCGAGGGCAATGAGGACAGGTCTTCTAAGTGGGGACAAGAGTCTTCAGTGGAGAGAGATCCACAAGCCAGTGTAGTGGAGGTAGTATTCTTCTAAAGGATCACCAGCCAAAGCAAAGGAGAAGGAGTTCTATTGTGGATAGAGATCCACAAACCATATTTACGGGATCAACATCTCATTTGGATAGAGGTCCGTAAATATTGTAATAGGGAAAGTATTCCTAAGATATTAACTAAGAAATTTTTAGTAAAATATTTTCTTTGTGGAGTAGCCCGCATTGGGTGAACCATGTAAATTGTGGTGTCTCTATTTTGTGTGGTGTTGTGTACATTTATTTTATTACTACTGTTGATATTGCTATCTTTACATTGGATATATTGGTTTGAGATAAAAAGTAAAAAGTGGTCTTATACTATTCACCCCCCTCTCAGTATAAGCTTGTGTTATTCGTTTATAATATTTAAATTCAAAAGAATTTAAATAAATTATAAATTAATCTAAGCACCCATGATCTAAATTTGGAGTAATTTGAAGTGCCAACATCGTGTGGGTTAAAAGCAAATCAAAGCACTGACGTTCTAAAAAAAATGTGAAAAATTATTATAGAAACCTATGCCCAAGGGGCATTAATCTTATCCTTGATCAAAAAAATAAATTGCATATGAATTGATTAAGATAAGAGCTGGTGAAAAGGGACTACGAATTTCGTGTTTGATTTACCAATGAAAAGAAATAAAGTGGAAGGTGTCGAATGGTCGAGAGCCATCTGGGTAGCTTGGCCTAGTGGCAAGATGGCTATAGCTTAAGTTCTTGTGTGCAAGGAGACCAACATTTGAAATGTGGCGGGTGTGCTTGGAAGTTGTGTTGAAGGTGCCAAAAGTGAGGTGCATGTTTTGCATAACAAAAGGCGAAGATATGTTTTTGAAGCACGTGGTGCTTCCTTTATCTCAAATGAGCACGTAGCTCATGCGACGGTTGGAGCCATGACTAAGACGTTGGTCGTGGGCAGTGTTGAGAGTTTGAATCCCTCCAAGGTTAAGGTAATTAAAATTTTAATTATTTTTAATGTTGCCTAAAGTGGGTAGTTAAAAGGTTTACTAGTTGGAAATAATTAAAAGGGATTGCTAGTGGAAAGTTGTGTTAGTTGGAAATTGGTTTTTAGAGTTATAAGGAGTTTGATTTTATTTTTAATAAAATCTTAATTATTATATTTGCATAGTGAGGAGTAAGACTTTAAGAGTGTTGATTTTATTTTTAAAAATGACTTTTGCCAAAGAGATTATTATGAGGGTAATGGTTAAGGTGTTGAATATTATTTTAAAGTTGGAGTGATAAGGTATATTTTGTTTGATATCTTTTTGTATTGTGTTTCTTTGAGAAAAACTATTATATTCTAACCCTTATTGAGATTGACAAAGAAGTAATTGTGAGTGTGGAAGATTAGTGTGGTCTACTCCTTGTCAAGCAAAAAGGTATGGGCAAATTATTCCCTGGTTGAGTTGATTGAATGAATTTCTAGAAAATAAAGTTTGGAGTGAAAATGATTTGATTAGGGTTTCCTTTTTGAAAGTGTTTGAGTTAATGCTTCAAGGTTTTTTGGAATTAAGTGTTGTGATTAAAATCTTGTTTTATAAGCATTGTTGTTGAAGCCATTGGTTGTGTGAAGAACTTGAGTTAGGGTTTTGAAAAGAACATGAGTATCATTGTTATGTGAATATTTATTTATAAGCATTATTGTTGAAGTGAGTTGTTGTGTGAAGAACTTGAACTAGGGTTTGAAAATAACATGAGTATCATTGTTATGTGAGATTTGTTGTTGAGCATTGTTGGAAACATTTTGAGTTGGTGTTTACATGCTTGGACTAGGTTTTGTGAGCAAGGGTTGTTTCTTGAGTAATTGGTTGAGTTGATTTGATTGAGCCTAGTCAAGTGGATGCTTGAAGTGATTGTTCAAGTTCCATAAAATAAACTATTCTATATTCCGATTTGAGTTAAGAATGTGATTGAGCATTGAGTGTAGAACATATTGAGTCTCTAACAATTCTCTTTATGTTTCTATGAGATTTGGAAAATTTCTGAGTGAGCTTGTTGAGAATATTTGAATAAGTTCTATGTGGACTTATTGAGTAGATTAGACAAGTTCTGAGTGAGCTTGTTGAGTAGATTTGAGCAGGTTATGAGTGGACCTATTGAGCATATTTGAATAATTTTTGTGTAGACTTATTGAGTAGATGGACAAGTTCTGAGTGAGCTTATTGAGAAAATTTTAGAAGGTTCTAAGTGGACCTATTGAGTAGATTAGACAAGTTCTGTGTGGACATGTTGATAAAATTTAAGCAAGTTTTGTGTGGACTTGTTGAACAAATTTGAGCAAGTTATGTGTGGAATTTTTGAGCAGATTTAAGCAATTTCTATGTGGACTTGTTGAGCATATTTGAGCAAGTTCTATGTGGACTTGTTGATCAGATTTGAGCAAGTTATGTGTGGACTTGTTGAGCATATTTAAGCAAGTTTTGTGTGGACATGTTGAGCAGATTTGAGCAAGTTTTTTGTGGACTTTTTGAGCATATTTGAGCAAGTTCTGTGTGGAATTGTTGAGCATATTTGAGCAAGTTTTGTGTGGAATTATTGAGCATATTTTTGCTAGACTGAAGGACTGTGTTTAGTGCAGATTAGAGACAAATCTTTGGAGGTGAAAGATTATAGAGGACAATAGTCTCCAATGGATAGAGATCCATCATCTAGGGCAGTGAGGATAGGTCTTATGAGTGGGGATAAGAGTCTTCAATGGAGAGAGTTCCACAAAGCTAGTGCAGTGGAGGCAGTAGTCTTCTAGATGATCACCAACTAGAGTAGAGGAGAAGGAGCTATCCTATGGATAGAGATCCACAAAATTTATTTAAGGGATTGGTGTCTCCTTTGGACAAAGGTCCATAAAAATTGTAATTGGTAAGGATTCCCAAGAGATTGATTGAGAATATTTTAGTGAAATATTTTCTCCGTGGAGTAGCCCACATTGGGTGAACCATGTAAATTATGGTGTATCTATTGTGTGTGGTGATTTGTGCATTACTTTGATTATTGCTATTGATATTGCTATATACACATTGCTTAATATTGATTTGGAAAGAAAAGTAAAAAGTGGTATTATACTGTTCACCCCCCTCTCAATATAAGCTTGTGTTCTTCAAATATGACCACAAAAATAATGGTTTCTTAGGTGATGGATCAAAGGGAGAATTGATCTCTACACACATTAAATATGAATTCGACAACCAAGAGCAAGTATGGGACCTGAAGTGCCACCATGTATCCAGTACTTCATACATAGAGGTAACACTTGGTACCTTGTCAAATTATGCATGGGATCACGCTCTAAATCTCCTGCTCTAGTTTACTGTGACTTGGTATGCATGCAACACACCAAAAACTACATGTCGATGATTGTAAATTACTCCAAAAAAATTGATTACTTGCACAAGCCATGCCAATGTCAAGAGATAACTACCACATGACACATGTTCTTCATGATATTACAGAGTGAAAATTGGTATACAGGTCCTTTTGCAAACTGCATTATTGAGAATCATGGGAAGAACTCATCCTTTTGAGAAGAAACCTTAAGTCAACCCCAAAAAATTGGCAACGTGGATAAAAATTCTATAAATGGCACATACCAGCAAAGCTTGAAAGGTGTCTGAATACGAGATGAATAATGGAAAAAAAATTACACGACACACTCGGTGCATTTTAGCTGGTGCCCTCCATGATTCACCATATCGCCAAGGCACTCCTTGACATCCATGATGTGGTGTCACTGAAGAACAAATCCAACCTAACCACGATGAAAATGAAAATATATAGTCTGTTGAGCTGTCATCAAGCTCATCTAGCAGTTCATGATTTGTGTATATGTATCCATCACCCTGTACTCGACCACCAACTTTGTTGGCTGCTAAAAATCACCTCTTTATGTGCATTGGAATGTCCATGTTGATGATACAAAAAATCTAGTCGTAATTTCATAATTTCTTCATGACGATTGAAATCCTATTTTACACTTCCACCATTCAATCTTTGCTTGTATGTGGCCAAGAAAAGCTCAGCACTAGTCATGGAGGCTCGTTGAATACAAACAACACTAAAGTTATATGGTGACCAAATCCATGTTGAGTAATATCAGATGCCCCCAGTAGCGATAAAAACAATAGGGTACTAAATTCATAGGCCTCTCATCATCTCTGATGCCAAGTATACATCCAATTTTTGTGCCTTGTTAGGATTCATCGACGAAATTCTTGCGTAATAGTAGTCTAAAAGTCTAGAATTGAAATATTTGTCGATTTGAATGTTCATCATCTGAAAGCACCTATACACCACTTTAACCAGAGATATCTCATAGAGAAACAACAATATATTCACCATTTCAATGACACTAGGAACATATGCTTAGTAGCAGCGAAATCCAACTCCAACTCCAACTACACCAATAATGATTAGAGAGCTGCAATTCAAACCTAGAGATGATCTATAATTTGGAATAGTATATCATCGACACACGATGATCTACAGGTGCTCGAGAGGGGGGCATTAATGAGAACATGGCGTTCATGAAGATGCACTGTGACACATGCAGGCTAGGCATAAAAAATTTGACGCTCATTGCAGAGTTCTAGATTGGGCCCATTTTGTGTGGGTTGATGTCCTTAGCCTTCTTATTGGGTGTCATTTTTGTTAACAAAAGTAAAGAAACACCATGTTGAACCCACACATCTCCACTAAAAATAATCAAATTCACGCAAATTGAAGCACATTTGTTGTATAATGGATCATACCAAAGCCAAGATCTCTAGTAGAAAAACATATCCTCTAGAGGTAAAAAAGATAAAACACACCCACCAAAAACTCTACCACCTAAATGATAGACTGGTGCAAAAACAGAGAAAATATAAAAATCCTAAACAAGGATGAAACCACCATTAAAAAATGGTTAAAATACTTCTCATAACTAGATTGATTTTATTTTTTTCTTGTAACCATTTGGATTTTGATCAATAAAAAAATGATAGAGAGCATACTCCCTCGGTATTCAAAAAAAAAGAAAAAAAATGAGGGGGGATTTCCATGAGGGAAATCCCTCGCCAGTTTCATAGGGCAGGGAAAGCCCGCTCCGATACTATGTTGAAGAATGAAAAACTTCTATGTTATTCCATTAAAGGAATCTTGCTTAAATAGCAAAAAATGTACAATATTATCCATCAGATCATAACAAACTAAGTTGATCTCAGCCACACAAAACTATCCTAATAACAAATTAGATTATACTCTAACAAAATTTTGGGTGCAAATTTCCAATGGTGAAAGTAATTGAAAATCTGGCAGCCTTCCAATGGGTAGTTGATTAGAATTCCAATGGTTGGTCAATAAAATTTGGTTTGTAATGATTACGGATTTGAATTCAACGATCAAAGTTTGGTGCAATGGTCAGATGGAATTCGAAGTCGACAATCGCTTTTAGTCAATGCCACGGTTCAACGATCAACAGTTGCAACCCACGTGTAGGTAAAATGAAGGTGAATAGCTCATCGAAGAGCTAGCTATTTGTTCCCATCGTGTAGATGTGGGACTAATGTCCTAGGATGATAAAATGTGTTGAAAGTTGATAGTAACAGTAGTGGAACCACAACTATCACCGAACGTTCACCAAAAACATATCAAAATCATAAAATTTGTTCATGAGCACATGAATCAACTTGAAGATGGTGCAAGATGCGAACCACGTGGTTCGTGGGTGAAAAATTAAACCTTTGAATTAGGGTTTATAATTCCTCCATCACTCTAGCGATTACGTTAAACTGTAGATCACGTTAAATATTGAGAGCAGGGACATGAGATGTTACCACTAGCTTGAAGGACGAAGTTGGAAATAGTTAGCAGTAAATGGTGTTGATGATTTCTAGTAGAGGTGATTAATTGTTCAATTTATGTGATTATTATGCATCAAACGTTGAGCTGAAAGCAGTCTGTACATATGATTCATCTGGAACTAGAAAAAAAAACTTCACGGACCACTTTAGAGTCCTTCTAGAGAGCTATAAAATTAGCTTTTTTCTGTTTGGCGTAAATTAAAAGTGGATCCAATGAACTGAGAACGCACTCAGTCCAAATAGCCACCGTTGCTAGAAATTCTCATCGGAGCAGCCATGAAGACAACCCAACATGACCATCGAATGATGGTCACAATTATGTTAAGCTTCCTGCCCATTCAAAACTGTCACCGGTAAACCACGACCTAGCCTATCTTACTCACCTGGATTCTGCCACATGGTGCTTGGTATTTGGATGAAAGTTGTAGGGTTTTTAAAAAATTACGTGATTATGAAATTTTCTTATGAATCTCCTTTAAAGTAGGAAGAATTTTTTAATTTTTTAAAATTTTCCTGTCTGTTGCCTGCGATTATGATTTTATACCATTGTGAAAAACTGAATCGTAAAGATTTTCAAAATTGGTTGGAAGTGAAATATTGCATCCACTATGGTGGTAGCACTAGCAGTCTGGATGCATCGAGGAGAATGTTTGTGAGACATCAAATGATTAAATTTTATGAGGTGTAGAAAATAGTTTTTTCATGATCTACACCACAGGATGGAGAGGCCTCATAATCTTCGAGGATTATCGATATCTAAATGAATGGCATGTGTGTAAAATATTTTTTTAGGGTTCGCTGCAATATGATTTCCTTTGATCGCCTACACTCTCTTCACCGAATGCAAACTTACTTTTGTCAAAATTCGATGTTATAAGGTTGTGGGGCCCAGAATTACAGTGAATAGGCCCCTCTATGCGAAATCTGCTGCAGGTCCTGCAATACCCGACTGCATCCAAAACAATCTTACCAATCCCACAATAACCACTATATCGCTGTTATAAAGCCAAAGGTGATCACATGGTGTTGCTCGTCTAAATAAAGAAGTATAACATGGTGTCGCTTTTATAAAGACAAAGGTGGCTTAATAATACTTATAACTTTGTTGGTGCTCCTCCAGATACAGCATTTCTCATCTGCGAAGACGTAAACTTTTTCGCCTTTAATAACCTCCTACATCGAACGTAAGTTTCTCCACCTAATTGGTGATGCAAGGATGAGTAACCAAAGACGTATAGGTTGCTTGGATTAATTTTTTTTTAAATCACTTATGGAGACGTACGAATAAGTTAATTGCTCAATGCAAATGTCTTGGGCTATTGGAATTCGAGTTGCTCTATGATGTTTCAAAATAAATCCTCAAAAAAAATTGCACCCACTTTAGAATCGAGCCTTTGATGCCACTTGTAAGGAAACTTCCTTTCTTGATGAATGAGTCAATGTAAATATCAATAAATCTAAATTAATAAAATATAGCTATATCACAACCACTTAAAAAGGTAGATCTTGTAGCCACTTGGAGAGGGTAGATCTCATAGCCACTTAAAGAGGGTGAAGTCTCTTGCGTATTTATAATATATATTTATATTCTTCAATGATGAAAATGTAATAAATTATTCTACCTATTAATAGATGAAATGAATTAATGAACATACATGACTATTCAATGAATAATCATAATTAATTAGGGATCATTACAGAAATCCAACATTATTTTTATCATTCACAATGCTTCACCATATTTTATGTTTATTGTCACTATAAACGACACTCAAGTGTACAAAAGTGGCCAACATCTTATATTTTGGGGTCCACCTTACTAAACCTCACCATTTAGAGGGACTCTAAAGTGGTCCCCTCACCTTTTATTATACTCTCCAGTTGAAGAAGATCCAATGCGATCTTAGAGGAAGTGTGAGATGAGAGGAAGTGTGAGCTAGGAGGAAGTGTGTGCTAAGAGGGAGTGCAAGCTAATATTTAGTCATGGAGAAAGAGAAGCAGGTTCATCTAGAGTGCATCAATGCTTCAAACCCTTACCATGAATGTGTGGAACATTATTTCCAAAAAATTATTGAAGTGAAGTAACACTAAGAAAAAGAAGGGATAAGGGCTATTGCTAGCCAAGGGAGAGTGCAAGTTGGGAGCAAGTGCAAGGCAGAAGAGAGTGCACATTGGGAGTAAGTGCAAGCTAAGAGATAGCCCCATCAACTAGTATGGAAGGAAAGTCATATTTGAAAGATCTAATGGAAAGTCAAGATACCCTGGTTGGAAGTATGGAGGCCCAAGTTAGAGATAAGCAGAAGAGTGAATACATGGTAAGTTCAATATAGGTAGCAGATGTTACACCAGAAGTGAGTATCAAGGATGAGATTATTGAGCATGTTATAATGGTTCTTAAAAATAAAGGGTTAATATGTAAGTTCCATAGATCATGGAAAACATTTTTGGAGATTCAAAATTGGATCAAGTGGAAGTGGCAATTAAATTCAAATTACTCTATGACTTTTCTTCCTAAAGGTTTTCCCCTCATCATATTTTCTAGTTTAGAAATTAGGGATAAAATAATGGTTGGTGGCTCATGGATTAGGAGAAGATATACACTTTATTTGAGACCATGGAATGAAATTTTTTCTATTGAAATAGAAACTATTAAGAAGCTTCCAATATGGGTTAGAATTTTTAGACTTCCATATCAAGTTATAAATAAGGATGTTCTAAAGAATATTGAAAATACCACTGGGGAATTCATCAAGGAATGACTAACTATTAAGGAGTGAAATCATGCTATATATACTCGAGTATGTGTTGCTATGGATATTTCAAAGTATTTGCCACAATCCATTAGGATTAAATATGAATCAAGAGAATGGGATCAACAAGTAGATTATGAAAATATAGTATTTTATTACTACAATTGTTATGAGATTGGACACATGGTAAATTTTTCCAAAGTGAAAACTATGAAAAGAGACAAAAAAATCTAGCCATGAGATAAAATTTGACAAAGCAAGAAAAACATATAGTGAAATAAGCTAAGATTAGATCACGAATATTGCACTCTAAAAAAATAGGTAAACAATTCCTATCTATAGTATCATTTGGAAAGTTCATAAGGAATTAAAGGTGCATAATATGTGGAGATATATCCTAAAATAATGACAATACAATATGTCAAGTTTATTCTAGGTAAAACATCTTCATTTTCTTCAAGGAGTATAGAATCCTCTCCAATTAATAAGAGTGAAAGGGGTGAAGATGTTATCCCTTGCACTTTAAGGTTTCAAGAGCATCATAATAAATAAATGGGTATGGAGGAAACCCATAAAAATTTAGGATTTTTAAAGAAAATTAATAAGAAGATAATTTCTATAGAAGAGCATCCCTACACTTTAGAGTTTCTAGGAAAACATAAAGAAGATTGTGCTTTTGAGATTATTCCTTGCACTTTAAATATTTTAGAACAAGGTAAACCTAAAGATGATAAGTCATACTATAAGATGTGTGTGAATATGGAAGAGATTAATGAAAGATGAAAGTATTTCTAGGAGTGAAAAAAAAGAGGAAGACCCAAGAGGCAAAAAAAAAGAGAAAAATAAATCCAAAGGGATATTGATATGGGAAAACAAAATCAAATATCACAAATACTAGCAAGAAGTGGGGCTAAACCCACAAATAAAAAAATAACTATGAAAATATTATCTTATAATATTAGGGGAATGAATAAGAACCCTTAAAAAGGTATTAATAAATTGTGAGGTTGTTATAGATAAGATACTAATAGATATAGAAGTTGGGCAACAAATATAATTTCATCTTGGTAGAATTTAAATTTTGGAAGGCATATGATATAAAAGGAGTTGACTATAGAAACTTAGCGGTTTGAGGAAGATGGAGAATATCTTTGATAAAAAGGTAAATAATGAATATCTTTGTTATAAATATAAAGTTGGATATCATTTATTTAAGTTGTTAGAAATATAATGAGAATAATGTAATGTATTTTTTTTGTAATGGGAATGACCCACAATAGAAGCCACACATTACTTAGTTATAAATAAATAATTAGTTAAATATTTAAAAACAAATATCTTATTAAATATAGTTTAATATCTACATAGCAAGTCAAGAGTGAAAATAGTCAGAAGCGAGCAAGCCAAGAGTGAGTGCATCTAGAAGTGATTGAGCCAAGAGTGAGTGCATCTAGGAGTGAGTGTAGTCAAAAGCAAGTGCAAGCATGAGCCAGGAGTGATTTTAGCCAAAAGTGAGTGCAAGCACAAGCTAAGAGTGAGTGCAACCAAAAAAGAGTGCAAGCATGAGTTGGGAATGTGGAGGAAGTGTGACAAAGGAAGAAAAAAGTAAAAATCAAAGTGTGAGCAAGGAACAAGTGTCACCTCTTGTTTCATATCTTAGAAAATTTTAAAGGATTCATTTAAAGAAAATCTAGGTAACATGGAAATAAACTCATTTGTGAAAGTCTTTACTAAAAGTATGAACAAAAAAATTGGAAGTATAATTGCCCTAGCTAGAAATAAGAGGAAGAGTGAATCTATGGAAAACCAAGTCTAGGTAGCAGATTCTACACTAGAAGTGATTATCAAGGATGAGATGATTAAACATGATATAATGGTTCTTAAATCTAGAGAATTATTATGTAAGTTTCATGGATATTGGCCAAGTTTTTTTGAGATTCAAAATTGGATCAAATAGAAGTGAGGATTGAATTCAAATTACCCCATGGTTTTTCTTCCAAAAGAATTTTTCCTTGTTATATTCTGTAGTTCAAAAATAAGGGATAAAATAATGGATGGAGGCACATGGTTTAGGGGTAAAGATGCATTATATTTAAGACCTTGGAGTAATTTTTTTGTAGACACAAAAACTATTAAAGAATTTCGGTATGGATTAGGCTTTTTGGACTTCCTTATCAATTCATCAATACGGAGGTTTCAAAGATTATTGGTAATACTCTAGGTGAATTAATCCAGGAGGGACCAACTGCTAAGGAGAGAAGGTATCTTGTATATAATCGAATATGTGTTGCCATGGATATTTCCAAACCTTCACCATAGTTCATTAGGATTAATTTTGAATCAAGAGAATGAGATCAACAAATGAATTATGAAAACATTGCATTTCAATATCGCAAGTCATAAAATTGGGCACATGGCAAGAGACTGCAAAGTGAAAATGGAGGAAGAGATAATTTTTTTTGTGTATGAGTGCAGCTTCAATTTGAAACAAGGAGATCATATCACAAGAGAAGCTAGGTAAAATCAAGAATTTTTCATTCCTAAAAAGTGGCTAGAAAAATCTCTCTACATCATCATATGACAAAGGCCATTATAGTTCATTCAAATCAGCAATTAGAAAATAAAATAAAATGGGGGATGAAGAAGTACAATGTGCATGCTTAAAGATAAATTTTAAAACAAATGAAGATGTAGAGATGAAATTTAAAGCAAATGAGGTAAAGAAGGTCAAGCTTAATATAGGTAAATCACCTTTGTTATTCTCAAGCAACTTAAAATATTCTCCTTACAATAAAAATAAAAGTAGTATGGAGTGTATTCCCTACACTTTAGGATTTCAAGAATAGTATAGCAAAGAAAATATTATAGAGGATATCCAAGGCAATTAGGGTTTTCAAGCCAACCTAATAAAGTGATTACTATGGAGGATCATCTATATTGTTTAGATTTTTTTAAGGCAATATTAAGAAGAAAATGCTAATGAGGTTGTTCCTTGAACTTTCGACTCTTTAGAGCAACATAAGTCTTTAGAACATAAGTCTTATTTTTAACAATATGAAAAAATAGAAGAGGTTGATGAATATGAGAGTGTTGGAAGGAATGGAAGAAGGAGAGGAAGACCATAAAAGTAGGAACAAAGAGAAAAAGAAACTCAAAAGGATATTGATTTCGGAAGCCAAATAAAAATATCATAGGTGTTAACAATAAGTGGGGCTAAGCCCACTAATAAAAATAAAAAGTGTTTATAATAAAAATGATATCATGGAATATTAGAGGTATGAATAAACCCCCCCCAAAAAGAGTTATTAAGGAATTAATAAGTTGATATAGCCTTGAGTTTATTTTAAGACAAGAAACAAAATTAAGTAGTGAGGAATGTAAGGATACTTTTAAGAAGATATGAAAGACAATTGGTTGTTTAGTAGTTTCTTCTATAGGAGCTTTAGGTGGTATTGCAATAATATGAGACAAATACAAATGAGATAGACAACTATTTAAAGCAAAAAATAGTTGGGTTGCTGGATTATTTTGTAAGAAAGAGGAAAACATCAAAGTTGAACTTATAAATGTATATACTTCAGCTATAGTTACTCCTCGTGAAATATGTTGGAAGGACCTTAACATATTTTTGACAAATACGATGATGATTCAGTGTGATCTATGGATTTTTAGGGGTGATTTTAATATTGTTCTATCTCCTTTGAAAAATAAGGGTGGCAATCCAAGATGATCTAAATCAATGTAAGATTTGTTTCATTTTTCAATTGAAATAACCTTTGGGATATTAGTCCCTCAAGCTTTCAATATACATGGGATAATAAACGCATTGAAAAAAATCATATAGTAGAAAGACTAGATAGATTCCTGCTATCCAATAAATGATTACAAACAAAGTATGCAATCTCTTCAGAATTTTTATTGTGAGCAAGATAAAATCACAAACCCATTTGTTTTGACTTACCCATTACCTAATAATGGTCATCCAAAGCCATTTTGCTTCCAGTCTATGTGGCTCCAAGACCCTAATATTTTCCAAATGGTTATATTATGGTGGGATGAATCAAAATTTGAAGGATCATGTATGTACAAGTTTATTCAAAAGTTGAAATATTCAAAGGAGCAAATGAAGATATGAAATGCCAAATCCTTTGGTAACATTTAAAAAAAATTAATAAACTAAATCCAAGCTTAAAATTTTACAAGAGATAGTAGAAATTAATGGAATGGATCAAGATTCTTATGTGAAAGAAAAACAATTACTTTTTTATTATCATAATGCATTGAAAAGGAGTCATATTGGTTCTAAACATCTAGAGAGAAATAGCTAAGGAAGGAGATAGAAATACAAAAAACTTTCATGCTACCACAAAAACAAAGATTTTTTTTGTCATATTAAAAATATTGTAATTCCTTATGGAAGAAATATTGAGGACAAAGAAGATATAAGGAAGAAAGCAATTAATTATTACAAAAATATTTTATCAGATTCTAAGCAAGATAAGAAAACAAATAAAACTTCCACAAAATATTCCATCAATTATCACTCAAGAACAAAATGAAAGGTTGTTGAAGAAGATATCTATGGAGGAGCTCCATGAAGCAGTTTTTTATTTCCATCCTAACAAGCCACTTGGCCCCGATGGATTTCCTCCTATTTTATTTCAAAAAATTGGAATTTATTGAAGAGTGATTTGTTAGTTACAGTTGAAGAGGCCCAAAAAAAGGAAGGCTATAATAAGTGAGATCAATGCTACTTTTATTACCTTGGTTTCCAAGAAAGGCAACACAAAATATTTTGATAATTTTTGTCTAATAAGTCTTTGTAATATGATTTATAAGATCATTTTAAAAATTATGGAAAACAGGTTGAAAGTCATTCTAGATTGTCTTATCTTAAAGAAACAATGTGCCTTTGTTCATGGTAAACAAATTCTTGATGTATAACTATTGTACAAAAGACCATACATTCTCTTCATTCCATAAAAAAACTAAGTAAACTTTTGAAATTAAATATAAATAAGTAATAAGTACAAGCAAACGTGACCATTATCTCTAATTAATAAAAAATTATCAATATTTTTTGTTTTGTTTTTATAATAAATATAATTACGCCGATAGGCGTCCTACAATGGTAGCCAGGAAGGTCAACCACGCCGCAAACAATATTAATATTTTATTAAAATGGTCGACATTAAGAAAATTATCCATCGACATTAAGGGTTACGGTGGATTTAAAATATTTAAAAAATATTTAAACTATTTAAACTAAAATGGTGCCCAAGAAATGAGATAGGCACCTCATGATTGATAACTCTCAACGTTTATAAATATATATTTTATATATCTAAGCCGATATATATATATATATATATATATATATATATATATATATATATATATATATATATATAATACTTCGTGTATACTCTATTAAGTTCTGACCTAACGTTATTCATACATGAACACTTGCTTTAACCAAATAATTTCTTTAAGTTGTGAAATACACTTTTAACCAAATCATTTCTCTAAGGTGTGAAATACACATTTATTATGGTTATATCTCCTGCAACTATACTCTCTAATACTAGTACAAAGTAGTATAACTATACTCTTTAATACTAGAGGGGCCTCAAAACAAGTTTGAAAATTCGTTTCCTAAGATATAACACAAGGAAAGCTTTTTTATTCAGAACTCTATTTTATTTTATGCGGTAAGGAATATGATAGTGCTTGTGATTAATTGAGTAGCTTTACCCTCTAGAATATTAGGATACTTACGAAGGCCAACCCACCTAAGAATTTTATGGTATGCATCTCATTAATATCTAAATTATAAAACTTAATTAATTATCGAACTTAATGATTAAATTTAAAATTTAATCATTAAGTTATAGTTAAAAGTTATAATTTGCTTAGCTCTCGTTAACCAGAAATAAGTAGTTCTTTAGGTGCCAACCCCTTTTATGAATATGCTTCCCACTTTTTGAATTGATAAGGCTCTCAAGGCAAACTTTTAAATTAAATTAAATAGCATTTTCTATTTAAATCAGCCAGCCTTATATGACGAAGAGATTCTCGCTTCTTATTTTGACGAAGAGATTCTTGCTTTTTATTTCGACGAAGCTTCTGGACTTTATACGAAGAAGTGATTATTGTTTTTTATTTCGACGAAGAGATTATTGCTTTTTATTTCGACGAAGCTTCTGCGCTTTATTGCTTTTTATTCGACGAAGAGATTATTGCTTTTTATTTCGACCAAGCTTCTGGACTTTATTGCTTTTTATTCGACGAAGAGATTATTGTTTTTTATTTCGACGAAGCTTCTGGACTTTATTGATTTTATTGCTTTTTATTTTGACAGAGAGATTCTTGTTTTTTATTTTTATTTCGACGAACAGATTCATCCTCTGCCTTAAAATAAGAAAAAGGAGAAGAAAGAAGATTGATTAGAATGGCGGTTTCGACGAAGAGATTCTTACTTTTTATTTCGACGAAGCTTCTGGACTTTATATGACGAAGATAAACTTGCTTTTTGTTTTTATTTCGACGAAGAGATTCTTGCTTTTTATTTCGGACTCTTTGCCTTAATATAAGAAAAAGGAAAAGAAAGACGATTGACTAGAATGCTGGCATGACAGAACTCAGTGTTGAGGATTTTTGCAAAACATAGATATCTCTTACATACGTACTAACCCATAGCTGCCCACTTTTCTAGAATTTAAAACTTAATTAATGCTAAAAGTTATAATTTAAATTAAAGGCTAAATTTAAAATGCAAAACTTAATTAATGTTAAAAGCTATAAATTAAAAGTTATAATCTAACTTAATGCCTAAGTTCAATATTATAAAATTATTTTACCATTTACTTAAATTTAAAAGTAAACGTTAACGATTAAAGAGGAGTGGTACGTCACAAAGCTACTCGGCTACCTCAGGCTTGGGCTCTTCTCCGATGGCACAAACCTGCCTCGGGCAGGCGACACCACCAATGAAACATTTTCAACAAGCCCTTCAGCTATTTGAAGCATTTGTTCGCCCATTTTTATTTCTTTGCAATGAATTTAGTACCTCTTTTATGTGAATTTTTATCTCTTCACAGGAGTATGTGAATTTGGTGCCTCTTTTATGTGAATTTAGTTCTGTACAGCAAAAAGGGATGCTGCCTCTGCGACAGCCTTAAAAAAACTACACACCGCATTCATCATGGGTGGTCAAGATTCTATCTCCGGCGTCCAACTCGGGGTGAGAGATATTACTACTAACCCCGACTGGGAGAAGGGCTACCAATAGAAGATTCTTGTTTGGGCACGCGTGATTGCCGACGGCTCTGAGGAAACCCTCCCCAGAATTTCACCTCGCCTTACCGCTGAGCAAGTTCAGAAGAAACTGGCAGCTTTATTGGGTTGATATGCAGTTTTAGAAAATTGGGGTGACATTGATTTTTCAAAAATTGAATCTTTCTTTAGAAAATTGGGGTGACATTGATTTTTCAAAAATTGAATCTTTCTTTGAAGGTTTTTTTCCGATTTTTGCGGGAGGAGGGCACAAATACATGGAAGCAGGAAACCGAGTGGAGGAGGGCACAAAAACATGGAGGCAGGAAACCAAGTGGAGGAGGGAGGAAAAAAAATATCTCAGTAAGGACAGTAAGGGCCTTTGGGTTACAACTTCGCCTAACTGTGGTGGTGCCACCATTTCAGTTTTGGGTTCTTTTTCTGACCAGTTTTTAGATAGGCATACAAGAGAAGGTGGAAAAAGAAACATGTAGAAGATTTAGGGATACGATTCTTGCGCGTCAACCACAATTGGAGGAAAAGTTTTTAATTAAGATGTAGGGTAAAAATTTGTAAAGGTACCTCACTTTGCTTTGTATTAGTTGAGGTCTCTGTTTCGAAACCTTTGAGTGTACGTTAGAGTGGTAATGATGTTATGATCCATGGTATTTTTATAGATCAACAACAACAAGTTAAAATATATTTTTTGGGAGCAACTTTAAAGATTTGAACCCGGTTACTATATTAAAAATAGTATGTTACATCTTATGTATTTTAAATGTCAATATTTTAAAATTTTTGGATGATGTGTTAAATATGTGTTTAGAATATTTCTTTTAATTAAACATTTTCAATATATATTGTTTATATAAAAGAGTTGGTTACATTATACATTTTCAATATTACAGGAATTATATTTTCAATAATACAAGAATTAATTATAATAATATTAATAAAAATTAACAAATGATGTTGTTTTAATTGATTAAATACTTCCACTTTTAAGGTGCAGAATTGTTAAACTTAATAAGTAGGATACATGTACATGATGCCTGGTTGTATTTTTATGAAGTGAAAAATACTTAGAAGATGCAAAATGTCCAGTTCTTTTCTTATTAATTTGAAAGAAGTTTTTGCATACTTAATCAATCTGAGAGAAGCTTTTGTATACTTAATCTGCTTGCTTGGTGTCAAACACCAAAAAGGTTGACAATGTGCAAGAATTTGACTCATATTCAATTTAGTAGCCGCAACAGGAAGTGTTTGTTGCAACGAAATTTTACCAAAGTCTTACACCTAGCCTTTATTATATACTCTATTTTGCTTTCAACCTTATAATTGGGGGAACATCCCATTAAGGAAAGTTCTCGTTTCTGAACACTACTATTTTATATCATTTGGTAATTTCGTTATTGATGCTGCTTGGCATTATTTTTTGAGAGACCAGGCAAGCATAACATTGGTGCCTTTTTCTTACTCTATCTAATTGATATACTTTTGACTCCTTAAAACTAATATCTTCTCTCTTATTCATATTATGGGACTATTGGGTTTTAGTTTTACAAATTGCAACTCCTATGACCCTTCTCTTGCATCAAGTTTCCTCCACGTTGTCTGCGTTAGTGGTTTAATCGAAGCTATCAACATCCAAGTCTAAATTAGAAGCAAAATAAGTTTCACCTTAAGGAATCTGCCTTTGGACTGATGAAATTGTTTCACAGGAAATTTTATGGAGAAATATGCACAATGCCAAGGACACCTGTATTCTGGTAGGTTATACCAGAGACACATTAACATATTTTGCTGAATGTGTCCACTTTTAATTTCTAAAAGTTTTGGTTTGGCAGTTAATAAATCCTTGTTCTGCAAGATTGTTTGTGCCTCTCCATGTATTTAAAATTGCATAGCATCAAAGATTCAAATCCTGTTGATGCCTTGATAAAAATTCATTCTATAATGAAACTGAGTAGCCAGTCTGTAGAAAATCCATATAACATGGAAAATTCAAGCTGAAATTTCTTTATAGAAACATGTGTAATGCTAGCACAAAAAATAGTGGAATGCATGAAAATATACATATTGGAAGTGCCTTTATTATTTATTTATTTAATTGGTTATGTGGGATTGGAATTGCTTCACTTGTATTACATTGTGAATGTGATATATGCGAAAGAATAAACCCATTGAGTGCTTTTATTATACATGGGGTTGGAGTAGTTTCACCCCACCTATATTAAATTGTGAGTGTGTTAGTGATGTATTTCAATTAATTACACAGTTTCGTTACAATACACCATCCAAATATAATCATTGAAAGTGTTTTTATTATTATTTTATTTAATTGGTTATATGAGATTGAAATGGCATCACTCGTAATATAATGTGAATGTGTTATATGTGAAAGAATAAATCTATTGAGAGCTTTTATTATATATGGAATTGGAATAGTCTCACCTGTATTAAATTGTGATTGTGATACTGTTGTATTTCAGTTAACCACACTTTTTTTACAACACACCCTAGAAATATACCTATTGGAAGTGTTTTTATTATTTATTTATTTAATTGGTTATATGGGATTGAAATTGTTTGACTTGTATTACATTGTAAATGTGTTATATGTCACATCACCACATATAACACAAAGAAAAAAATGTCATCACCACATATAACACAAAGAAGAAAATGTGTTATATGTGAAAGAATAAACCCATTGATTGTTTTTATTATGCATGAGATTTGAGCAGTCTCACCTATATTAAATTGTGATTGTGTTACTGTTGTATTTCAGCCAACCACACAATTTTGTTACAACACATCACCCAAATATACGTATTGGGAGTGCTTTTATTATTTATTTAATTGATTATATGGGATTGAAATTACTTCACTTGTATTACATTGTGAATCTATTATATGTGAAAGAATAAACCCATTGAGTGCTTTTATTATACATGGAGTGCTTTTATTATACATGGGATTGGAACAGTCTCACCTGTATTAAATTGTGATTGTGTTACTATTGTATTTCAATTAAGGGTCTATTGCAACACACCACTCAAATATACATAGTGGAAGTTATTTTATTATTTATTTAATTGATCATATAGTATTTTTTTTTATTATTTATTTAATTGGTCATATGGTATTGAAATTGCTTCACTTGTATTATTTTGTGAATGTGTTATATGTGAAAGAATAAAACCATTGAGTGTTTTTATTATACACGAGATTGTGATTGTGTTACTATTGTATTTTAGTTAACCACACAATTCTGTTTCAACACTACCCAAGGGAATTGAATTTTATAGATAACCCATGGGAAATGAACCTTAGTGGACTCTTTATTAGTGAACTATTCTCTTCAACTGAACTTGAACCCATGGGTGCAATTGCTTTTATTATTGTTATCATCTCTTTAGAGTTTTTTTTTTTGATAAACTAGGAAAAAATCATTATTGGTTTTACTAAAGATGAAATATTAATCCACAAATTTGATGGTTGAAATTAAATGCCTTAAATTATCTTAAATTTTGACAAACTAAGTAAATTGTAAATAATTCTATGAATGGTTGGCTATAAATTGGATATTGAAGTAACGCCTTAATTTGATTCAGAGATAGTATGAACTATAAGTGGTTGGAATGGGTTATATATATATATATATATAATATGGAATTCTTGAAAATTAAAATGAGTGCCTTGTTTTTGAATTTCAAAGAGATCTGCTATGTTCATTTGTTCTAAAATTGTGCTTGGAACACTACTAAGGAAGCACATAGTTAATTTTAGCTGAAATATAAAGATTACTTCCATCAAATGAATGATTGCATTTTTTGAAAATGAGCTCTCTTGAAAGTTGAAGTGTTGCAGAGCATATATGTGCATGGTGGAAGGTTTGTTTCATAATTTGTTTGGTTTTCCTTTCAATTGTGAATAATAGGAATCTACATTGTTAAATTGCTTGTGCAATGAGTTTATGAAATGTGCTAAGCTAATACATTTAGGTTATGATTTATGAAATGAACCATGTGATACTACGATATTGAGCGGAATAAAGGATTTTATAATTTGGGATGGTTAAACTATGTTGAAGGTATGGGACATGTTAAAGGATTATGATATTCATTTATGCTTTGTTAAATGAGAAAGTTAAGGGATTTACTAATATTTCATTTAGGTTTGGACCAATAAATCTACCTATGTTGTGTTAAAATGGTAGGTTGAAGGTCTCATTTATAATTTGTATAATGGATGGATTAGATAATGGATTAAACCATTTATCCCTAGTTGGTGTAAGTGGTTAGATTATTTGGCTCATTTGTGATTTATTTAGAATCATAGTAGAAAATTTATCTATAATTTGTGTAGTAGATAGATTAAATGATTTAATATGGTCTATTTAGGGTCAAGATATTTTAATGTTGTATATTTATGTGAATGCATACCTCATGTCTTAGCAAAGAATTTTGGAGGGGTTTGAAATTCTCTCACCTTATTTTTACTAAAGCTCTAACAAGTCCCTTGGGTAGGATTATGGGGTCCTCCCTAATAGGCTTGTAATATGCTATGGGAGTAGATCATACAATAAATGCTCTCAAGAAAACTTCTTTTAGAGAATTCTTCGAAGTAAAAGAGATCAACATGTAAGGAATGAATGTGGAATTCATTTGAGAGAGTTATGAGGCTCCTTCATCAAGTTTTTAAAAGTGAGTTAAAATATCAACTCATGATTTAGTGACGTAAGGGTTATGGGACCCTTATGATAATGGAAGGAATTCTAGAAATTCCTTTGGACAATTGTAATGGAAGTAAAGTAAATTATGAAATAAAATGGATTTCAAGGCTGGGTTTTTACTCCTTAGGGGTTTCCTAGGATACATACGGTGTCATGTGATTATGTGGATCTTTTTTATATATGGGTTTGCATTGTTATAGTTGCTAATGGAATTTTTAATGCCTTTTAGTCAAATGGATAATTCATTACCATTTCATAGATTGTGCTATAAGTACTTGATAAGAATTTCATGGGATAATTATAATTATTCCTTGCATCAATGGTGAATGTTGTATTAACAAAAAGGGAAGGCATCCCTAGTAGTGAGAAGTTATAATAAATGTATCTCATGTTTTGAATAAGCCTTGCATGATAAACCGTAATAATGCAACTAGGAGAGACTTAATAAACATAGATCTTGACTTGGGCCTCCATACTTCACTTTATGTACTTGATCTCTAACTTGCCTTGGTTGGAAGTATAGAGGCCCAAGTTAGAGATAAGTAAAAAAATGAATACATGGCAAGTTCAATATAGGTAGCAGATGTTACACCAGAAGCAAGTATCAAGGATGATATGATTGAGTGATTCTACATTGTGACATGCAGAATCAACTTCAGGCAATGGAAGAATTACATCAACAGAACGAGGGTTACCTTGTGGACCATTCTCAACACAAATCTATACAATCGATTGAGAAGAGCAATTATTGCATGCATTCCCTTATGAAACACCAATGCTATGCATTGGTATGCTAGGATTGAGGACCATAATGATACTCAAAACCCTAGACCAATCTCCATAACTTATCACACTTGAAACCCTAGCTTTATTTTTGACAAAAAAATGTATCTCAAAATAGTTAGAATGTCAAATGATTTTGTGATAAGTTTAAAAGTGTTAAATGAATATCTTGTTATATTTAGGTTTGATTTTGAAATATGTGTTGGTAAAGTTTCTTTTGAGTTATGATTTAATTTTGCACTATATTGTTTATACTAGCCTTTTGGGTTTTTATAAACCTTGATAAAGATATTTTTGTAATATTTTATTTTATTTTATTTATGAAGGTTGGTATCATGACCTTGATCTAAGGGTTACTTGATTTTAGGTATAAATCATCTATCACACCAACCATTTTATGATTGGTTGTAGTGTAATTCTATTTTTTTATAGTGAGAATTTGGTGTCCGCAGTCACCACCATATATATTGTGTTCTTTGATTTACGTGTATTTTTCAATAATACTATGTTGACTAAGTTCATTTTTGAAAATTAATGTGAAATTAAATATGGTATTAGAGTAGATGTAAATATCCATCACTGGATTGTTATCATTAGTTTGGCTTCTATTGGTTCACTTGAGGGAAAATATATTTGGAGTAAGTAGAAGATTTCTTTTGAAAGCTAACATGACTTACAAAAGGGTTCTCAATAAAAAACTTAGGTAGATATTGATAGCAAGGATCTTATTGGATTCAATAGATTTCCTATAGCAACATTCAACATCATGCCCTTTTTTTCCTCTCAGTCACACTCAATCCTTTTGTTTCTTTTGAATTCTAACCAAATAAATGTTCTAGTTTCAAGATTTGAGTTTTTCAAGTTTTTTGAAAATATATTTTGTCTTTTATGGATATTTTCAAAGATTACATTCCTATTTCTCTTTAAAAATCTCGTGTCTCTTAGTAGCACAAAGAAGAAAACAAGAGGTAAATTTTTTTTAGACGAATTTTTGGTGCTAGAGAAGCCATGGGTAGGATTTTGTGCTTGGGAAAGACCTTCGAATCACTTGACATGTATGAATATGACATCGAAAAATCATAGTTTTCCATTTCATCAAACTTGACAACTCATTCATATAGTCAACAACAAATTTGGAGAAACACAAATTTCAAAGTGAATTAGGACATGCCAAGTGGTACAATGTTAATCAAAGATCAATCATCCAATCAAAGCATGATAAATGGTATATTCTACTTCATTGGTTCCTTATCTAGTGGCTTGCATAACACACAGGTGGTAGTTCCTTGACAATGATAGGTAAGATCACATGATTTGTTGGTATATTGTCCATTCAAAACACACTTGGAACCCTCCTAGTAACTCATGTAGTGACATGTGGTTTTTGGAATTCACATCTATTTCCAAAAATGAACAAAAGCAATCCATTCACTCAAATTTTATATAGAAATCATTAAATAGGAACTTGTGCGAACCATAAATATAATAGGAACTTTTTGGCACCATAAATAATCAATATATTATCTATAGATAATAATAACAACACTTTTATACAATGGATGAAGTGGTGGGGGATATTTATAAATTACATCAATAAGTTTAACTTAAGATGATATAACAAGAGAGCTTTAGGTTAGTTATAAGTTGTAAGGTGGGTTTATATTAAAGTTAACCAAGGCATATAAGGTTTGCATAATAAAGTATTACAATAAATAAAGTACATTATGTGACGATTTCCATTAGGCCTATCCAATATTACATTATACAATGTCAGCTTGGCCCATGAATTAGATTACACTTCCAATAAGCCCTCATTGTTTGAACTAAGAGGCTAAGGAGAGAAGAAACTAGCGACAATAATATCTTCCCCTCCATAATGGATGCTCCAATGGGCCTCCACACTTGAGGTAGACGCATCTGAATCCCCCTCATCATATAAAATTAGTTGCAAAAAATCTCTTGCATAAGAGTCTCCTTAGGTTGGACCATAGTCATCACTACCACTATTAGATATTACAACATGTTCTAATGAGCACTTCTACTAAGGTTTTAGATGATAAAAACATTTAATATTACTACCACCTCTAAAGTAAAGTTGCTTTAATATTCCATATATAAAGTACGTCTGGAAGATAACATTTCATTTTACAACATACATCACCTTGTTTGAAGACATCAACATGCCCTTGTACCACTTGATTTCCATCACCAAAGAATGCTTTGCATGAACCTATTTAGAATAAGAGCTATTATAAACTCCCAAGAGTACTTGGATAAGGATAAAAGAAGGAAAAGATCATGAATTATTAGATAATCATGGATAAGCTAAATCAATAGCCCAAAGGAGGAAGAGGGATCGACTAAAGAACATCCAAAATAATTTTCCTGTATGCCTCTAGAAGACTCATAATCCATTGCAACTATTACAAATCTAACTATATCTCCCAAAAAATAGACCAAAGATTATGATATCATATAATATGGTAAATCTAACTTTTCAAAATAAGGTAGTAAACCTTGAGGATTATTCCACAAATTTTCCCAAACACTTGAAAAGGTTTATAATTTGATTTTGCCAATGCATACAACTCATAAAATTATGTTATTTAAAAAATAGGCTCAAAATATTTTTGAATGTAGAAGTTATGACCTCCAAAAGTTTTTTCCAAACAACCTTTAAAAAATAAAATATTAAAAGCCTCAAACCTTAGGAAAACATCCAATTACAACTTGCCATATGTCACTCACTCATTTGCTAGTGTGTGCCACATAATTCATGTCACTTGGATGCCATTGACTTGCTTCTGTTGTGATATTTATTCCCTCCTAATTGGTTGAGAATGTATAAGAAGGTAAAAAATGAGTTTATGTGGCATAATGAGGTGCTATGTTGACTACCATGTTATCTAGAAATTATCCATGTAAGTGTATCGTGGTGCACAATGGTACTCAAACTTAGATATTATATGGACTAAAATATTTGCACTAGTCAAGGTGTAAAATAGCTCTATGTGAAGCAAGGGAGATGCATTACCACTTATAAACTTAGTCTTATCACTTAGGCTACTCCAAAAAAAAATTTATTGCTAGATTTGAACACACAACATTCTCTCCATTATAGTTTTTGCATGCTCAGTGTAACTAGTAGGGAACCCAACCTTACAGTGATGAAGCCATAGACACATTTATGGATAATATCATCCAACTTCACTACAACAAGATCAAACTGTAAAATATGAAGCATGTATCCCCATAAAATTTCTTCAACCAATGCTTTGATAGCCAAAATTGTATGCTTCCAATGCTGAGTAACATACATAAAACATGTTTGAAGAATATTGTTCACTATGAATCGAACCTAGAATGCAAAAATAGATGAAGTTTAGAGGGCATCAAACTAGCCATGTTAGTGTCATCCTTATGATAACAAATGCACACACTCTTTCCTTGGCAAAGGGCTTGGCTCAAACCATGAAGAAGACAAAAAATGCTTTTAACATATAGAAAATGTAAAAGGTTAGACTTGAACCCATGTCACAAAGTAGAAAACATCCTGAATAACCTCCTATTGACCATATTTATACCTAGTATTTTTGCATTGATGCCTACATCCTCTCCTTAAATAAGGATGTTAGGCTTAATGTAGAAGATCAATGCCAATTTATGGAGGGCATATGTTAGAAATTGTAAGAATTAAAATCCAAAAAAGTAATTACCCTTTTCTTTTTTAAATTGAATGTCATGGCATACCAAGGAGTGATAAAAACTAATTGAATATAAATATATAAATATACCTTGATGAAAACAAAGTGAAGGAGGGAGAAGGAGCAAATTCTCTATAGTATTTAAATAAAAAAATTCATGGACAAAAATCTCCTCTTTGGCTCTTATGATAAAGATTCTTATGAAGCTTAGAGAGATATATACCCTAAAATTTGATGGAAATATCAAAGGCTCCACACAGTCTTTTTGAATGACCAAGCAATGTTGCTTCATACTTGCTCTAATACCATGTTCAAGTTCACACCTATTTCTATAAATGAACAAAAGCAATCCATCCACTCAAATGTTATATAGAAAGCATAAAAATGATGAAAGAGAGAAATATATAGTAGGCACTCATAGTGACCATAAATAATCACTATATTATTTATAAAATTGGAATCACAACATTATAATATAATGGACGGAGTGGTGGGGGTATTTATACCAATACCTAATCCCTAAATTACATTAATAAGTTTAACTTAAGCCAACATAACAAGAGTAATTTATGTTAATTACAAGTTATAATATGGGTTTAAACATAACAAGGTTAATCATGACCCATAGAGCTTATATAATGAAGTATTACAATGAATTATATACATTTTACAATAGTTTCCCATAGGCCTATCTAAGATTACATCTTACAATATCAATCTTGGCCATAAATCAGATTGTACTTTCAAAAGTGGTTGTCTCTCATTCATTGTAGGTACTAAAATAAAAGAAAAATTCAAAGGTTTTGGATGTATTTTATGTAATTTTAGGGTCAAATCTTGGGGTCCATAAGTTTTACATATCGAAGCATTTTGAGCATGTTTTTTTTAAATCATGCAATTTTGAAACATCTCTATATTGGTGTTGTTTGTTTTGGTCACTACACACACAATCTTGTATTTTGGTAGGATAGTCATGGATCACCATGTTATCTTTTTTAGTGGTCCAAACTATGCTACCTAGAAAATTAAGATTGAACTTTACATCTAGAGCAAGGGGTTACTCAAGTATGTGAATGGATAATGTCATTCTATTAATATTGAAAATTAAAAGAGATCTACAAGGATAAGGAGGGTGAGGCTCATGTTGTTATAGTCCCTCATGTTAGCAATTTTTATAACACGCATGTTAGTAGCACCATAGAACCTAAAGTGTTGCTTGACAAATTTTAGGAATTATGTGATTGTATTGATTTTATACAAATTAGTAGGTTGAAGGTTGAGGTTACAACTTTGTTCTTGGACTCATTTAACACTATTGGTGAATAATTTAGTCACTTAAAGAAATTACAAGAAGATATCTAGAATACAAGAGGACTTAGGAGCAAGGATAAGGATAGGAACTTTGGAAAAGGAAAGGAACATTTAACTATTGAATATTACCTTCAACAATGCTTTGGAGACATATGACATAGTTTCTATTGTTTTTTATATTATTTATGTGTACTTCTTAAATTATCCTACACTACCAATTTATGGGATTCAAGTACCTTTTGTATCAGTGGGCTAAAAGACAAAGGTGTAAGAAAAATTACAGTTTTATTAGATAACTAAGGAAAGGAATATGATAATATAATTTATATTGTATATGGATATTATGTTATGGGCCACACATAACCCAATCTTGATTCTATTTCAATATTTTATTATAATAGTGAATGCGACAAGAGTTTAAATGGATGGGTATATAAAGAAGGGATATTGTAATTTGTAAACAAACAAGTCATATCAAGTATTCTTTGTAACAATATTGTCTTGTGGAGTAGATTTGGAGTGATTTCCTTCCTTAAAGAATATTATTTTTGTTGCCCTCCCTCAAGGGTATTATCTATATTTATTATATTGTGTGGATTGCTGTAAAATTTATTTGTGGACGCATTGTTGTATTTTTAAGCCTTACTAACCACACAATATTATAAGTCCCATAATAAATAAGCCACAATATTAAAGGTCAACATAGGCCACAATATCATAGGTCCCTTTATTGTATTGTGTGGATTGTTGTAAAATTTATTTGTGGATGCACTTTGATGCTCAATATTTAGGACTTTGACACACCAAATGCATCCTTCTATTCCCTTCTTGCAATGCTTATGCAATAATCTTATGCAATTCAAATTGTCCTGTCAAGTGGCACTCCAACCTATGCCTTTATTGCATGTAAGAAGGTATTATTAATGTGATGGTTGGTGATCCTCTTCCACTAGTACACTTGGCATTCAAATTGGTTCTTCTTCTAGGGTGCTTGAATGATCCTTGGCATTTAGTACTTCTCTTACTAGGTGAGAAGTGTCTCGAACACCATTTGACTTTGTAACACTTGGAAATGAACATTTAAACTCCTTTATCCTTGGTAATGTTTGAAGTCACACCTTGTTAGACTTATTTGTCTCCTCTGCAATGATGATTTGATTTCCTTGGTGGTTAGACTATCTTTACACGGTGGTTGGAGCTTGATTTTTGATGTTCTAAGTTGTAAGAAATAACATACATATCATATGAATACGTTGATTCTCCAATGCCCTTTGTCACTATGTAATGCTCAATGATGAGAGATCTTCAACCATATTTGACACTCCTCCATATTTTTGTGAGGTGACAAGTGGAAAATAACTTATTCACTTGCTAATGAAGATGTTACAAAGTGGTGCTCATTCAATTTTTATTCTTCTTTGCCTTAACGCTCCAAATTTCTATTGCACCTTTAGATTTTCTTGACTGTTACATACTCCAGAAGCTCTTAAATACACTTTTTCTTCTTTTAGTCTTCTACCTCCAAATGATGTTTCACCTTTCCTTGGTTCTTAAGCCACTTATCAATGTCTCTTCGATTTCTCTCGAATGGTTCTCAAACCTAACACTTGGATTCTTGTTTGATGGTTGTTCGACTGCATTCTAATGGTACTTTTTATTCTCTCTAACAGTTTCTCAAGATTCTAAAGACTCTACACCTTTCACTCAAATGATGTTCTTCCTTGCTCTTCCTTGAACCTGATGACTCTTCCAAGATTTGGTGGTGGTTACCCTTGCTCCTTGACTTCGACAGATCCACCTCTCAATGGTGGCTCAACTATTCCAAACGTGGTGGTGCTTCTCAACCAATCTCCTACAACTATGTTGATTTTGGTGTCTTTAGAAATTTTAAAAACTTAACCTTTTTATAACCTTTTTCGGTCCTCTTTTGTTGTACTATGTGGGTTTTTAAAACAATATTCACTTTTAATATTTCATCCTCCTTATTTCTCATTTTAACTCTATCATTTATTGTTGTATTTTATAGGTTTAGTGATTATAATTATGTCTTATTCCTTGGCTTGGAAATATTTAACTCAAACTAGATTTTGATTCATAAATAGCTCTAATATGGTGCTTTCAAAAACCTTTATAATAAACTAATGTAAACATTTGAATAATGAACCTTTATAGCACCAATATTGCATACCTTTTGGCTTCTTTTTGTAGTTAGTTTTCTAGGTTATTTGGTTCACCTATTTGCTACCCCAAAATTATAAACTTTGCAGCTCTCCTTTCTACTCAATTGTTGCTTCAAAAACTAATTTCGTCACCTTTATCTTACTATCCAAAAACAACAATCAATTCTTCCAAATTGTTTTCTTCTTTTGCTATCAAGTATTCCTTCAATTGGTTGTTCAATATCTCTTCAATATCTACCCAAATCTTCTCTAAATTGCAACTCTATCACCTTAAATTTATTGTCCTATGACTCTTCAAATTCTATTGTAAATTCAACAATCTTTTCCTTTGTAAATAAACCTTCAAATCCTTTATGGTTTTCCTCAAAACTCTCAAATCTGGTGGCCTCTTCTTGCTTCTTTCTCCTTCAATCTCCTTGTGAAATTCTAACTTCAAATTGGGCTTATTTGTTTGCCTTATCCTCAAGAATATGAATGTCTTGAGATCTTCAAAAATCCTTTCCATAATGTGGAAAACTTCTTGCCAAATTATTCTTCCTTTTGGTATTGTTATCGAATGATGACAATTATCCCAAATTCTTCTTTTCAAGAGCTAATCCTTGTAATATTATACCTTGAGATTTCTTCAAATATTCTCCAATGGCCACTTCTTCACCTTTTTCAATAAAATTTCCCTAGCTTTCTTCTTATTCTTTCTCCTTCCAAGTGTGCTTGAGACCATATTATCTTGGGTCTTCAAATTTTGTAGCTTCTCAAATCTTCAATATTCTATCTTCCAAATATAGAAGTTATTCAATGATACCTTTTTATTGGAACTCCTCCTTCTCAATTTGCAATAGGACTACTTTCTTATTTCTTCAATCAAAAGTCTTCAATATTCAAGCTTCAATGGGGATCTCTTTATTGGGTCTCTTCAATATTCTATCTTCAATATTCAATGGGGCCTTCTTTCTTGCATCTCCTTAATCTTCAATGTATTTTTTTCTACAACAAATAACTAATCCCTGCATAAGGAAAGCACATATACTTTCAGGTAATAAAAGATGAAATTTTTCTCTATCTGTTTTAGGAAACTTCTCAACTTCTGAGAACTAATTTTTTGTAACAAAAAACTTAGACATCAACAATAAAATACATGCAAATCTCTATATCTCTAAAAATTAATAAAATTTATTAGTTATCTTTCAATCTAGTGGAAAAATATCTATGCTAAGTCCTAGTATTTATGAATTTTCATGCAACTCTATGGAAATACTCTAGCCAAAAAGTAATTCTTAAAATTCTAAAAAAGAGATCTCTCTATATCCTCTCAATCTCTCTTGTGGCTCTTCCTATCTCCTATCAATCTACCTTGTGCTCTAGTACCATTGTTAGCATTTCATGCTAAAATACTTAATGAAATGCAACCACGAGGACTAAAATAGGTATGGAATATTAAATATATGATAATGATAATATACTAAGCATGTAAAAATTATAAAAAACTTCTTTAATAACTCATAAAACTACCATTAATGAAAGCTCACGAAAATATGATCTTCACACAAAATGTGAATATCTCAAACTCTCCATATGCATGCTCTACATTGTATATACCTTGCTCTATACTACTACTCTCTATAATTATCACTTCCTCTCTAAAATGCTTCTCTAATGTACACTTGCACTCTACTACAAAGGTCAATATATAATGAAATATGACTCTTGGCCTTTCATCTTCCTATGACTCATCTACACTTAAACAACATGTACATTTACATCATCAAGTACTTTGTACATTCTAACAACATGTGTATATTTATTACATTGCATAAAGTAAGTACTCAAAAATTAGTCTAAGACACTCCTAATCTAAAGATGTACCCAAGATAGTACATTAGAATGTACCAAATAATGTAATATATTAAGCAATCCAAAGAAATTTAGGGTTTTTAGACCACCATAAGTGATGACTATGGAGGATCATCTATGTAGGTTAGAGTTTTTAGGGCAACATAAAGAAGAAAATGCTAATGAGGTTTTTCATTGCACTTTCGACTCTTTAGGGCAACATATGTCTTTAGAAGATAAGTCTTATTTTGAACAATATGAAAAAATAGAAGAGATTGATGAAGATGAGAGTGTTGGTGGGAATGGAAGAAGGAGAGGAAGACCATCCAAGCAGGAACAAAGAGAAAAATAAACTCAAAAGAATATTGATATGGGAAGCCAAAAAAAATATCAAAGTGTTAACAAGAAGTGGAGCTAAGGCCACTAATAAAAATAAAAAGTATTGACCATGAAAATGATATCATGGAATATTAGGGGTATGAATAAAACCCCCCAAAAAAATTTATTAAGGAATTAATAGGTTGTTATAGCTCTAAGTTTATTTTTAATACAAAAAAAAAATTAAATAGTGAGGAATGTAAGGATGCTTTTAAGAACATTTAGAACATAGGAGCTTCAGTCGGTATTGCTATAATGTGGAACAAGTGCAAATGGGATGGACAACTATTAGAAGCAAAAAGTAATTGGATTGTTGGATTACTTTGCAAGAAAGAGTAGAACATTAAAGTTGGGTTATAAATGTATATGCTCCAACTATAATTATTCCTGATGAAAGATGTTAGGACCTTACCAAATTTTTGTCAAATACAATGATACAATGATGATTCATTGTGATCTATAAATTCTCGGGAGTGATTTTAATATTGTTTTATCTTCTTTGGAAAAGAAGGGTAACTAAATCAATACAATATTTTACTTCATTTTTCAATTCAAATGACCTTTGTTCGGTCTGGAAGGCAAATGTCTCGACCTCACCTCACCTCCCTCCATGTTAACATCCGTCATTTCCGACCATAGAATTACACAAAATGTATCGCAAAATCGCTTCGCTCAACAAAGAAATTACCAATACCAAACAATGTAATCTGGCTTGGTCACGAACACACTCACGCTCGCTCAAAACTGCAGAAAGACAGAGAAATCAACTATTGCTCGCTTTCTTCCTGGTGAACGGTGGGAAAAGGAGCAGCCTTTTTAACCAATGGCGTGGATGTCTCTGGAAGTTCCAAAAACGATAACAAGATACAGATCTTCTGGAGAGTTCGGAAAGGAACTTTGGCTTTCGTATATTTGTTTGGTAGTTTACCGGCAGAGCCCGCTCCGTTTTTGCAATTAGAATCGACTTTGATTATTTTTCGTTAAGGTAGGACTACTGTTTATAAAATATTTTTAAGTAAATGAGACCTAGCTGTAAATGTAAGTAAACATCGTGGTGTTTATTATTTAAAAAATAAAAAATAAAAAATATTGGTAAGTTTTTCAAGGGCCAAGTTCAAATTTATTATGGTAAGAAAATCCAGTCTGCAGGTCTCAAATATTGTGACATTCATATATATATACAAATAAATAATTTTTAATATTTATAAATAAAATGGTTGAAGTGTGTTGAAAATTATTTTATAAAGGTTAAGATTGAATTTTCAGTTAATTTATAAAAATATTAAGTAAAAAAAGTTAGTTGCAAAGAATTTTACACCTTAAATAAAGATTCAAATTTTACATGTGAAGACGGTATTAAGAGAGCTTTAGTGAAACCTACAAAGTGTTCTATGATCAACCTCAACCTATTACACTACCTTTTAGTAGGATATATTAGCTCCCTCCATTTACCATGGGCATCTTTCTATGTCTTTCCCTTATTTTTGGGTGGTTTTCTTATTATGGTCTCGAGTCCTAACAAGCCAATGATTAATGTTGGTTTTGTTGATGTGGACACATGTGGGAATATCACCTCTCAAGAAATCAAGAAAGTTCATACCGAAAGTAGTTCACGAGGTAAACCTTTTTTTTCTAATGTTGTTATACCTATTTCTAAGTTTGATGCTATATGCAAGTGGCTTGAGAATTATACCCTAATTAGGTATTTTGTGTGTGGAATCCTACTAAAAAGTGTTCTACATAGTTAGATCAATTTCATTCGGGTCTCCCATGGGGTCTGGATAGAAGCCATTCAAAACCTTACCAAAGGTCTCTTTCTTTTTTACTTCACTAAAACAAAGCATTCTCAAGTCATTCATCAACATGGCCCATGGTATGTCCATAACTATCTCCTCGTATTTTTCCCTTGGACCTAGGATTTGGTCGTTTGTAAGGAACACACCAAACAAGTCCTAGTTCAGGTCAAGTTCTTTGGACTTTTGTTACCTTATGGTATTATCTCAGTTTCATAGCGACATGCCTTGGTAATTTTGTTTGTGTTGAGACATTTTTTTTAATGAATCACCCTCGAAAAGGGTTTTTGTTGAGATAAACATCTTCAACAATCTCAAGGATACCATTGATATCTAAATTGGTTTCTAATGCATATATTAGAGGATTTTATATTTGAATAATCCTAATACATGCTTTAGATGTCAATCCTTTGAGCATAAGATCACGAATTATCCTCTAAGATCCTAAAGAGCTAAATTGAATCCAAATTCTGATAACACAACCACTTCTTAGTCCATTGTGAAGGGATGGAAACTATGAGTAACCAAAGAAACAACCACAAGAATATGAGATCTACCACCACTGGGGCTTAGACCAAAGCTATAAACCAACCTACTAAGCAAGATAGCGAGGTAAAGAAATTTTATCAACAATCCACATTTGAAATTAAGCTAAATGAGATAATCATACCTCATTACATAAAAACTTCGTAGGTTGCTAATGTAATATTTACATTGGAATTCACTTAGACAAGATCTCCTTTGTTATATCCTCCAATGAATTATAGGTGCTCCCATAGCCAAAGCCATAAGGAGAAGACTAATGAGTCTGTGTTAGACGAACATCCACATTTCACACCAACTATGCAATTGAGAAGTTATAGGTTCGAGTAGGAGTATATTTATACATGGATCAATGGAGTTTTGGATGAGCTTGATAGTGACAATATGTTGCTTGATCAACATCTTCCATGAATTTTATTTCATGGAATATTAAGGGTTTGACAAACTCTAAAAGAAATTATATTATGTAGGAAACTCGATACAGGTATCCTAATCTTGATATTCTTTGTTTACATGAATTAAAAGATCTCAGTTTTTTTGGCTCTTTGTAGTTTCTCATAACATATGGTCAACTTTTTTTTTCTTCCATAGTGATAATAATTGAAGGTATGGAAAAGTTACCACCTTTTTCTCCACTAGGTGATAGCCACATTGAATTGACCATGGATGTGACCCCAATTATTCAGCTTTATGACTACTTTTCAACATTAAAAATTATTCATTTAGGATTATTAATGTGTATGCCTCCAATGTGTTAGCTTTTGATGCTTAATACTTAAAGCAAATAACCACAAGATCTCATATAAAGTTGATATATAAAATATATGATAATGGTATCATTTTAATCATATAAAACTCATAAATAACATTTGCAACAACTCATAAAATAGCCATTAACAAATGCTCACAAAATAGTATCTTGATATAGAATAAATATTTCAAATACACCAAACTTCCACACACTCTCACTCTACATGGTGTGCCATATACACACACATAGACACATATATAATGGAATGTGACTCTCATATGGAGTATTATTGGTCTTCACTCTTCTTGAGACTCTTTAGTTTTTATTCTAAGGACATGTGCACTCTTACATAATAGACACTTGTGCACATCTACACTCATCATACTTGCACACTTATCTCAACACACTTGTGCATTTCCTAAAATATTATTACATTACATGAAATATTTACTCACACTTTAATCTAAAACACATGCCTAATCTAAAGATGTACCCAAGATCGTACATTAGCATGTGCCAAATAATGTAATATACTCTAACACCCGCTTGTATGAAATTATTTGTTTATTGACGATTTTAGTCTTCAATATGGTCTTTGCATTATTCTTGTATCGTGTACGGTCTTCTCTTGCTTTCTTCAGTATACCCCATATTTGTATCATAATCATGTAGATGATTAGTATCCTCATAAAATATTAATTTTTTTGAAAGATTTTTAACACTAATTTCTTGCACTGTTTCTTCTTGTTCTTAGATTTCTTAAATTTCTTTAGCTAAGTGTCCCTTTTGGTTTCATTATCTATATTGTAGCCGAATATTGATATTGAGAAGGATAATGAATTTGAATTTGTTGTTTATGAGGTCTATATTGATTCCGATCTTATCTTGGATGAAATGATTAGTTTGATTGACCTCCTTAATTCAATTGACTCTCGTGTAACTAATTTCTTGGATTGAATCTACAAAAAATTATACTATGTCCTCTCTTTTTGCATACTTGACAATATCTATTATTCCATTTTGATCTATCCCTTGAGAATGAAATAAAATTTCCTTGTGGATTATCTTTTGAGACTAAGGCATTGTTAGTCATTTCATCTTTGACTAAATTTTCTACCTTATACTCTTGTAGTATATTAACTAACTCATCAAATGATGTATCTTTACTTAGCATTTATAAATATGTGACTAGATTATTGTAGCTTTATGGAATTGCTCTTAGAATCACTTGAACAAGAAACTTGTATTCTACCTTTTCTCCTAAGGTTAATAGTTTTTATTTTATATTTGTCACTTTTGTTAGAAATGATTCTATACTTTCACCACTATTAACTTTTAAAAAATGAAATTGGGTTTGAAGATTCAAGATAATGGTTTTATTATTTTCTTCAAATATCTTGGCTAACGTAGTCCAAGATTTTGTAGAAGTTAATGTTGAACTAATGTATGGTTGTATATCATTTGTAATTGCAAATGTTATTATCATGAGTTATTTTGCTTGATCTTATTCATATTTTTGAATTTCTCTAGCATCTTCAATAGGTTTAATTTTTGGCTCTTTAAGAATATTCCAAATCCTTTCTACTATCAATATTGATCTCACTTTATTTTTCCATGAAGTGTAATTAGGACCTTTAAGAAGTTGGGATTCTGAAGAAAAAATTATTTTTTGTTATGATAACACTTGTAGACTACCTTATATCTCCCTAATAGTTTTAATGATAAATTCAATATAATATTCAACTTCTATTCTTTAAGGTAAATATCTTATTTCTCCCTATTTTTTTTTATTTACTTAATGGAATAAATAGCCGCCATGGTAATCCATGTAGTCTGGACACATAACCACTAAGCCACATTCATGTTGAACCTTTTATGCCACTGGAAACACATTGGAATATAGACAAGCACCCAGTTTGACGAGGCTCGATATTTGAACCTTGGAAGTTTGTCCCCCTTATGGGGTTTCGTTGAACCAGTTGGTCTACACCTCATACCTTTATTTCTCCCTAGTTATGAATGAACAATCAATAATTTTGACAAAGGTTTCAATTCTTCAAATCTCTAGGTTGAATTCCTTTTATCTCCCAAATTTCAAAAAATATGATTTCTAAATTCTAAATTTCACAATCCTATGTTGGTGTTGAATTCCTTATAACTCCTAAATTAGAAATTTAGAAATTTAAAGGAAATATATTTACAAATTTTGTATTCCTAATTTGATGTTGAACTCCTTATTTCTCCAAAATTATCAATTTACAAATATTTTAAATTGCTTTACAAAATCAAACAAATTAATTACAAAACATGTAATTATCTTCCCAAAAATTTAAATCAGCTTTTCAAAACTTCACAAAAATTTCCAAAATGTAGTAATAAAATATCTAGGGTTTTGATGTACTATAAACCATATACCTCTAATAGTATTAATTAATCAATGTAGAAATATATTAATAAAACTCAATATTTCATAAACTAATTATAAATCACTCCTTATTACTCCAACCTTTGAATAAATAAACTAATAACTTGAAATTTACCTCAATAATCTAGGTGTACACTTTTTTGGGTGAAATAATAAGGCTTCATGTTGAAGAGTCAACAAAATTTTTGTTGCAAGGCGCTCTCTTGATTTTACAACCTAAATTGATGCCCAAAATGAATCTCTCTTGTGCTATTTATGGCCCATACATTAAATTATTTTTTCAAAATGCTTTGAATACCTTCAAATATGTTTGGCACTCATTTTTCCAAGTGCCAAGTGGCACACAAACTCTTTTCCTCTTCTATTAAAATTCCTTTGGTGCTCCAATTTATTGTGCTTCTCATAACACTTGGTAGAAGGTATTTTCCAACTTTGGCTCGTTTCACTCAATGATTCTATGACATCTTGGGTGTTACATTTCCTACAATACAAAGTGCAAATGAACTCTATAACTCATAAAATAAACGCTCTTCCTTTGATAATATTCCACTATTATTTTCAATACATTTTCTCTTCTCTTCAATGCATTCCAACACACAACTTCTATTGTGTTTGACCTTCTACATTCTCTCCTCTGCATTGCCCTTTGGATTTCTACATTCTTATTTTTACAATGTGGTGGTTATTCCAATGGTTTTGCAGTATCCTCCGTCCAATGTGGTGGCTATTTCAATGGAATCTCCTCTCACAGTGGTTCATGCACAACTTAGGTGGTTTTTTCTTTCTAAAATGGTGGCTCCTCCTTCAATGCACGGTGGACTCTTTAGATTCAACTTCTATTGTGTTGCTTTAGCATATTCTAACATTGTTTTGGTGTAGTTTGTCTTCTCTACAACTTAGCTTCAAGGGGTGAACTTTTTTTTGGCTTGAGAGCTTTCTTTTCTAATGTTTTTACTCCTTTTCCACTTTGTTGATTTTTATTTTTAAAACTTGTGCAAGTTCAAATATGTTATTGTTCCTTCAAGAACATGCAATTAACCTTATTTTATGAAACATATATTTTGCACACCTTTTTGAATGCTTCTTATTGCACTTGTAGCTACTTTTCTTGTTGTTTTTAACTAGGAGTAATACTTACAAAAAATTGATAATAATCAACTTCTAACACCATAATAAAATATCAAAATTTGAAGTTGTAAGCTTACTATAGTGGTAAGGTATTTGGATTATCTTTGATAGGTTCAAGGTTCAAACCCCACTCATTATGAGGGGACCATGACCCCTCATAAAAAAATGTGTAAACGCATTGAAAAAATATCAAAGTTTCAAACTTATTTGTGCTTCCTTCCAATCTTGCTTTCTAGCTAGTTTTGATCACCTTTTAATGTTCAAACTTGCTGCCCCAATACCTTCAAATTTGTAGCTCCTTTGCTTTTTTAAATGCTACTCAAATATTCTAAAATTTGTAGCTCCTAAAGCTGCCCAAAAATTTGCTTTCTTAGTTCTAATTTGCTTCCTAAAAACTTCTCCTTTCTCCTTCCAAAATGCTACCAAGAATCTCTAAAATTTACAGCTCAAATTATTTTTCAAATATTGTCCAATATAAAAATCTATATCCTTTAACTTGTTTCTCAAACTCTATGAAATTTCAAGCACCAAATACAGTCCAATATGTTGCCAAGAAAATGCAACACTATGGAAAGACTCTAGCAAAATAACACCTTTCAATTTCTCACACTCTAATCTAGGTCATTACATAAAATATTTACTCATAATGTAATCTAAGACACAATACTAATCTAAATATATACCCACGGTGGTACATTAGAATGTACCAAATAATGTAATATGCTCTAACACAATGATGTTGTTGAACAATCTCACCTCTGGTGTTGAATCATGGATGCACTACCTACTACATCTTGGTCAAAGTCTATACCAAATTCATTTCTAAGGATTTGATACTCTGTTTGTAAAACATACTTTCTTTAATTTTTTATCTTGAAAAATAATATTTATCAAAAGTAGGTATATTCTAGATAACATAAGTATTGTGTGGGAAGGTATTGAATAGGCTTGAAACTCTCAAAAAAAGCCTTATTTATTAAAATTGATTTGCCAAAGCTTATGATCATATCAAGTGGTATTTCATCATTGCAATGTTATATGATTTAGGATTTGGACCAATCTTGATATGCTTTATCAAGATGCTTTTGCAGAAGCCTTTGCTTGTTTGACCATAAATGGTAAATAATCCTCCTCCTTTAGCCTCTTCTAGTTGATTCCATTGGGTTTTCCACTTGCTTAAATGCTTTATGTGTTGGCTAATAACAGATTTGGGTATTGAATTGCCCATGTAGTTTCTCAATTTTAGGTTAAGGGAAAATTCTTTCCCCATACTACTTAATAATTAGTTCATAACCACTTTGTAAATGACTCCTTCCTCACTCATTTTGAGGAAGAAACTAGTGTCAAAATAGACATTGCAACGCTTTGAAATATTTTGCTTAGCATCTAGATCTAGCATTTAATAGTAAAAGATGATTTTTATCATCAAACCTTCATTCCCAAGCCTTAGTGGCTTAATAAATTTGGTTGAAAATAGATTAACCATGGTGAAATGTTTAAGTTTCTCAAAATTTCATTTGCTTATCAATCTTGTTCCTCTAGTATTTTCCAATTTGTAATTGCTAGAGTTGAGAAGTTATGATAGCGGATTTTAAAATCATTTTCTTTAGTAGGAAAATTCCTAGTTTTCTCCAAGGTGCTTGTTGCAACTCATGTGTACTACTACTCTTGTATGGCTCCCTCCAAATCTTCCTACCATAATCTTGAAAAACTTATTAGAGATATTTTATGGGATTTCTCTGAGCACTAGAAAGGATTTCATCATGTCACATTAGAATACTTTTGTCTCCCATGCAACTCTATAGGTCTTGGAATCTTAGACATGCATCACCAAGGGTTTTCCCTCTATGAAAAATGGGTCAATTAGACTCTGGAAGGCAACAAAGCCTAGAAAGTTTTGCTTTCACATTGCATTACTTTAGAAAATCTACATGGGTTCTAGTCTTAGAGGGCGCTTGGCCCCTAGACGATACTTATTCTCAAGGTACTTGTCCAATCCAAAGGGACCTTTCTAGCCAAAATCATATGGAGATATTAGAAGCCATTAAACCCTAGCTAATTTGGAGTGGAAATAGATTCAATATTGGAATTTTAGTTAACCAACAGTCTTTGTGGTGGTCACCTATAATAACTCACTAGGATCGATTCCTTACGAAATTCCCATGGATTCATGCCTTAAGATTATTTCATAAAGGGATTTGAGTGGTTTTAGACCTTATTTCTAGAGTGACAAGAAATTATCTTTCCTATCTCAAAGCCAAAGCTACATTTAAATTGGCTAATTAGAATATGGAATCATTCTAGGCCATTGTGGAATTTGTCCCTCCATAAATGATTTATAAAATTGGTATTAGAGTTTCTAGGCCATAATGGATAGACTAGAAATGGTTTTCAAATACCCAATTTTGTAGGTGCAAACCCAATAAAGGATATAAATGGCTTTTACCCCATCTCCCAATGGTAAAAAAACACAATGATAGATGGAGGCTATAGTCTACCAACAAAATTTGGTAACATAGATTTTAACTATATGGTCTACCATCATGGAACCCAAGTTTACCCAATTTCATTGGTATGTCCTCTATCAATACCTCTCCCTTAGTTTTCTCATTTAGGGTTCATCAATCCATGATGCCCATTTTGTGGGTGATATCAAAACATTAAACATCTCTTTTGGTTTTGTGCCAAATCTCAAATATAATGGGTATGGATCCATAATTTATTTATGTCTTTCAAAATTGAGCCTTTCTTTGGGTACATGATTCTTTTGGGTAATTGGTCAAAATATGCCAACCAAATACACCTATCTATGACATAATCATGAATATTTTATTTGAAATCTAAAAAGGTAAAGTCATAAATTTTTATATAGATATTTTATTGACACCCATATGTTATTGATTGCTAATGCTAAAATTTGTTACAATGTGACTTTGTAGTTTCAGGTATAGGTGAACATGGTGGTATTGGAAGTGGTTCAATTATAACTCTTATGGACCACTGGATTAATGTATCACACAGTGGATCATATCCTAGCAAACGTCTCCTCAATGATCTTGAGGGTACAAAAATCACCACAGTTAGGCTTCACAAGCTCCCAATCAGAGTCCTCAAACTAAAGATAGGGACTAAAACTACTCACCACCTTGTCCCTCTCAGTCCTATGGATGGGAGCCCAAGGATGGCACAATAATAAAATGTTTTCCTATCTCATCCTCACCATATCCCTGAGGAGGGATGTAGCAAAAAACTAAACAACTGAACTAGCTAGCAAATATGCCAAATCAAGTTGAAATTCTCCATCGAACACTCAAGATCCACCTTCTATATGGGGAGGCCCCTCAAACCATGATCCAACACCTCCTTCTAGATCCATAACTCTTGATACATAAATTGCTCATGATTGATCTATTATGTATATTTTTATTTGTTTATTTTATTTAAATAGCTCTTCCTAGCATTATCTTTGAGGTTTGATTTTCTACCCAACCACCCTTTTGTGAAGTAGAGTACTATATTTCTTTTCTAAAGTAATATAATTATTACGATTTTAAAAATATATATATTTATAGGTGAAACATACATTTTTTCAAATGTTATGAGTTTAATCCATCAAATTTTGGAAGTGGAGAATATCATATCTTAAATTAAGATTCAAATTTAATGGGTGGATGTTAATATTTTATCAAATATCATGAGTTCAATCGCTTGAAATTTTTGATTTTAAAAGAAATATTGATCCAAGAATGTCACCTTTTTTGGAACATAACTTTGTGATTGGAATTTATTTTGATCTATTCAAAATAGATAAAAAATATTAGATGAAGAACTACAATTTTAGTGCATGGTTGTATGTCTTAAAATGCTCAAAAATGTAGGAAACCTATTTTTTATCCCATCCATACTATGGGGAATGTAATTTTGTACTCACAACTCCATTTTCATCCATTCAAAATGAATTGGAAAGCTTAGGGGAGATCTAGGACTTTAATTGTTGACATGGATGTCATCAAATACATAGAAAAATACTTCAAAGGCTCTAAAAAAAAATATATATATATATACTAAAATAAAATTTTATTCTTACATGGTCAAATGCATTTCTATTGTTGACACATATGTAAAAGAGAAAACACGAAATGGTAAGTCAAGTGTAGGTATTTATATGTACTTTGTAACTCATAATTCATGGAGATTGAACCACCATACTTCTACATGGGAGACCTTCCATATTCAATATGCTAGATTTCCAAAATACAAAAATTGTATAAAAAGAGATGCATCTTTGTAAAAAACACAAGTAATGGATGCAATGAGATAGCCCAACATCTCTTCTCAGAGATTACTTGCATTGTATGTTATATTTTGAGCAATAAAATCTCATAAATTAAAATTAATTTTGTTTAACCCAAAAAATTACAGTTTTTTTTTAATTTATGTGGTGGAATTGGTAGCTACCACGAATCTAGGTAGGTTTTTTAGCTTTTATATCTGCCACAATATTCTATGATATCCTTCCCGAAAGCTGCCACACAGTTCTTCACGTAGTCCACCCCTATAATCACCATGCCAAAATCATTTAAAACCTTTTATGTCACTGAAAGCACCAAGAAAGGGATAAGCTTTCATTCTGGCAAGGCCTGAGATTTGAACCTTGGATCTCGACCCTCCTTATGAGGTTTGGTTGAACCAATTGGTCTACACCTTAGACCTAACAAATTAAAGTTAATAAGAACAACATCCAATAATATTATTTTTATTGGAACCAACAATTATATTCAATAAAAATAAGAGAAGTTACAATAAAAAGGGGTCTAGAAAGATCACGATTTGGGTCACAAGACCACCCATACGATAAAAATTGGAACTAGCCCCTAAAAGGATAAATAAACTAGAGTAAGAAAACCCTAAACTTTAATACTATAACTCTAAGAACCAAGTAGACTTATTACTTCATCATCTTGTGTCTATTCAAAGCCAACACCAAAACTGTTGGGTTGAATAGGTGAAACAATTATTTGGGTAGATTGTATCCATATTCTTTCCTCTATAAAGGACTATGAGAACATCGAAACTGCTCAAAAAGGAAGGATCTTTAGATTTTGCTTCCTCTATAGGAACCACAAATTCCATTGATGATGGCTCTACATCCAATGACATATCCTCATTGTCGCTAAGATACTTTAACACACTATAGCTGTTGGATGAATCAAGAACATAATTATCCAATTGAATACTAGTCATATGAAGTTGCTTCTCTAGAGTGGCATATTCTTCTGCAAATTCTCTTCTTGGGCTATGAAAGCACCTTACAACAAAGGAGGGGAATATGCTGAAGAACTAGCCAGGTGGGTAGACTGTGAAGAAACCATTATTGCAACCCTTGGGGTTTGAATCTGTTGAGACTAAGGAACCTCATTGTTTGTAGTTTCATTTAGGGGACCAGTATTTTCCTTTTCATACCTTTTTTCTACCAATTTTGAGATATGTATCGACTTGGAATGTGTACCTTTAGAAGTAGCCAAATGCGCATTTTACATCCTCCCACAGTCGTCCAACTATCCCCTTGAGATTGAGGAGTGGGCACACTCGATGTGGTGGGGCTCTACTTGTCCCTATTATGTGGTATCAAAGGATAATCTTTGATCTTGTGTGTTGAGGACTAGCACCAAAAATGTGTTGGGTAAATTAATGTAGAGGACCCGCTAGGATAGCATAGTGTCACCAACTTGTATGTCAATAGTCTCCTTGAGATCTCGATAAATATCAATCTTGACACAAACATGTTTTGAGGGTGTGCATTGAAAAATTTGTTCGCTTCCACAAAAATGACATGCCCTAGAGGGGCTGTTATGCGACTGAGAAAAGGCCATAGAGGTAGAGGGGGTCTTGGGAATTCCACCCACATAGGAACTTTGGTAGATCTTTCCTTAGAAATAGAAAAGTCATAGGTCCAAGGAGAAAAACAAACAAAGAGCTTTTCATGTACCAAGGGCCATGTTCTAAATCACCTTAGCATGGGTTGATTTTGAAAGTGAAAAAAAAAATGCTTTGCAAGGTTTCGAACCATTGTGAGCTTGACTCCATGAAGAATCCAAGTCGTATTAACCAAAGTCCTAAAAGAAGACTCATTAATAATGCATCCAAAGAAATACCTAACAAGGGTAAATGATTCTAAATAGTAACAAGCATAATAAAAAATTCATGTAATAAAAAAATTACATCAAAAAAACGAGGATTACCTTGTAAACCATTTTAAATACAAATCTACACAATTGATTGAAAAGATCCATTATAAAAACCAATCCTCCACACCCCAATAATATTATTCATTTTCTGCATATTTAAAAAATAAAAGGCATGCAATCTATACCTTGATTAATATGAATACACGGTTATGTGTCCAAAATATACTTTTAATGCAAGCGATTGCGAGTACGACACCCACAAATACAATATATACTTTTAATGCAAGCGATTGCCACTACGACACCCACAAACGAAAATATACTTTTAATGCAAGCGATTGCCACTACGACACTTACAACCATCGAACGGTTAGGAGCAGCGAATTACATCCAATTGAATTTTGTTGAATTCAACTCAATAGCTTGATTACAATGGATGTTTTCTTTTAATAAAGAGACATTCATATTATTACTTGTCGTTAATTCTTATTTTCAACTCACTTAATTTTTATTTTCAACTTACTTTTTATAAATAGCTTTTCTTTTTTATAATTTTTAAATATCTTATCTTTAAAAAAAAATCTATTTTTATCACCACGCTTTCGCTTTTTAAATAACTTTTCTTCTTCTCTAAGAAAAATCTATTTTTATCATGCTGCTTTTTTAAATTTTATGTTAAGCATTACTTTTAACCGGAGTGACTATATATACATTCTGAGGGATTAGAATCAATTAGTTTTTACTAGGATTTTGTCGAGGAGAGGAGAGGAGGGCTGGGAGACGGAGCGGGAGCAAGACGAACTCCAGATCATTCACCACGGGGTGTATGCACAGTTGAAGGTACGCTTTCTTCTTTTTCATCTTCAATGGATACCTTCTTCATGAAAAAAGAAAGAAGGGAGTAGATTGATCTCAGTGCAACTGTTTGGTGTTATCAGATGATAATTATTTCGCTAGATTGGTGTTTTGTTAGTCTTCAGGCCATCTGTTAGCTTTCGAATTGGTTAATGCCCTTCTTCGTAATTTTTTAAAGCCACACATCCATCCATCGCTCGCAGAAAAATATTTTTATTTTGTGTTGTAGTCAGTCGGTCAGAGTTGTTCAGTGTTGGGCTTGTGCTATCAAATTTATGGGTACTGTTCTTCTGCTTTGATGGATCTGTTAATTTATGGATACTTGTATTGCAGGAGTTTTGCAGGTTGGATTGCCATTCCCCGCTTGACTTGTTTTCAGGGTTTCCTTACTTGTCCAACATAGGGGAGAGAGGCATTCAAGATATGTCTGAAACAGATTTGTTTCGAAACGCTGTGACGTTGCAAATATGCATCTTGGTTGGGATGGCTAATAATAATATTCGCAACCTCTACCTTTGTAAGCATTGGTGGATTGTATTTGTTGTTAGTACAATTATTACTGTTGGAGGGATAATACATCTCATTATCGAGACGAAGAAGACCTGCACGTCAAGAAAGACGTCAAGAAATCCAAATCCAACGCTGATCTCATTCTTGAAGACAGATTGGTCATCATTTTTTCTGATAGTGATCTACATCCTCTTATCTGGAATTGTTCAATGTGCACTCTATGCCATTCCATGTGGGGATTTAGATTGTGTGTAGAGGGTATATCGTGGCAAAGAAGGATCGCACACAAATTGATGTAATTATCTCTGAACAATGGCTGTAAGCCCTGAATATGTAGGTGTAGGTGTTGAGACTTCCTCCTGTGTGGTGCCTTCCCATAGCGTTGCCATATACGAAGCTTTCACTAGTGTTCCAAATTTTGAACTCAACCTAACAACCCCAAATCTCAGTCTTCGCTTTCTCGTGTTGTTAATGTATTTTTGGGCTCGTGAAAGGGACATCCATAAAATGTCCATTGAAAGTTTATATTATATTTATTATACTAGAAATTACTTTTTCATTATTAAACTTAATATTATATAAATTGATTTATACTAGGGATTTTACTAGTAAGTTTCTTTAAAATTTAGAAAAAAATAAAAAAAATAAAAATTATATATATATATATATATATATAGTTTTTATTTAAAGTTATATGTATTTTTTAAGAAATTTGAATGTGTTTATCCTAAATTTAGGATTAAAATTAAATTTTTAACTCTTTCAAATATCAAATGGTTTTGTGATGATTTAAAAGAGCTAAGTGAATATCGTGTTAAATAAGTGTTAAATTTTGGTTTAGTAATAATGGTACTTGATGTTGGAATATGTGCTGGTTAAGTTTTTTTTCGAGGCTAAACTTAAATTTTGTGTTATATTGTTTATATTAGTCCTTTGGGATCTTTTAAAGTTTGAAAAAGTTATTTTTGTAATATTTTATTATTTTAATTATGAAGGTTAGTTTCACAACCTTAACCTTACTTGTTTTTAGGTGTCAATCATCCATCACACCAACCATTTTATGATTGGATGTAGTGTAATTATATTTTTTTTTGATAGTGAGAGTATTTGGTGTCCATGGTCACCATCATATATATTATGTTCTTTGTTTTGTGTGTATTTCTTTTCAATAATACTATGTTGATTCAGTGTATTTTAAAAAAAAATTGTGAGTTCTAATATGGTATTGGAGTGAGTGTGAATCTTCATCACTTGATTGCTTGCTATCATTAGTTTGAATTTACTTCTTTTCTTGAGTAAAACTATATTTGGAGTAACTAAGAAGATTTTTGTTGAAAGCTAATGATATGACTTGCAATAGGGTTCTCAATAAAAACCTTAAATGGATATGGATAGCAAGGATCTCACTAGATTCAAAAGATTTGCTATAGGAGAAACATTCACCATCATGCTCTTTTGTTCCTCTTTGTTGCATTCAATCCTTTTGTTTCTTTTGATTTCTAACCAAATAAATGCCCTAGTTTAGGATTTGAGTTTTTCAAGTTTTTTGAAAATCTCATTTGTCTTTTATGAATATTTTCAAAGAATGCATTCTCATTTCTCCTTCAAATTCTCATGTCTCTTAGTAGCACAAATGAGAGGATGAACTACTTGTCTATTTTCAAGAAGAAAAGAAGAGACAAAAAAACTTTAGACAGACTATTGATGCTAAAGAAACTATGGGTAGGCTTTTGTGCTTATTAAAGACCTTCGAATCAATTGACATGTATGAATATGACATCGAATTGATAAATCATTTGCATAGTCAACAACAAACTTAGAGAAGCACAAAGTTCAAAGTGAATTAGGACATGACAAGTAGTACAATGTTAATCATAGATCAATCATCCAATCAAAGCATGATAAGTGGTACATTATGGTTCATTGGTTACCTATCTAGTGGCTTGCATAACACAGAGGAGGTGATAGTTCCTTGACCACGATAGGTAAAGTCACATTATTTGTTGGTACATAATCCATTTAATGCATACTTTAACCCTTTTAGCAACTCATGTAGGGACATATTTACTAGTTGGTTGGATTGGATGATAACAATGAGTATTTTCTAATTAACTACTCTAGTTCTATACCCTAAAAAATTAAAATCTAATTAATTTTATTTAATACAAAAAATTAAAATTAATAATAATAGCATCCAATAATATTATTCATTCTTTACATGTAATTATTATGAATACATGGTTAAATGTTTAAACGAAGTATTCTTGTAAATCCGCTAGCTCTTAGAATATTGGAAATTATGTTTTTTAATAAAAAATATTAATAATATTTAATATTATTTTTATAAATTTTAAATTTATTGAGTAAAGTTAAGATACTTCAAAGTATTGAATTCTCAATTTTATAGGATATCTTGCTATCATCTAATATATTATTTTATTTGTACCTTAAACATGTTAAAAAAAAATCAAAACTTTAACCATATACTATCCTTTTAAACAACTAATAACATTTAAAACACTTTTAACCCATTTAAAATATTATTTGATTTTGTACCGACAGTAAGGGTAAGAGCTAATACAAGTGATTGCCAGTAGTACGACACTTACCACAAACTAAGAACAACCATCGACCGGTTAAGAGCGACAAATTACATCCAATTGAATTTTGATGAATTCAATTCAAAAGCTTGATTACAATGGATGTTCTAAATAAATTTTCTACTTTATCCAATTGAATTTTGATTAATTCAATTCAAAAGCTTGATTACAATGGATGTTCTAAATAACTTTTCTTCTTCTCTAAAAAAAATCTATTTTTATCATCCTATTTTCTTTTTTAATTTTAAATTAAAGATCCTTTAATAGGAGTGACTATACATTCTTAAGGGTTAGAATCAATTAGTTTTTTTTTTTAATTAATTTTTTTTTTTTTGCGTTTTTGGTATAAGAAATCATTAGAGGTAGTTTTACACAGAAGTCACTCGACAGTGATCGTACTAGTATTATCAACTGGATTTTGGGTACTCAATGTGTGTTTGATACGGTGGAGATTCAAACCAGGGACCTCCCTTGGAGGGTTACCATACCCTCTTTAACTCACCTAAAATGCAGAGAATCAATTAGTTTTTACTAAGATTTTGTCGAGGAGAGGAGAGGAGGTCTGGGAGATAGAGCAAGAGTGGGAGCAGGAGTAAGACGAACTCCAAATCGTTCACCATTGGTGTATGCACGGTTGAAGATATGATTTCTCATTTCTCATCTTCAATGGACACCTTATTCATGAAAAAATGGAGTAGATTGTGTTAGAATTTCCAAGAGTAGAACTACAAAGCATTACAATATTTGAAGAAATAAAATAGAACTGATTGATTTATTCCAGGGATTAACTTTGTATAAATAGCAAAGTTGATAATTGAGAGCCGTTGGATTACAAAAACTCATCAAGTTTGATGAAAACACCACTGAGAGTTCACCTGACACATGGAGGAGTGGAAACTCAAGTGTGTCTATCCTAGTAGAACTTAAGAGAATATTCACTTATTTTGAAACCCCCCTTAAGTGATACTAGGGGTGGTTTGTACAAATGAGTCCTAGCAACAAGGCTTGATGAGGTACTCATGTACAATGATTTATTTTCTAAAGAGATGGTAAAAACCCAATGGGAAAAGCCATCAATCAAAAAGAAAATAAGGAAGAGGCTTGTCTTCGGATGGTGAAGATTGTCCTATTAAAACAATAAAAGGATGAGTCCTGACAACATGGCCTAATGAGGTACTCATTTACAATATATATATGGTGAAAAAATACCTTGGGGAAAACCATCTATTACAAGAAAAATATCTAAGATAGAGGCATGTCTTTGGATGGCAAAGATTGTCCTATCAACACAAAAAAAGAATGAGTCCCGGTAACGTGACTTGATTAGGTACTCATGAACAATATATACTTTTGGAGATATGATGAAAAGAACCACAAGGGAAAAAACCATCCTCCAAAGAATATAATAGTAAAAGGAGAGGTGGAAGACCTTTATGTCAATGCAGCTGTATTACTCCAAGTTTCTATCACAACTGTATGTAACACGGAGAAGGAAATGACTTGGTGAAGATGTATACAATTTTCTCCTTATTTGGAATATAGTCCAAGTATATGTCCTCATTCTGAATGTGTTGTCGAATGAAGTGCATATGTATCTCAATGTGCTTGGTGCACTGATGCTCAACTAAATTTTGTGCAATGTGAATTGTGCTCTGATTGTCACACCAAAGAGTTATAGGTTTGTCATGGGACAAACCAAATTACCTTAGAATTTGACGAAGCCAAAGAGCTTCCTGACTTGCTAAAATTTTTTCCCTGTATTCTACCTCTGTAGATGATAAGGATATTGCTTGTTATTTTTTTGCATAACCAGGCTATTGGCAAAAAACCAAGACAAAATACATAGCCATAAGTTGAACATATGTCTTCTACCGAACCTGCCCAATCTGAATCTGTGTAGCCAATGATATCCATGGATTTTCCCTTATATAAGAGCCCAAATTGAGTAGTTCCTTGCAAGTAGTGAAGGATTCTTTTTGCTACTTTCAAATGAATGAAGTGAGGTTGATTGGAGAATCTAGATATGAGGAAAACAACATATGAGTTATCTAGAAGAGTATGAGTAAGGTATAACAAACTTCCTACATGCTGACGGTATAGAGTGGCATCACATAGAGGGGATGAGTAGGAAGTACTTAGATTTATGCAAGATTGAAAAGGTGTAGGAGAATATTTGCAATCTAATATTTTAAACCTTTGAAGAAGATCTAGAGTGTATTTTTGTTGACACAATGAAATACCTGCATTTGTTTGATTTATTTGGATCCCAAGGAATTAATGAGCTAAACCTAGATCAGCCATATAAAAAATTCCAAAGAGGGAGTCTTTTATAGTCTGAATGTGATTGAAGGTACTACCAGTGATTAGAATATCATCATATATAAAACAAGAATGGTGATTTTTCCTTCATCTCTCCATATGTAGACTGTGTTATTAGAATCACAATGAGAAAAACTTGTGAAAAGAAGGAAGGAGTCCATATTTTCATACCAAGATCTAGGATCTTTTTTGAGGCCATAGAGAGACTTGTTTAGCCTAAAAATAAGATAAGAGTCTTGATATATTTTTATACCAGCAGATTGTTCCATGTATATCTCTTCCTTTAAATCCCCATGTAAGAAAGCACTTTTTACATCCATTTGAAATACAAGCCACTTTTGGGAAGCAGTCAAAGAAAGAACCAATCTTACAGAATCCATTTTAGCAACCGGAGTAAAGGTTTCGGCATAATCAATTCCTTCAATTTGAGAGAAACCTTTTGCTGCTAGGCAAGCTTTGTGTTTGTCAATTTCTCCATTAGGACCATACTTTGTTCTGTAAATCCATTTACAATGAACTAATTTCCTTCATTTAGGCAAGGTAACTAAATCTCAAGTTTTTTTTTTGATTAAGGAAGAGAATTCATTTTCCTTGGCATCATCCCATTCTTTAATGTCGGTTACTTCTTTGAAGGACTAAGAATAAGAGGAAATAAACTGACAAACAAGACCAGTGCCTATGGAGTTGGTTGATCTGGATGATGGAATATTTTGGATGTAAGGAGTAGCTTATTTAACAATGGTGTGGGCCCATTTTGGCATAGTGGAAAGACTAGGAGTGGAAATATATTGAGTTGGAGTTACAGGTTCCTCATATTTATTATCAATATCTAAGATAACCTCTAGAGTTGGTTCTTCATAATATTGAGGTTCTATTATAGGAGAAATCTCAATGGAGGAAGAGGAGAGTTGAGGATATTTCTAAGGGAATGTTTCATCAAATTGGACATTCCTATGAAAAAATACCTCATGAGTTGAGGGATCAAGGATCCTATATGATTTCATTTCCTCACAATAACCAACAAAGATGATTTTTCTACTTTTCTTATTTAGAGCCTTCCTTTTATTATTTGGGATGTGCGCCCAAGAAGTGCACCCAAAAATATTGAAGAAGGAAACTTCTGGTTTTGATCCAGTCCATGCTTCTTCAAGAGTTAAATTACTAAGAGCTTTATGAGGTGTGCGGTTTTGAATATAATTGCACAGTTAATAGCTTCTACCCCAAATTTTTTTGGAAGATCTCTTGAATGGAGCAAACAATTTTCCATTTCTTTTAATGTTCAATTTTTTTCTTTCTACAATGCCATTTTACTGAGGATTATGGGAGACAAAATGTTGATGAATGATGCCATGATTTGATACAAATATGGATTGTAGACACCAAAACAGCACCAATCCGATTATGTGACTGCAAACACTGATCGCTTTGACACACACAGCCCCAAGGGCAGCCCCCAGAGGTCAAACAGTGGTCCTAACCACTCTCACAGTAGTTTTGGAAGGTCAAGGATCAATTTGGCACCTTCAGGAACTTTGCTCAGTATCCGTCCCACCCTGGGATGAATTCAATCTGGGATTCGCCCCACCCAGGGATGAATTCTGAATTCGCTCCAGGGTGGGGCGAATTGCAGGTTTGATGGGCAAAAAGTCAAATCTTGACAAATGGCAGCTCAGATCCGCCACCCAACGCTTCCTTCATCGCATGGGAGTATGGGTGAGCATTTTCAAGCGTTAGAGGCATCTGCAAGGTCAGTCATGAAGTCCCAATTCAGGGAGGAATCTCCTTCCCCCTGGGAAGGCATGATTGCCATGTGGCGCCTCTGCATGCCCATTTCAAGAGACCTCCAGGTCTATAAATTGGTGAGTTTCCTCACCCCAAAATAGAGAGAGAAGGAGCATTTTAGAGCAACGAAGTGCTGTCATTTTATTTACACACCTCACACCTTTTGGATTTGCACCTTTCACATCCTTGATCTCCTTTAGAAGGGAGGTCATTGGGTGACTATTGGGAGGATGAATCTCGATCCCAAAACCCAAAATTTGGTCATGATATCCCACCAAATTTTCCGAAAATACCACACAAGAGGTTTTGGACCCATCCCAAGTGGATTGGTGCCGAAATCAAGCCTCAAATGGCGAGCGGCCTGCCCCATGGGCGCCCCCTCCCACACTGCCACAATCCTAATCGCCCCCTTTCGGAGTGATGGGAATTCCATGGTAGATTTGCTTTCTTTAATTTTTGCATTCAATTCTATGATGCTTAGATAGGTTGTCATTTGAATTTCGTCTCGTTTTGAACAATTTTGATCATATTTCTATCTTTGCTCGCTTTTACTAACCTACAGGTAGCATCATCAAATTCCTATTGATGGAGGCTAAATTGGGAAAATATGACCATCTGGGTCTTCCCAAAATGCCCCCAATTAGCTAACCCCAAGTTTTTAGGTCTTTTGGAGCTTCCAAGGTAGGACATTGGGATAGTACCTATTCGGCATTTTGTTGTAGGTGAATTCGTCCCACCCCGAAACGAATTCAAATCGGTGAGGAATTTTCTGACTGTTCTTTTTGCAGAGCCTTCTTGGTGATGTCTTGATGCCCCTATCAAATTTTCATAGCATTTGGACTTGTTTTAGTCATAGTTTAATTCATTTTTCTCATTCACTTATCGTAGGCTTGGGGATTGCATGCTTTGTTTCATCCGCAGGTGCTACTGATCATTTCTTGTTCTTTTGAACGTAGGGTTTGGACATCGGAGGAGCAGCGAGGAGTCCAGACTCATCAACGCAAGTGGCGGTGATGTTTGGTCCACCCATTTTACATGTGGGCACGCGGAAGAAGGAAAGGCGCCCATGGATGTAACTAGAACGAATGCTTAAACGCTCCTAGCCCTTGGAAGGGGAGGATGCGCATTGTAACCGAGTTTGGAACATATCAATAAAAAGGGCTGTCTTCTTTAATTCACATTTGTTCCAGTTCGATTCGATCATGCTTTTCCCTCTTTTCATGCACTTTCAAGTTTTTAGGATTTAGCGCTAAGTTCGGTTTCTTTGTTTGCATATCGCATGTTAGCTTTCCCTTTTTGCTTTCGTATCCTCGTGCTTTCAGTGGCGATCATGGTGGGACCTTGTCCTCTATTTTTAAGATCAGATATCTGATCCAAGTTTGGTTGTTTTTGCTTGCAGGTACCACGTTTTCATACGCTGACTGTTGTTCGTTCCATCAGGGAGCGAATACAGACCTGTAATTCGTCTCACCCAGGGATGAATTGGAATTCATCCCACCCTGGGGCGAATACAGTCCTGTAATTCATTCCACCCCGGGATGAATTCCAGTCTATGAAGTTTTTGGGCAGAAACTCAGAACCGACAGATTCGGGCAGAGAAGAGGTAAGAATTCTGCACTTTTCCTATCATTTTTTGTCTTCAGCTTTTCTATTTTTCTTGGTTTCTTTTTGCGTGCATAGAAAAATTTGTTGCATGTTTATTTTATTTAATGCAAAATAAAAAGAACCCCACACACCACGTGGAAAATCAAACACCAAGGAGCTGGTCGTAAAACCCCAGCCCTTGATCAAGACCAACGGTGGATTTCATCACCACCTTGGCTTGAATTTTGCATTCATAAACCCCGATCACTACTGTTGCTAGACGTAAATCCTGATGAAAGCTGACCGAGTGTAGCTAGGGTGATTCCCAGTGCACGAGGATAAGTCTTCTATGGTAGGTGTCATAAACAGAGTGATTCCCCTTTCGTACCGCCTATGTTCCACGTACCATCTGCTCTCATGTACCTATAGTTTCCCTCACGTAAGGGCGGGTATATAGAGAGGTTGGTATATCGGCCTGGCAATGGTATATCGAAGGGGCGACCAATTTTGGGAGTCATAAGAGCCCTCATTTTGCATTTAAATGTTCTTTACAAAAACCTTCAAAAACAAAAGAAAAACAACAACAAAACACACTAAACCAGGTTTAGGACACACTCTCAATATTTAAACGAGATAATCACTGTTTGCGTATGTGTGTGCTCTTTTCTATTTAGTGTAGCATAAAAAATCATAAAAGAGATAAAAATCCATTTAGCTTGTAGCACAGCAACACCATGGTGTACACCCGTAGCCAAGCCCAATCAAGGGCAGAAGCTACGAAAAGTGTACAAGGGGGCACAAGTCGCCTCCGCTATAGCCCTAAGGACTTGGTCATACCGCCTTGGCGGCTTGACCCACAAGAGAGTCCACGTCATTCCATGTCAAGGTGGAATTATAGGGACACCCCTCTTGGGGACACGCCCATTCATCACAGCCCCTTTCAGGAAGAATCCTTACACGTGGCACTCAACATAGACAGGAAAGCTCCCTTAGAAGCTCGATATGAGTGGCCACCACGTGATGAAGTGCTAGAGCGGCATAGTGTCCATGAGGAGAGGCCACATGACTATGGCATCCCTCCTTTGCCCCCCATCACTGTTAGAACCAATAGACAAACCCCAGAGCACAGGGCTCTCCAAACAGGGCGAGCTAACTCCGCCCACCCCTTTCACACATACGAAAGGGAGTACGAGGAAGACCATCACATTCCTCGAGAGCAATGTATAGCATGGGAGCCATGCACTTCCACACCCGCTATGTACCATGGTCACCCATTGAGGCCAGAGCCTCGGGTAAATGCCACCAACCTCGATAGAGGGAAGCGACCCATTGAGATCTCGGATCATTACGACCGAGGTAAATGCATAGGAGAGGCATCCAGGCCTCCAAGGCTCAAGATGGTAGAACAAATTGACCTGGTAGTCACCAGACATGCCACCTGCCAAGCCCAGATCACGCGGCTTGAGCAAGATCAGCAATAGCTAGAGCATCTATACCGCCTTAGCAAGGAGCGCATTCAGTGCCAAATAGATGAGCTACTTCATAACCCACCTGAGAGGGTTCCAACCCCTCACACCCAAAGAGCAGAACCATATGAGAGGCATAATCCCTTGGTGCGAGATAGGTCTCCGTGACCTCATCAAGTTTTGCCTCCGAGACCCCCTAGACCTGAGAGGGAGGCCACTCCCCAGAACAACGATGGGTACCCTCCACGGGGACCCACCCAGGGTCATAGGTCTCGCCTAGAGACTCCTCAGGAAGTTTACGAGGAGTATGAACAAGAAGTAGAGCGGGCCGAAATGCCCTACCAAGGTGGAGGGGTTGCTATCCGGCCACCCCCCATAGGCCTCAAGTCTCCCACAACCCACAACGAGAGCAAACTAAAGAGGAAGAGATTAAATCTTTCGATGCATACAAAGCACTGTTAGAGCGTTTGGAGTCTATGGAAACCAAAGCTTCTGGGCCCCAAAAGCCCATGTTACGCCAACTCCACAGTCATCCTATGCATCCATTAGTGCCTGCACCCCCTTACCCCGAACACTTTAAGCTGCCTCAGTTGGCAATCTTTAAGGGTGAAGAGGATGCCCAAGAGCATGTGACCAGATTCCTGAGCCAATGTTTTGGCATTCAGGACAATGATGCATTGTTGCTAAGGACATTTATAACCACATTCATGGGCCCTACCTCGGATTGGTTCACTCAGTTGTCGAAGCACAACATCAATAACTTGGATCAGTTAGTGGATGCGTTCCTTGAATGCTTCGCCTTCAACACCAAGAAGAAGGCGTCACTAAGTGACTCGGCCAGCCTCAAGCAAGTATGAGGAAGAGACCATGGCGGCCTACGGGAATCGGTGGAGGACTTTGCTTTCCAAGCTACCCTACCTCCCTCCTATGTCCGACCTTACACAAATGTTCTCACGAAGTTGTTTGAGATCGATCTCTGTGCTATTGCAGCTGCAGCAATATGCCACCTTAGAGGAAGCTCTGGCGCAAGCCAAAATTATCGAAGAGATCAAGATACAGGATGGCGAGATTGCCAAACCTAAGAAGAAAGAATGGAACAAGAACACAAAAATAGGGACTACGCAACAAAAACCCGTTGTGGTTAATCAAGTTGCTATAAATGTTCCTAAGCTTACACAAGAAATACAGCCTCAAAAGGCTAACTATCAGGCAGTGCCTCCTAATAATTATGAAAGAGAAAACCAGAAGCAGAAGAAAATCAATAGCGTCACCCTAGGCGATAGTACACCCCTTATACGGAGTCTAGGGACTCCCTATTTGACCGCTTGTCAGCGGTGAACTTGATCAACCTCCCAGAGATTCAAACCATAGATCCTAATGCTCCCAAGCCTAAGGGATACCGGGAGGACTTGTATTGTAGGTTCCACAGGCGGAGGGGACATGACCTGAATGCATGTTGGAAGTTCAAAGGATTGATACAAGACTTGATTGACAATAAGACGTTGGCAGTGGACAACCCCGTAGCACCAAACAACCAACAGATGGGAGTTTTCAAAGACCCCTTGCCTACCCATGAGGCTCAAGCGAAACCCCTTCAAGTCAATGAGGTGCAACAGAATTGCCCCATGCAAGGGTATGTAGGAATGATAAGCATAGTGACTAGGAACAAGAGATACCCAGAAGTTGCCCCCGAGGTAGCCACAAGAGAGGTTCCATCGACGTCACAACCTCAACAACACCCTATGCAGCTACCTCCGCCTAGACCCACGGCCATGATTCGGACCAAACTCACGTAGAGTTTGAGGACCACGTCGGCTAGGCTCTCCATATACGAGCTTATACAACAATCAACGCCCCATCGGGAGGCTCTCATGGAGATTTTGAAAGCCATCGAGTTGCAGCCCCATGAAGCGAATTCCTTCAACAATTTCGTGGGACATGTCAAATGATGCATGGAGCCAGTCATCACCTTTCGAGAGGATGAAGTTAAATCAGTGTCTGATGACATGGCAGATCCACCCCTGCACGTTATCGCATGGGTCAACGGGATCCCGTATAAGAGGGTGTTGATAGACACTGGCTCATCCAGTAACATCATTACCACAGCAGCATTGAAACATCTGAAGTTGCTAGCCTCTCACATCATGGCTTCCACCTACACACTGCGAGCATTCAATGATGCGATATGCTCGACAGTTGGCACAATTGTTCTACCCATTCAGGTAGGACAAAAGATGATACCTACATTGTGCCATATTTTGGAAGGCGAGATGGCTTATAACATCTTGCTAGGGCGGCCATGGATCAGGGACATGAAGTGTGTCCCTTCAATAGCTCATCAGTGTTTGAAGTATACATTTGAAGGGGAAGTACATGTAGTCTCGACGGACTTAGAACCCTTCAAATATTGCAATGCGGTGTAGCTGATGCCGCAATCGACCCTCCCATCGATGCACTTGGATTTTTAGTTAAATCCATCTAGACAGGGTCCGATGCCGCAAGCACCACTGGTGATAAATCCATCAAAACCCCAGCCAGGTGCATCTTCATCGTCAGCTCCTTCACCACCAATGCCACCTATCATGGCTAAATAGAAGGACAAAGGGAAGCAAACCCTGGAAGAGGCTCAACCCCTAGAAGAGGTGCTGCCAATAGTATCAACCATCTCTACCGAAGAGATGCCTAGCACAATGGAAGTTGAGGCTCCTAGTTCACCCAACATGGAGTGGACTCAGGAAGAGCTTCCGTTCCCTCCCTCTCAATCGCCAACAATTATTGTTGAAATGGCCAGTACGGGCCTAGGGGAGTATCTAGTGCGGAATGTTGTAGCAACGACCACGCTAGAGTCCGTGCAAGACATGGGGAGACCTCGCCTCCCCATCGGTACAATTGTTCCTTTAGGCTACCCGCCAAACCAGACAAATTTTGTGTATGGGGGCCTTGATCATGGTACTGAGCCATGCATGCAAGAGGATGAAGATGAAGAGCCTTTTGTAGAAGATGTCAACTATCTGTCTAACCCAAACTTTGCTCTGAGATATCTGGGCCAATGCAATTGGCATGGATACGGGCTAGGCAGGTATGAGCAAGGAGTGCGTGTCCTTTGCCAACCAAGATACCAAATGCCTTATGACAAGTCGGGAGTAGGGTTCAACCACCCCCTGCCCTTAGACATCTTGGTGGAAAACATGCAAGGCCTAGGGATAGGCAACAAGGGTGGATTGGCATCAGATCCTTATGCCAACCCAAACACAACATATACATTGGGAGATTACCTCCCATGGTCAACAACCACCCTTGTTAACCTCAATAACCCTTCTCCTTTGCTAGAGAGAGGTGAAAGTTCGGGGACTCACTTTCAAGGAAGGTATAAACAGTGTCAAGAGGGATCTTCGGAGGATGAATCAGAATATGAACCAACATCATATGATCCCTTCGAATCCGATAGTGATCACTCACAAGTGATCCCCATGAATGACCTTCAAGAGAGCCTCTTGACTATGTTCCCTCTAGAGGCTCCAAGCGAGCCAGTGTCGCGTCAAGGGAATCAGGTCCCCCCACGGAGCGTGGAACAACCACAATGGGGCCAGATTAATTTGCTTGAGCAGGATGAGCTTGTAATGCCTCAAATAGTTGTCGAAGCCAATGAGGGCTTTTGGATCTTCGATAGTGATTACGAAGATGAAACATAAATGACATATCTTAATCACATGCGACAGAGGCCGCAACCATACCCCTTGGAGATTAATGACATATTTGAATAGATGGGCATAGTGCCAGGGCACGAGTGGTACGTAGACCCAGTAGGGTGGGATCAAGTGTTGGATCCGCTGCTCTAGGTATACGAAGAGCACCTTCCACTCCGAGACCCTAGGGTGATATCAGTGTCGAGGGTAGACCCTATCCTCCTATTAGCACATAGGGCCGATCCATTCATGCCAGTACCTCTAGAGCCAGATCCAGAGCATAGAGAACATCCAGAGTGTTCAAGTCATCACACCCATGGTAATGGAGACCAAAATCATTTCATCAACATGATCTCCATTGACTTAACCACACCCATCCACAATCCGGCCGATCCAGCATGGTCCTTGCATCTAGACATAGATGCCATTGATTGGGATCACGTCAATTCACCTCCATCCCCATCAGAGTACTGGCCTTTTGGTAAAATGCCTCATTTTACCCCAGGGACAACTCAGGATATCTTTCATGCCGAAGAGGAACCCGAGGTTCCCAACATAGATTTAAACTCGACAAATGATATCCACTTGATCCCAACTCCACATCAGTTGGAGGACGGATCCCACATGTCGATCGAGGAGATGACTGACGTAGACATCGGCTTGGATCCAATGAATCCATAGATTATCAAGTTGGGGGTAAGCTTATCCCCTGAAGAGCAAGCCGACTACATTGCCCTTCTCAAAGAGAAGAAGGAGGTTTTTGCATGGTCATACAGAGACATGTCGGGGCTAGATCCATAGCTAGTCATGCATAATCTAACGCTTGATCCGACAATCAAGCCAGTTAAGCAAAAACTACGTAAGATGCACCCACAAGTGGCCTTGATGGTCAAAGATGAATTGCAAAAGCTGTTGGATGCACAGTTTGTCATCTGCATGGATTATCCGCCATGGCTGTCCAACATGGTGCCTATCAAAAATCTCGATGGGAGGATTCGCATATGCACTAATTTTTGAGATCTAAACAAAGCGAGTCCTAAGGATGATTTCCCCTTGCCAAGCATCGACGCATTGGTAGACGCTACAGCAGGTCACGAAATGCTATCCCTCATGGATGGTTTCTCGGGATACAATCAGATTCGTATCAATCCCGAGGACCAACTAAAAATGGCGTTCACAATGCCTTGGGGGACATTTTGTTATAAGGTTATGCCTTTTGGCCTTAAAAATGTCTGGTGCCACCTACCAACGTGCAATGACGTACATCTTCCATGATTACATGCATAAAACTTTGGAAGATTACATGGATGATTTGTTGGCCAAATCTCTTTTGTGCCCAGATCATCTCGATGACTTAAGCAAGATCCTCGATCGCCTCATGGAGCATAAAGTCAGACTGAATCCCAAGAAGTGCGTATTTGGCATCACATCTAGAAAACTCTTGGGTTTCATAGTCTCAAAGCGAGGCATCGAGGTGGACCCAAACAAAGTCAAGGCAATCCTTGAAATGGTGCCCCCAACTACCATTAAGCAGCTCAAAAGTCTACAGGGAAAGGTCGCGTCAATTAAGCGCTTCATAGCACAGCTATCTGACAAGTGCCGACCCATGAACAAATTATTGCACAAGGGGGTAGCATTTCACTGGGATGACGAGTGCCAGTCAGCCTTTGACGACATCAAATGATACTTGGCTTCGCCGCCAGTATTGGCACCACCTAGACCAGGAGTGCCATTCTACTTATACATCTCAGCTACTGAGGTGGCACTGGGTGCCATGCTAGCCTAGAAGAATGAACTTCACAAAGAATAGGCTACTTATTATCTTAGCCGCACCCTGGTCAGTTATGAACTTAACTATGCATACGTCGAGAAACTCTGCTTGGCAGTGGTGTTTGCTACCAAAAAGCTATGCCACTACATGCTGAGCAACACTACGTATGTTGTGTCTAAGGAGAATCCATTGCGATACATGATGAGTCGTACTTATCATAGTAGTCGCACGACGAAATGGATCATGTTGTTGATGGAATTTGACATAGAGTTTATTGGACAGAAATCCATCAAAGGATAGGTCATAGCCGATCAACTAGCAGAGGCTCCTCTCGAAGACGATCAGCCTCTGGTCATAGAACTACCCGATGATGGGGTCTTCCATGTCTCAGAATCGTCGAATTCTGATGAGCCTGAGTCACAGGCCGACATAACCCTATTTTTTGATGGTTCTAAATGTGAGCAAGGTGGTGGCATGGGAATAGTATTCTTCACACCGCAGGGCGCTCCAATGCCTCTATCATTTAAATTAGACTTCCCATGCACCAACAATAATGCAGAGTATGAAGCCTTGCTCATAGGTCTTCAGACAACAATCACCATGAACATCAAATGACTGAACATCTTTGGTGATTCGTTGTTAATTGTCAACCAAGTCAAAGGGGTATTCCAATGCAAATGCCCAGTTCTGTAGGCTTATAAAGCCCTTGTGGACAAATTCCTGGCGAAGCTTGAGTGGTACGACATCGAGGCACTCCCTCGGTCATCGAATCATTTTGCGGACACTATGGCCTCCTTGGGGTCACTAATCCCGCAAGACCTTTCTGGTGATATGACAACCATTCAAGTCAAAACACTATCGCAATCCGTGATGGAGCGTGCAAGCTCTGACTTGATGCTAGGAATCCACATGATCCAGATTGAACCATCCTCGGATAAGTTCTCTCGAATCCATGATCATCTGAAACATGCCAACTGGGGGTCCTTGTTCTCCCCTACTCCCATTAATAGCAACACAATGCTATTCTTACAAGTTCTCTCCCGCTCAGCGTTTGCTAGGGATGAACTTCAAGAGGGATTGGTTGTTCATACCATCGAGGCTTTCGATCAGCAGGATTGGTATTCACCCATTAGGGACTACCTCAAGTTAGGTAATCTCCCGCTTGGATTGACGCATGCCACAAAATGAGCATTCAAGCAGAAAGCGGCTAAGTATGTCTTGATAGGAGACATTTTGTACCGTCGTAGCTATGAAGGAATCCTCCTTCGGTGCTTGGACCAACAAGAGTCCACTTGGGCGATCGCCCAAGCGCACGATGGTACATGTGGTGGCCACTTCAGTGGTATGGCCATCGCAAAGCGCATTCTTCGCATGGGCTATTATTGGCCATCTTTAGAGCGAGATTGTTGCGCATATGTGAGGAAGTGCGTGAAGTGTCAACACCATGCTAATTTGACACACGTACCTTCCCAGGCCTTGCAGACAGTCCAGTCAGCTTGGCCATTTTTGTAGTGGGGCTTAGATCTAATCGAAAAGATCTCCCCTGCGTCGTCAGGTCATCACATGTTTATCATAACGGCCACAGAGTATTTCACCAAGTGGGTGGAAGCAGTTTCGCTTACCTCTACGATAGGACCCCGCATTGTGGAGTTCATTTTGCATAACATCATATGTCATTTTGGTATTCCATCCAAAATAATCTCGGATAATGGGACGTCATTCAAGAACAAAGACGTGCGTGCTTTGACCACAAAGTACAGAATTCAGCACAGTTTTTTGACACCCTATTATCCATAGGCAAATGGGCAAGCAGAGGCATCAAACAAAATGCTAGTTGCCATCCTCAAAAATACGATCGCAGATAGTCATAAGGATTGGCACATCCAAATCCCACTTGCCCTATGGGCTTATCGCACTAGCATTCGGACGCCCACTGGGGCAACTCCATTTTTGCTCGTGTATGGCTCCGAGGCAGTCATGCCTCTCGAGTTGGAAATTCCTTCCCTACGCATATCAATGCAAGAGTTCATCGATGATGACACTGCGCGGTAGGCCCGGTTAGACCAGCTTACGTTGCTCGACGAACGACGCGTTAATGCTCTCGAGCATTTACGTATCTATCAAGAGCGACTTAAGAAAGCATACAACATGAAAGTTCACCTGAGGGACTTTCGGGTTGGTGATTTGGTCTTGAAGGAAAACCAACAGAACTCTAGTTTGTCATCCCATCTAAGGGACAAGTTCACGGCAAATTGGTTAGGTCCATATGTAATTGATAGCAAAATAGGACCCGGGACATACCGGCTAGCTTCCCTTGATGGAGTCAAGGAACTCGAACCCTTGAACATCAGTCATTTGCGACCATTCCATATCTAAGAGAGCCATATCCAAAAATGCTCCAAGGATTCCTACAATCGCTTGGTCAATCCCAAAATGCTCCAAGGATTCCTACAATCGCTTGGTCAATCCCAAAATGCTCCAAGGATTCCTACAATCACTTGGTCAATCCCAAAATGCTCCAAGGATTCCTACAATCGCTTGGTCAATCCCAAAATGCTCCAAGGATTCCTACAATCGCTTGGTCAATCCCAAAATGCTCCAAGGATTCCTACAATCGCTTGGTCAATCCCAAAATGCTCCAAGGATTCCTACAATCGCTTGGTCAATCCCAAAATGCCCCAAAGGTACTCATTACCGCTTGGTCAAAAATAAGAAAATTCAAAAATAGTAAAATCATCAAAAATAACAAAAAATTTTGCATCTCATTTCCAGGCATGCTCAAACTCATCAATAGAGAGCTCTTCTCGCATCTCATCTTCATATTCACAAAAATCAATCCATCAAAAACACAAAAATATGTAGTTGCATTAAGCATCACATCCATACATTGCATATCTATGATCATACGAGTCAAAGGCACCATAGACTGTAATTACTCCGCCAATCCATCTTGTTCCACATTTCTCCATTCTATAAGCAGTCCATCAAAAATAAATACCATTCACTTCTTTTTACCATACCAGAGTCAGTGGTCTTCTAATGTATCAAGAGTTTTCATCTTTCAGTCATCATGTAGCTTTCTAGCCACATACTGTACCAAGTCAGACAGATTTTATGAAGGTAGAGTTCTACTTGGATCACACCTTGTTACGTAGCATCCCAACACAAATTAAAACACATAAAAATTCCCAAGTTGTGTGAATGAAAGATGAAACCTGCACAACAATCCAAGTCACCATAAGCGAAATGGTTATCTTGCTCATCCCCCTATGCGAATGACCCCAAGAATGCTGAGAGTTGGCAAAAGGACAAGCATCTTCCCTACCCAATTCCCCAAGAATCCCAAGTTCTCAAAAAGTTGCAAACATCAAAATCTTGCAAAAAGTCAAAACTCCAACAAATTTGACATCACCACCGAGTGCATACATCAAGAGGCACATACAATAGTGATTCTCATCACTCGAAATTCAAATCCCTTGCTCAAAAGAAAAATATATAAAAAATAAACAGTGATTTTTATCACTACAAAAGAGCAAGTATCCCAATACAATTGAAGAAAAGAAGGGAGTCGAACTTGAATCCCTGGAACTCTCAGCATTCCGACAGGTCATGAGGCAAACCCTAGTACCGGTTTGGTGGATAGCCTATCGGTCACTGGTGGTAAACCTCCCGCATGACGATATATCTGTCACATTAACTCATGTACAGATCAATGTTTGCATGTGGATGAGCTAGCTTATGGTATCCTAGATAGCATCACAGATTAATCTAACTAAATACAACAAAGGAGTTAGTGGAGCTAATTAGGTGATCCTCAGTACAGGTTTGGTTGACAGCCTATCTGGCACTAGCGGTATCCTGACAAATACCACATAAATGAACTCAATTGCACACACAGGGATGTGAAATAACTTGGTCAAAGACAAGTCCGATTCATACCTTGTCCAAAAGTCTTGGAAGATAAAGTACAGTCATGGCTAGTGAGTTAAAACCATCTGAGTCTCAAAAAACCTTAGCTACATTTCTAAACCAACTGCGCTATCTTTCATCCTCGCATTGCCATCAACAATCACCAAAAAAAAAAAACACAAAGGTCTAAATAGTCTATGGTGCCCTCGCCAAACAACACAAATTCAATTCATCCATTCCATCTTGCATATCACATATAAATAAAAAATATTTGCATTCATCATAACATATGCATCCATCAAAATAAATTAACATGCATACATCCATACTCATCACTCATCATGCATAAAATCAAATCATCACTCGCATAAACAAAATAAAGTCATCTGTATATATCATAAAAAATGCACCAAAATAGCTAATAAACTTGCCCGATGAGAGTGCTTTGGCACTTGACATTCCGGGCATGCAAAATAGATGTCGGGGTCACAAATCCTCGCTATCCTATTCCCTAAGAAGGCTACCATAGCCGGACCGCTCCACGGGAAGATGGATTTTTGAGAATTTCATCCCCAAACGGCATCAGCAAAAGGGTCAAAAACCCACCCAAAAATAGTAATAACATTGCCGAACGAAGGCGCCTTCGCGCCTGACATTCTTGGCATCCAAAATAGATGTTGGGGTTACAAATTGTCACTATCCTACTCCCTAAGAAGGCTACCATAGCCGGACCGCTCCACGGGAGGACGGATTTTTGCCAATTTTAGCTCCAAAAAGCGTCACCAAAAAGGGTTAACACCCGCCAAAAATAGGTCTAAATGTCGAAAAACTGCACACACGTTCAAGGATAAGAATCTAAAGGCACCTTTGCACAAGTCATCTTGGGTCAAGCGACTCGTCGCTTTTCTCATGAAGGTCATTCCCTCATCGATTCGTCGCTTGAGGGGGTAGTCACACTTAGTCACCAATCAACAAATACACACCCAATTAAGGAAAACGACATGCATTCAAAGAATCATTGACAAAGACAATTACGCTCCTGCTTGGGGCAATAAACAAGCAATAATCACAATCTGATCAAATCACTTGGCATTTCGTGAATCATGAACTCAAGGTTCTCACAGACAAAAGGTTGCGCCCTTTGCCTATTCATGACCGATCAATGTCCAAGATCAAGTAACACCTCACCGAAAAAGGTTAACACTTGAATTGAGTTCCTTCGCTCGTCGAAGCAAGGATTCAAGAATGCATGCCCTTTCCATACTTGGGGCATCAAAATTTGGTTAGGTTACTAAGAAACCCTAATCATTAGTGCTTTGGTTATCTATTTTTGCTCAGCGCTGCGCCATGCACAACGCATCCCAAAAAGGGGCATCTATAGACACCAAAATAACACCAATCCGATTATGTGACTGCAAACACTGATCGCTTTGACACACACAGCCCCAAGGGCAGCCCCCAGAGGTCAAACAATGGTCCTAACCACTCTCACAGCAGTTTTGGAAGGTCAGAGATCAATTTGGCACCTTCAAGCACTTTGCTCAGTATCCGTCCCACCTTGGGATGAATTCAAACTGGGATTCGCCCCACCCAGGGATGAATTCTGAATTCGCTCCAGGGTGGGGCGAATTGCAGGTTTGATGGGAAAAAAGTCAAATCTTGACAAATGGCAGCTCGGATCCGCCACCCAACGCTTCCTTCATCGCATGGGAGTATGGGTGAGCATTTTCAAGCGTTAGAGGCATCTGCAAGGTCAGTCATGAAGTCCCAATTCAGGGAGGAATCTCCTTCCCCCTAGGAAGGCATGATTGCCATGTGGCGCCTCTGCATGCCCATTTCAAGAGACCTCCAGGTCTATAAATTGGTGAGTTTCCTCACCCCAAAATATGAGAGAGAAGTAGCATTTTAGAGCAACGAAGTGCTGTCATTTTATTTACACACCTCACACCTTTTGGATTTGCACCTTTCACATCCTTGATCTCCTTTAGAAGGGAGGTCATTGGGTGACTATTGGGAGGATGAATCTTGATCCCAAAACCTGAAATTTGGTCATGATATCCCACCAAATTTGCCGACAATACCACACAAGAGGTTTTGGACCCATCCCAAGTGGATTGGTGCCGAAATCAAGCCTCAAACGGTGGGCGGCCTGCCCCATGGGCGCCCCCTCCCACACTGCCACAGTCCTAATCGCCCCCTTTCGGAGCGATGGGAATTCCATGGTAGACTTGCTTTCTTTCATTTTTGCATTCAATTCTATGATGTTTAGATAGGTTGCCATTTGAATTTCGTCTCGTTTTAAACAATTTTGACCATATTTCTATCTTTGCTCGCTTTTACTAACCTACGGGTAGCATCATCAAATTCCCATTGATGGAGGCTAAATTGGGAAAATCTGACCATCTGGGTCTTCCCAAAATGCCCCCAATTAGCTAACCCCAAGTTTTTAGGTCTTTTGGAGCTTCCGAGGTAGGACATTGGGACGAGTACCTATTCGGCATTTTGTTGTAGGTGAATTCGTCCCACCCCAGAATGAATTCAAATTGGTGAGGAATTTTTTGACTGTTCTTTTTGCAGAGCCTTCCTGGTGATGTCTTGATGCCCCTATCAAATTTTCATAGCATTTGGACTTGTTTTAGTCATAGTTTAATTCATTTTTCTCATTCACTTATCGTAGGCTTGGGGATTGCATGCTTTGTTTCATCCGCAGGTGCTACCGATCATTTCTTGTTCTTTTGAACGTAGGGTTTGGACATCGGAGGAGCAGCGAGGAGTCCAGACTCATCAACGCAAGTGGCGGTGACGTTTGGTCCGCCCATTTTACATGTGGGCACGCGAAAGAAGGAAAGGCGCCCATGGATGTAACTAGAACGAATGCTTAAACGCTCCTAGCCCTTGGAAGGGGAGGATGCGCATTGTAACCGAGTTTGGAACATATTAATGAAAAGGGCTGTCTTCTTTAATTTCACATTTGTTCCAGTTCGATTCGATCATGCTTTTCCCTCTTTTCATGCACTTTCAAGTTTTTAGGATTTAGCGCTAAGTTCGGTTTCTTTGTTTGCATATCGCATGTTAGCTTTCCCTTTTTGCTTCCGTATCCTCGTGCTTTCATGGAGAACTCATTACTATAGTATTCCCCTCCATTATCTATGCGGATTGGCTTGATATTGCAAGAGGCATGATTTTCAACTAAGGCTTTTAAGACTTTGAAGTGGGATAGAACATCACTTTTATATTTTAGGAAGTAGACCCAAGTTCTTCTAGAAAAGTCATCAATAAAGGTTAGAGCATATTTTACTCCTTTGAAATAAGGTTTTGGAAAAGACATCAAGTCACTATGGATTAATTATAGAGGGGATGAAGTGTTTAGATAACTAATTAGGTGGAAAGGATCTCAATGTTACTTTCCAAGAGCACATCCAAGACAAACTCCATAAATATAAGATACTTGAGGTGAACCTATTACCATTTCATTGGTGCTCAATTATTTTAGATAGTTGTAACTGAGATGACCAAACCTTTCATGCCAAATTTTGCTTTCAATATCTCCATAAGACACAAAACAAGAGGCCCCTTATGGATTTTTGAATCCTTTGAAGTGAAATAGGTGAGTGTTGTGATCAATATCTCCTTTGGCTATGAGAGAATGAGGATATTTAAAGTCTCTTATCTCAACTCCTATTGAAGAGAAGAGAATAGTTTTCCCCTTTCCAAAAGTACAAATATGATAGACGAAGAGGGGATTTGTGGAAATGTTTGGAAAATAGAGAAAATTATTTATAGAGCCACCATAAATGGTTATATAACCCTTTACTTTGATTGGAATGAAGGAAGAGTCACCAAATTCTATGCTACAGGTTGAACTTGAGGAGATAGAAGAGAATGACTCATCTAAAGTAGTCATGTGATGAGTTGCTCCGGAATCTAGGACCTAGTGATTAGAAGAAGAATTGGAGGTTTTCCCTTGAACATTAAGGGCTTTTCCTATTTGATTTTTATTGTCTATATTTTGATCCTTCATAGCTGCCTCTAGTTGTTGTAATCTTTTCTAGTATTTGTTTATAGAGTGACCATTCTTTTTGTAGTGAGTACAAGTTATGGGATTATTTTCCTTATTTTTGAATTTTTCTTTAGAAGAGGTGGAGGCTACTAAGGATTTTGAGGAAGAGGAAGAAGAAGAGATTTTATATCTTGTAAGTTTTGTTTTTTCCCTAGTTAGTCTATCATAAAACTCTTCTAAAGAGGGAATTTTAAAGGTTACACCAAGAGCATCTTTGGTAAATAGAAAGGTGGTAGCAAATATTTGAAATACACCATTTAGTTTTGAAAGGATTAGATAAATGCATTCTTCTCCAGTCTTAGTCTTCCCACTGCCGTTGTATTGAGTGAGGACCTCTTTGAATTTTGGGAAGAAGTCAACAATATTGTTGAAGTCCTCAGGAGATAGAGTTTTTCATTCCGCTTCTAGTTGCATTGATCTTATTTGATCTACTTTTCCAAACAAGATCTTTAGTTTATCCCAACTTTGATAAGGATTTTTACAATTTGTAATGTGAAACAATAAAATTTCATGCACATTAGAGCTTATAATACCCATTGTTTCATACATTTTTCCTTTGTGAACAAATATTTCATATTCTTTTTCGAACTCAGGTTGCTTTTTTTTTCTAATAGGTGTGTGAGCCCTTTCTAAGAAATGAGATTTAACATTTTCGGTTTCCATGTATGGAAGATGTGAGGAGTGAGAGGATCAATTGTATTCATTGAATTCATTTTTAAGTTAACCCAAAGGTCCACCATATAACTTTAATTTAGAGAATGCAATGAATATTAGTCAACAAAAGCCTGTAGAAAATACCAAATTGCTCAAAAATACCCACCCTAACGAGAGGGACACTATAAGTAATTTTGTGGTTATTTGATATTTTATGAGGTTAATGATATATATATGCCAAAGATTTTAGGAAAAACCAAATAGCTCAATAAATACCCGTCCTAATGAGTGTAGACACCAAAACAACACCAATCTGATTATGTGGCTACAAGCACTAACCGAATTGGCATACATAGCCCCTAGGGCAGCCCCCAGAGGTTAAACAATGGTCCTAACCACTCCCAAAGTAGTTTTGGAAGGTCAGAGGTCAATTTGGAACCTTTCAAGCACCCTGCTCCTTATTCGTTCCACCTTACCCGGGATGATTAGCAGCAATCGCTCCAGGGTGGGGCGAATAGCAGGTTTGACGGGAAAAAAGTCAAACCTTGACAAATGGCAACCCAGATCTGCCACTCAACTCCACCTTCAATGCATGGGAGTGTGAGTGAGCATTTCAAAGCTCAAAGAGGTAGTCATAGAGGCAGTCATGGAGCCCTTAATCAGGGAGGAATCTTCTCTCCCCTGACAAGGCATGATGGCCAAGTGGCACCCCTGCATGCACATTCAAAGTAGACCTTCAGGTCTATAAAATGGTGAGTCTTCTCACCCAAAAAAATAATAGAGCAGGAGAATTTGGAGCAATGGAGTGCTGCCGAATTATACCCTCACCCTCATTGTGCTTCCTACATCCTTGATCTCTCTTTTGGAAGGGAGGTTATCGGGTGAACATTAGGAGTGCAATCCGGACCCAAAACCTGAATAATTTGCCACAATACCACACCCAATTTTTTGACACAACACCCTAGGAGTTTTTGGACCCATCCCAAGTGGATTGGTGTCAAAACCAAGCCCCAAACGATGGGCGTCCTGCCCCCAAGCGCCCCCCGCACTATTGCAGTCCTAATCGCCCCACCCCAGAGTGATTAGAAATATATAATATATTTCTTCATTTTTTCTTTTGCATCTTGTTTTGTGTGACTCATATATGCTGTAGTTCAAATTTCAATGCATTCTAACTTGTTTTGACTATGTTTTCATTGTTTTACGCTTTTACTAACATACAGGGAGCGCCTTCGGATAAAGGGTGATTGGGGCAGAATATGCAAAATCCAACCTTCTGGGTCATCTCAAAATGCCCCATTTTTCCTAACCCCAAGTTTTTAGGTGTTTTGGAGGCCTCTGGATGGGACATTTGGGAGGTCACTTTCGGACATTTTATGACAGTCCTAATCGTCCCACCCCGGAGCGATTAGAAATCTACAGTAGATTTCTTGACTATTATTTTTGCAATGTGTCCCTGATGGTGTTTACATGCTTCTATTTAAATTTCATTCCATTTTGATAAGTTTTGATCATTGTTTTAATTATTTCATGTATGCATTAACCGGAGGCCTTGGGGATTGCATGTTTCCCTCCATCCGCATGTGCTATTAATCATTTGTTGTTTCTCTGTATGTAGGATCTCAACATAGAAGGGGAAGCAAGGAACTAAGAATGTATTCACATGAGCGGCGGTGACGTTTGGCCTACCCATTTCGAATGTGGGCACGCGAAAGATCCCGAAGGGAAGCGCACCATCCGTTGGTGTAACAAAATTGTATCGAACGCTCCGAGCCCCTAAAAATGGGGGGAGATGTATTGTAACCTGATCATAAGAAAAATTAATAAAATAGGCTGCACCTTTGTTTTTGCTTTACATCTCATTTCATTCATGCTTCGCTTTCCCTTTTTCATGCACTTAGCGTTTCGTTAATACAACTGCTTTTGTTTGCATCGCACCCGGTGCGCCTGTGCTTCCGTAGCCAAGTGATTTCAGTGGAGATCATGGTGGGACTCTATCCCCTAATTTTGGGATCAATTTTTTGATCAAAATTTTGTGTTTTTGCTTGCAGGTGTTAATCCTTCAAGCGCTGGACTGCTGCTCGTGCCACCCTATGATGAATATAGAGCTGGTATTCGTTTCACCCAGGGACGAATAGGCATTCATCTCACCCTGTGATGAATACAGATCTGCTATTCATCCCACCCCGGGATGATTATCTCTCTATGCATTTTCTGAGAAGAAACTCAGGGGCATCCGGTTTGGGCAGAGAAGAGGTAGGTTTTTTGAACATCCTCTATAATTTTTTATCTCTGTTTCTATGATTTTTCTGCTTTCTTTGCTTGCATAGAGAATTTTTCTGCATGTTTTCTTTCTTTGCGCAAGTAAAAATAACCACACACACCACGTGATAATATAAACATCAAGGAGTTGGTCGTAAAACCCCAACACTTGATCAAGACCAACGGTGGATTTCATCACCACCTTGGCTTGAATTTTGCATACATAACCCCGATCATGACTATTGCTAGACATAAATCCTGACGAAATCTGACCAAGTGTAGCGGGGGTGATTCCCCATGCATGAGGATAAGTCTTCTATGGTAGGTGTCAAAAATAGAGTGATTCCCCTTTCGTACCGCCTATGTTCCACGTATTATTCTGCTCTCGCGTACCAATAGTTTCCCTCATGTAAGGGCGGGTATATTGAGAGGTTTGGTATAATGGCCTGGCAATGGTATATTGAAGGGGCGACCATTTTGGGAGATATAAGAGCCCTCATATTGCATGTACAACAAAATTTTCTTTACAAGGCTTTCAAAACAAAAATCAAAACACACTGAACCAGATTTAGGGCACACATTTAATATATAAACGAGATAATCACTTATTTGTTTGTGTGGCCCCTTTTTGTTTAGTGTAGCATAAAAAATCGTAAAGAAGATAAAAACATACATATCTTTTAGAGAACCACCACCATGGTGTACACCCGTAGCCAAGCCCAATCATGGGAAGAAGCTGTGGAAAGTGTACAAGGGGGCACAAGTCACCTCCGTTATAGCCTCAAGGACTTGGTTATACCACCTTGGCGGCCTGACCCACAAAATAGTCCACATCATACCATGACGAAACAGGACTATAGAGGCACCCCTTTGAGGGGCACTCCCATTCAACATAGACCCTTTCAGGAGGAGTACATACATGGGAAGGCCCCCTTAGACACTCATTATGAGTGGCCACCATGTGAGGAAGTGCTAGAACAACATAGGGTGCATAAGGAGGGGCCACATGATTATATCATCCCTCCTCTACCCCTCATTACTGTCAAAAATAATAGGCCAAACCCAGAGCGCAAGGCTCTTCAAAAAGGTGAGCCAACTCTACCTGCCCCTTTCACATATATGAAAGGGAGCATGAGGAAAACCACTATATTCCTCAAGAGCAATACACAATGTGGGAGCAATGCACCTCCGCACCTGCTATTTATCAGGATCACCTACTGAGGCCAGAGCCTCGGGTGAATGCCGCTAACCTCGATAGAGGGAAGCGACCTATAAAGATCTTGGATCACCACGACCGAGATAGATATGTAGGGGAGGCATCTAGGCCCCCTAGACCTAAGACGATAGAACAAATCGACTTGGAATTTGCCAAACATGCCGCCCGCCAAGCGCAAATCATGTAGCTTGAGCAAGATCAACAATAGTTAGAGCACCTGTACTGTCTTAGCAAAGAGCGCATTCAGCATCAGATGGATGAGTTGCTCCAGAACACTGTGCATGAGAGGATTCCAACCCCTCACACACATAAGACAAAGCTTTATGAGAGGCACAACCCCTTGGTGCGAGACAGGTCTCCACGACCTTATCAAGCATTGCCTCCAAGACCTCCTAGACCTGAGCGGGAGACCACTCCTAGAGCCAATGATGGGCACCCTCCTCGGGCACCCACCCATGTTTATAGGTCATGCCCAGGAACTCCTCAAGAAGCCTATGAGGAATTCGAGCAAGAAGAAGAGCGGGCTGAAACACCCTACCAAGGCAGGGGGGCACTATCCGGCTACCCCTCCATAGGCCTCAAGTTCCCCACAATTCACAATGGGAACAAACCAAGGAGGAAGAGATCAAATCTTCCGATGCATACAAAGCACTGCTAGAGCGCTTAGAGTCTATGGAGACCAAGACTTCTGGGCCCCAAAATCCCACTTTATGCTAGCTCCATAGTCACCCTGTGCATCCTTCAGTGCCGGCACCCCCATACCCTGAACACTTCAAAATGCCTCAATTGGCAATTTTTAGAGGGGATGAGGATGCCCAAGAGCACGTGACAAGATTCCTGAGTCAATGCTTTGGCATTCAAGACAATGATGCTTTGCTTCTAAGAACATTTATAACCATGTTCGTAGGCCCTACCTCGGATTGGTTTACCCAATTTTTGAAGCATAGCATCAGCAACCTAGACCAGCTAGTGGATGCGTTCCTCGAATGTTTCACCTTCAACACCAAGAAGAAGGCATCATTAAGCGACCTAGACCCCCCCCGCAATATGAGGAAGAGACCATGGCGGCTTATGGAAATCGATGGAGGACGTTGCTTTCAAAGCTACCTTACCTCCCTCCCATGGCCGACCTGACCCAAATGTTCTCGAAGAGTTGCCTAAGGTCGATCTCCATGCTATTGCAGCTGCAGCAATATGCCACTCTCGAGGAAGCCCTAGCGCAAGCCAGAATAATTGAGGAGATCAAGATACAGGATGGCGAGATTGCCAAGCCACGCAAGAAAGAGTGGCCCAAAAACACCAAAACTGGGTCCATGCAACCGAAACCCACCGCGGTCAATCAGGTTGCCATAAACATACCAAAGCCTGCACAGATGACACAACCCCCAAAGGCTAATTATCAGGCAGTCCCTCTTGACATCTATGAGAAGGAAAATCATAGGCAAGAGCAAAATCAGTAGCATCACCCTAGGCGACAATTCACACCCTTCACAGAGTCTAAAGACTCCTTGTTTGACCACTTGTCCATGGAAAACTTGATAAACCTGCCAGAAAGTCGACCCGTAGACCCCAACGTGCCAAAACCCAAGGGCTATAGGGAAGACTTGTATTGTAGATTTCATCGAAAGAAAGGACATGACCTTTACGCATGTTGGAAGTTCAAAATCTTAGTGCAAGACCTAATAGACAACAAAATGCTAGCGGTGGATAATCCCGTAGCACCAAGCAACCAACAGATGGAGGTCTTCAAAGACCCCCTGCCTACCCATGATGCACAGGAAAAGACTCTACAAGTCAATGAGGTGACACAAAACTGCCCCATGCAGGGGTATGTAGGGATGATAAGCATAGTGACACGGAACAAGAGGTACCCAAGCACAACTGCCCCCGCTACAGCTACAGGAGAGGTTCCATCAACGTCACAACCTCAACAACACCCTACGCAACCTCCCCTGCCTAGACCAGTGGCCACGATTTGGACTAAACTTACCCAAAGTTTAAGGACCACGTCGGCTAGGCTCTCCATCTATGAGCTCATCCAACAATCACCGCCCCATTGGGAGGCTCTAATGGAGATACTCAAAGCCATCGAGCTACATCCCCATGAAGCAAATTCTTTCAACAACTTTGTGGGACATGTAAAATGATGTACAGAACCAGTCATCACCTTTAGAGAAGACAAACTAAAATTGGTGACTGGTGATATGGTGGATCCACCCCTGCACGTCATTACGTGGGTCAATAGGATTCCATTTAAGAGGGTGTTGGTGGACACTGGCTCGTCCAGAAATATAATCACAACAGCGACATTGAAACACCTCAAGTTGCCAGCATCTCACATTGTGGCCTCCACCTATACTCTTTGAGCATTCAATGATGCGATATGCTCGATGGTTGGCACAATTGTCCTACCCATCCAAGTGGGACAAAAGACTATTCCTACGTTGTGCCACATCCTGGAAGGTGAGATGGCCTACAATATTTTGTTGGGCCGGCCTTGGATCAGGGACATGAAGTGTGTCCCTTCGATAGCCCATCAATGCCTAAAGTACACATACGAAGGGCAAGTGCATGTAGTCCCGACAGACTTAGAGCCCTTCAAGTATTGCAATATAGTGCAGCTGATGCCACAGTCGACCCTCCCATCGACACATTTGGACTTTCAGTTGAATCCATCCAAATAGGGTCCGATTCCGCATACATCCCCATTGTTAAGTCCCTCAAATCACCAACTAGGCCCATCTTCATCGTCTGGTCCTTCACCAACGATGCCACCTACGATGGCCACACCGAAGGACAACAGAAAGAAGCCCTTGGAAGAGATACCACCACTAGTCTCAACCATATCTACCGAAGAGGTGCCCATCCGAATGGAAGTCGAGACGCCTGGTTCACCCAACATGGAGTGGACTCAGGAAGAACTCCCATTCCCTCCCCCTCAACCACCAACGATCACCGTTGAGATGGCCAATACGGGCCTGGGGGAATACCTAGTGTGGAACATTATGGTAACACCCATGCTTGAGTCCATGCAGGACATGGGGAGACCTCGCCTCCCCATCGGCACTATTGTCCCTCTAGGCTACCCACCAAATCAGACAAATTTTGTATATGGGGGCCTCGATAATGGCATTGAACCTTACCTACAAGAGGAAGAGGACGAAGAGCCCTTTGTTGAGAATGTCAACTATCTATCCAACCTAGACTTCGCTTTGAAATACCTTGGCCAATGTAATTGGCATGGATATGGATTGGGCAGATATGAACAAGGAGTGCACGTTCTTTGTCAACCAAGATATCAAATGCCATACGACAAATCAGGAGTAGGGTTCAACCACCCTTTTCCCCTTGACATCTTGGTAGAGAACATGCAAGGCCTAGGGCTAGGCAACAAGGATGGGTTGGCACAAGATCCATATGCCAATCCTAACACAACATACACATTGGGGGATTATCTCCCATTGTTAACAACAAACCTTGGTGACCTCAACAACCCCTTCCCTTTGATCGAGAAAGGGGAAAGTTCAAGAACTTGCCTCCAAGAGGGATATAGACAAGGCCAAGAAGGATCTTCAGAAGACGAGTCAGAGTATGAGGTAGCACCTTGGGACCCTTTCGAGTCCGATAGCAATCACTCGCAAGTGACGCCCATAGATGACTATCAGGAGAACTTCATGGCGATGTTCCCCTTGAATGCTCCAATCGAGCAATTACCACCTCAAGAGAATCAGGTCCTCCCATAGAGAGCGGAACAACCCCGATGGGACCAAATCAACTTGCTCGAATAGAACGAGCCTCACATGCCACAAATAGTTGTCGGAGCCAATGAAGGCCTATGGATCTCTGATAGCGATTATGAATATGAGACTGAGATGGCATATCTCAACCATATGCGGTAGCAATGACAATACCCCATGGACATTGACGACATGTTTGAACAACTAAACATGGGGCCAAGGCATAGGTGGCATTTGAACCAAGCACAGTTGGACCAAGTGCTGCATCCACCACTTTAGGCATACAGAGAGCACCCTCCACCCAGAGACCCTATAGAGCCATCAGTGCCAAAGGCAGACCCTATCCTTCTATCCACACATAGGGCCGATCCGTTTGTGCCAATACCCACAGAGCCAGATCCAGAGCACAAAGATCACCAAGGATGTCCGAGTCACCACCCACATGGTAATGGAGACCAAATTCACTTCATCAACATGATCTCCATTGACTTAACCACCCCCATCCACAATCCAGCCGATCCAGCATGACCATTGTATCTAAACCTAGATGCCATAGACTAGGATCGTGCTAACTCGCCACCATCCCCATCGAGTATCGGCCTTGCGGTGAGATGCTTCATTTCACCCTAGGACCAACTCAGGATATCTTCCACGCTGAAGAGGAACCCGACGTTCCAAACGTAGATCTAAATTTAGCAAATGATATCCACCTGATCCCAACTCCACACCAGTTGGAGGATGGGTCCCACATGTCAGTCGAAGAGATGACTGACGTAGACATCGGCTCTGATCCAATGAATCCGCAAATCATCAAGTTGGGGGTAAGTCTATCCCCCGAAGAGCAAGCCGATTACATTGCCCTTCTCAAAGAGAAGAAGGAGGTTTTTGCATGGTCCTACAAAGACATGTCAGGGCTAGACCCATAGCTAGTCATGCATAATCTAACGCTTGATCCGACAGTCAAGCCAGTCAAGCAAAAACTACGTAAGATGCACCCAATAGTAGCCTTAATGGTCAAATATGAGCTACAAAAGCTGTTGGATGCATAGTTTGTCATCTACATGGATTACCCACCATGGTTGTCCAACATGGTACCCGTCAAGAAGCCGGACGGGAGGATTTGCATATGCACCGATTTTCGAGATCTAAACAAAGCGAGTCCCAAGGATGATTTCCCCTTGCCTAGCATCGACGCATTGGTAGATGCTACAACAGGCCACGAAATGCTTTCCCTCATGGATGGTTTCTTGGGATACAACCAGATTTGTATCAATCCCGATGATCAACTCAAAACGGTATTCACGATGCCTTGGGGGACATTTTGTTATAAGGTCATGCCCTTTGGCCTTAAAAATGTTGGTGCCACCTACCAACGCGCTATGACATACATCTTCCATGATCACATGCATAAAACTTTGGAAGATTATATGGATGATTTGTTGGCCAAATCTCTTTTGCGCCTAGATCATCTCGATGACTTACGCAAGATCCTTGATCGCCTCATTGAACACAAAGTTAGGCTAAACCCCAAGAAGTGCGTATTTGGCATCACATCTGGAAAACTCTTGGGTTTCATAGTCTCAAAATGAGGCATCGAGGTAGATCCACATAAATTCAAGGCAATCCTTGAAATGCTTCCCCCAACCACCATCAAGCAGCTCAGAAGCTTGCAAGGAAAGGTCGCGTCGATCAAGCGCTTCATAGCGTAGCTATCTGACAAGTGTCGACCCATGAATAAATTATTGCACAAAGGGGTAGCATTTCATTGGGATGATGAGTGCCAATCAGCCTTCGATGACATCAAAAAATACTTGGCTTCACCGCCAGTATTGGCACCACCTAGACCAGGAGTGTCATTCTATTTATACATCTCAGCTACTGAGGTGGCACTAGGTGCCATGCTAGCCCAAAAAAATGAACTACATAAAGAATAGGCTAATTATTATCTTAGCCGCACCCTGGTCAGTTATGAACTTAACTATGCATACATCGAGAAGCTATGCTTAGCGGTGGTATTTGCCACCAAAAAGCTATGCCATTACATGCTGAGCAATACGACGTATGTTGTGTCTAAGGAGAATCCATTGCGGTACATGATGAGTCATACTTATCATAGTAGCCGCACGACAAAATGGATCATGTTGTTGATGGAGTTTGACATCGAATTCATTGGACAAAAGTCCATCAAAGGTCAAGTCATCGTCGATCAACTAGCAGAGGCTCCTCTCGAAGATGATCAACCTCTGACCGTAGAGCTACCCGATGATGGGGTCTTCCATGTCTCAGAATCGCCAGATTCTGATGAGCCTGAGTCACAGGCCGACATAACCCTATTTTTTGATGGTTCTAAATGTGAGCAAGGGGGTGGCATGGGAATCATATTCTTCACACCACAAGGGGCTCCAATGCCTCTATCATTTAAACTTGATTTCCCATGCACCAATAACAATGCCGAATACGAAGCCTTGCTCATAGGTCTTCAGACAACCATCACCATGAACATCAAACGCTTGAACATCTTTGGTGATTCACTGTTAATTGTCAACCAAGTGAAAGGGGTATTCCAATGCAAATGCCCAGTTCTGCAGGCCTACAAAGCCCTTGTGGATAAATTCCTGGCAAAGCTTGAATGGTACGACATCGAGGCACTCCCTCGATCATCGAATCATTTTGTGGACACTATGGCCTCCTTGGGGTCACTAATCCCGCAAGACCCTTCTGGTGAAATGACAACCATTCAAGTCAAAACATTATCACAATCCATGATGGAGCGTGCAAGCTCTGACCTAACGCTAGGAATCCACCTGATCCAGATTGAACCATCTCAGGATAGGTTCTCTCGAATCCATGATAGTCTGAATCATGCCAACTAGGGGTCCTTGTTCTCCCCAACCCCTCTTAATAGCAACACAACGCTATTCTTACAAGTTCTTTCCCGCTCAGCTTTTGCTAGGGATGAACTTCAAGAGGGATTGGTCGTTCATACCATCAAGGTTTTTGATCAGTAGGATTGGTACACACCCATAAGAGACTATCTCAAGTTAGGTAGCCTCCCACTTGGATTGTCACATGCCATGAAAATATCATTCAAACAAAAAGTGGCAAAACATGTCTTGCTAGGAGACATTTTGTACCGTCGAAGCTACGAAGGGATCCTCCTCCATTGCTTGGACCAGCAGGAGTCCACTTGGGCGATCACCCAAGTGCACGATGGTACATGCGGTGGCCACTTCAGCGGTATGGCCATCACAAAGTGCATTCTTCGCATGGGCTATTATTGGCCATCTTTAGAGTGAGATTGTTGCATGTATGTGAGGAAGTGCACGAAGTGTCAACACCATGCTAACTTGACACACGTACCTTCTCAGGCCTTGCAGCCGATCCAATCGGCTTGGCCATTTTCATAGTGGGGCTTAGATCTAATCGAAAAGATCTCCCCTACGTCGTCAGGCCATCACACGTTCATCATAATGGCCATAGAGTACTTCACCAAGTGGGTGGAAGCAATTCCGCTTACCTCTATGACTGGGCCCCGCATTGCGGAGTTTATTTTACATAACATCATATGTCATTTTGGTATTCCATCCAAGATCATCTCGGATAATGGGACGTCATTTAAGAACAAATATGTGCGTGCTTTGACAACAAAGTACAAAATTCAGCATAGTTTTTTAACACCCTATTATCCGTAGGCAAATGGGCAAGCAGAGGCGTCAAACAAAATGCTAGTTGCCATCCTTAAAAAGACGGTCACAGATAGTCATAAGGATTGGCACATTCAAATCCCACTTGCTCTTTGGGCTTATCGCACTAGCATTCGGACGCCCACTGGGGCAACTCCATTTTTGCTGGTGTATGGCTCCGAGGCAGTCATGCCTCTCGAGTTGGAAATACCTTCCCTACGCATATCAATGCAAGAGTTCATCGATGATGACACTGCACGATAGGCCCGGTTAGACCAGCTTACGTTGCTCGATGAACGACGCATCAATGCTCTCGAGCATTTACGTATCTATCAAGAGCGACTTAAGAAAGCATACAACATGAAAGTTCACCTGAGGGACTTTCGGGTTGGTGACTTGGTCTTAAAAGAGAACCAACAAAATTCTAACTTGCCACCCCATTTAAGGGACAAGTTCATGGCAAATTGGTTAGGTCCTTATGTCATCGATAGTAAAATAGGACCTGGAACATACCGGCTCGCCTCTCTTGAAGGAATCAAGGAACTAGAACCCTTGAACATCAGTCATTTGAGGCCATTCCACATTTAAAAGAGCCATGGCCCACCCCAAAAACTCCAAGGATTCCCACAATCACTTGGTCAACCCAAAAATGCCCCAAAGGTGCCCATAATCCCTTTGGTCACCCCAAAAATCTCCAAGGATTCCCACAATCGCTTGGTCAACCCAAAAATGCCCCAAAGGTGCCCATAATCCCTTTGGTCAAACCAAAAGCTCCAAGGATTCCCACAATCGCTTGGTCAACCCAAAAATGCCCCAAAGGTACCCATAATCCCTTTGGTCAAACCAAAAATCTCCAAGGATTCCCATAATCGCTTGGTCAACCCCAAAACACCCCAAAGGTATCCATAATCCCTTTGGTCAAACCCAAAATGCTCCAAGGATTCCCATAATCGCTTGGTCAACCCCAAAATGCCCCAAAGGTGCCCATAATCCCTTTGGTCAAACCAAAAGCTCCAAGGATTCCCATCATCGCTTGGTCAACCCAAAATGCCCCAAAGGTGCCCATAATCCCTTTGGTCAAACCAAAAGCTCCAAGGATTCCCATCATCGCTTGGTCACCCCAAAATGCCCCAAAGGTATCTATAAACCCTTTGGTCAAACCAAAAGCCCCAAGGGTTCCCACAACCGCTTGGTCACCCAAAATGCCCCAAAGGTATCTATAATCCCTTTGGTCAAAACCTCCAAGGATCCGAAAGAATCACTTGGACCGCACCCACTCGGGATAAACCAACCATAACGAATTTTCAAAAAAACAATAAAATAATAAAAAATAACAAAAAAATTGCATCTCACTTCCATGCATACTCTTAAAAAAAAAATCAAAACACAAAACAATAAGTTGCATTAGGCATCGCAAACATACATTGCATATTTGTTGGTCATACAGGTCAAATGCACCATAGACTATAATTACTCGGCAATTCCATCATTTTCCACATTTTTCCACTTTGTAAATAGTCCAGCAAAAATAAACGCCATCCACATTTTTCACCATATCATAATCAGTTGTCTTCTAATGTATCCAGGGCTTTCGTCATTCAGCTGTCTTTAGATTTCTAGCCAAAAACTATACAAAGTCAGACAGATTTTTACAAAGGTAGAGTTTTACTTGGGTCACACCTTGTTACGTCGCATCCCAACACAAGTTAAAACACATAAAAAAAATTCCCAAGTTGTGTGAACGAAATATGAAACCTGCAAAGCAATCTAGGATACCATACAGTGAAAAGGTTATCTCGCTCATCCCCCTATGCGAATGACCCCAAGAATGCTGAGAGTTGGCAAAAGGACAAGCATCTTCCCTACCCAATTCCCCAAGCATCCCAAATTCTCAAAAAGTTGCAAATATCTAAAAAAAAAATTGCAAAAAGTCAAAATACAAACTCCAAAGTTTGACATCAAAACCCACATAGTGCATACATCAAAAAGCACAAGAAATAGTGATTCTCATCACTCAAAATTCCAATCCCTTGCTCAAAAGAAAAATAATAATAAAAATAAATAGTGATTTTTATCACTACATACGCGAGCAAGTATCCCAATAAAAGTAAAGAAAATAAGGGAGTCGAACTTGAATCCCTAGAACTCTCAGCATTCGGAAGGTCATGAGGTGATCCTCAGTACCGGTTTGGTGGATAGCCTATTGGTCACTGGTGGCAAACCTCCCGCATGACGATATATCTGTCGCATTAAAATGTGTACAGATCAATGTTTGCATGTGGATGAGCTAGCTTATGGTATCCTAGATTGCACCGCAGATTAATCTTACTAAATACAACAAAGGAGTTAGTGGAGCTAATTAGGTGATCCTCAGTACAGGTTTGGTTGACAGCCTATCTAGCACTGGCGGTATCCTGACAACTACCACATAAACAAATTCAATCGCACACACAGGGATGTGAAATAACTTGGTCAAACTCAAGTCTGATTCGTACCTTGTTCAAAAGTCTTGTGAGATAAATGTATAGTCTTGGCTAGTTAGTTAAAACATCTGAGTCTCGGAAAAACCTTAACTACATTCTAGAACACCTGTGGTACATTCCATTCTTACATCACCATCAAAAAATACAAACAAAAAAAATATTACACATGCAAAGTCATTCCACAAAGCAATCACATAGTACAGAAAGCCAGTAAATCTTGTATAGTCTATGGTGCCACCGCCAAGTTATCAACAAATCATTTCATCCATTCCATATGCATACATCATATAATTAGAAATAGTCACATTCATAATAACATATGCATACATCAACGTAAATAAATGTGCATAAAAGTAACAAATAAATCACGACAAGTGTATAATAAAAAAGAAAGTCATGTATATATATCACCAAAAATGCCCGTAGGCTACAATAAGTCGGTCCTCTGACCTCACAAAAAAAATCAAAAACTCAAAAACCCCAAGCCTAGGGAGTCGGCCACCATGATCACGTAGGATCGATGCGACTGGAACTACCCCTAGTGGTGTGGGTCCTATGGGACCTCTTAGGGCGGCTACTGCCAGCCCCCACATCATGCCCACTAGCGCTACCCTCACCCACCCGCCTACGATGAGAGGATGTTGACTGCTCAGTCTCACTACCTCTCGTATGACGTGATGATCCACCTCTAGTGAGCTCAGGTAACTTTCCATCGAGGTGGATAATCTCTGCCTCCAACTCCACCCGACACCGACCCCACTCCACATCCCGTCGGTGGTACGCAGCCAATGCGTCATCCCACTGTGCCAACTGAGCCCGTAGGCGATCCCTCTCGACGTTGTGCTCCTCATCCCATCTCTGTAGTAGGTCCTCCAATCGTGCTATCTTAGCATGAAACCTAGCCTCCATATCCCCTGGGACTGCCTGAGGCATGGGCATCTCTGGGATGGCATGTTGCTCTAGCACCCACTGCTCCGGGACGTCCTATGTATCCGATTGCTCTAGAACCCTTAAGTCATCCCCAGTCAAGTCATCTACCTCCACCATATCCGCATCATCGAGCGGAGCCCCCCAACCCTCCCCGTGCTCTGCAACCCCACCCCTCTGCTGCTGCATCCGCTCCTGGGCCCCACACTCCCATCGCCAACATCATGGCCCAACCTAGTTTGGCCTTATATCTCTTGGCCAATAGTCCACCCTGGGTAGAACTCTAGTGCTCATCCCACATTGGGATGATTACAAAACTGGTATTCGTCCCACCCTAGGATGATTACAAAGCAAGAAAATAAAAAACAACCAAAACTGCATCCAAAATATACCAAAAAAAGCAATAAAACTTCCGAACAAAGGAACCTTTGCGAATACGATTCATGGCATCCAAAAATAACATTGGGATCACAAATCCTCACTATCCTACTCCCGAAGAAGGCTACCATAGATGGACCTCTCCATGAGAAGATGGATTTTCGACAATTTCATCCCAAAATGCGTCACAAAAAGGGTCAAAACCCACCAAAAAACAATAATAAAACTGCCAAACAAAGGCACCTTTGTGCCTATGATTCTTGGCATCCAAAACCGATATTGGGGTCACAAATTATCACTATCCTACTCCCTAATAAGGCTACCATAGCTGGACCGCTCCATGGGAGGACGAATTTTTGACAATTTCATCCCCAAAAGGCATCACAAAAAGGGTCAAAACCCACCAAAAAACAATAATAAAACTGCCGAACAAAGGCACCTTTGCGCCTGTGATTCATGGCATCCAAAACTGATGTTGGGGTCACAAATCCTCACTATCCTACTCCCTAAGAAGGCTACCATAGCCGGACCGCTCCACGGGAGGACGGATTTTCGACAATTTCATCCCCAAAAGGCGTCACAAAAAGGGTCAAAACCCACCAAAAAACAATAATAAAATTTCCGAACAAAGGCGCCTTTGCGCCTGACATTCTTGGCATACAAAACCGATGTCGGGGCCACAAATTATCAATATCCTACTCCCTAAGAAGGCTACCATAGCCGGACCGCTCCACGGGAGGATGGATTTTTGACAATTTCAGCCCCAATAAGCGTCACAAAAAAGGGTTAAAACCCACCAAAAATAGGTCCGATTGTTGGGAAACTGCATAAGCATTCAATGGAAAACAACTGAAGGCACCCTTACAAAAGTCATCTTGGGTCAAGTGACTCATCGCTTTTCTCATTTCGGTCATTCCCTCATCGATTCGTCGCTTGAGGGGGTAGTCACACTTAGTCACCAATCAACAAATACACACCCAATCAAGGAAATGGCATGCATTCAAAGAATCATTGACAAAGACAATCATGCTCCTGCTTGGGGCAGCAAACAAGCAATAATCACAAGTTGATCAAACACTTGGAATTCTAGAATCATGAACTCAAGGTTCCCATAGACAAAAGGTTGCACCCTTTGCCTATTCATGACTGAACAATGTCCAAGATCAAGTAACACCTCACCGAAAAAGGTTAACACTTGAATTAAGCTCCTTAGCTCGTCGAAGCAAGGATTCAAGAATGCGTGCCCTTTCCATACTTGGGGCATCAAAATTTGGTTAGGTTACTGAGAAACCCTAATCATTAAGTGCTTTGGTTATCTATTTTTGCTCAGCACTATGCCACACATAGCGCATCCCAAAAAGGGGCATCTGTAGACACCAAAACAACACCAATCTGATTATGTGACTACAAGCACTGACCGAATTGGCATACATAGCCCCTAGGGCAGCCCCTAGAGGTTAAACAGTGGTCCTAACCACTCCCAAAGTAGTTTTGGAAGGTCAGAGGTCAATTTTGCACCTTTCAAGCACCTTGCTCCTTACTCGTTCCACCCTAGGATGATTAGAATGCTATTCGCCCCACCCCGGGACGATTAGCAGCAATCGCTCCAGGGTGGGGCGAATAGCAGGTTTGATGGGAAAAAAGTCAAACCTTGACAAATGGCAGCCCAGATCCACCACTCAACTCCACCTTCAATGCATGGGAGTGCGAGTGAGCATTTCAAAGCTCAAAGAGGTAGTCATGGAGCCCTTAATCAGGGAGGAATCTTCTCTCCCCTGACAAGGCATGATGGCCAAGTGGCGCCCCTGCATGCACATTCAAAGTAGACCTTCAGGTCTATAAAATGGTGAGTCTTCTCACCCCAAAAAATAATGGAGCAGGAGCATTTGGAGCAATGGAGTGCTACCGAATTATACCCTCACCCTCATTGTGCTTCCTACATCCTTGATCTCTCTTTTGGAAGGGAGGTTATCGGGTGAACATTAGGAGCACAATCCGGACCCAAAACCTGAACAATTGGCCACAATCCCACACCCAATTTTCTGACACAACCCCCTAGGAGGTTTTGGACCCATCCCAAGTGGATTGGTGTCAAAACCAAGCCCCAAACGGTGGGCGTCCTGCCCCCGGGTGCCCCCCACACTATTGCAGTCCTAATCGCCCCACCCCAGAGCGATTAGAAATATACAGTATATTTCTTCACTATTTATTTTGCATCATGTTTTGTGTGTTTCATATATGTTGCTGTTCAAATTTCAATGCATTCTGACTTGTTTTGATTGTGTTTTCATTGTTTTACGCTTTTACTAACATACAGGGAGCGCCTTCGGATACAGGGCGATCGGGGCAGAATATACCAAATCCGACCTTCTGGGTCGTCTCAAAATGCCCCATTTTTCCTAACCCCAAGTTTGTAGGTGTTTTGGAGGCCTCTGGATGGGACATTTGGGAGGTCACTTTCGGACATTTTATGACAGTCCTAATCGTCCCACCCCGGAGCGATTAGAAATCTACAGCAGATTTCTTGATTGTTCTTTTTGCAATGTGTCCCTGATGGTGTTTACATGCTTCTGTTTAAATTTCATTTCATTCTGATAAGTTTTGATCACTGTTTTAATTATTTCATGTATGCATTAACCGGAGGCCTTGGGGATTGCATGTTTCCCTCCATCCGCATGTGCTATTAATCGTTTGTTATTTCTCTGTATGTAGGATCTCGACACCGGAGGGGCAGAAAGGAACTAAGAATGTATTCATGCAAGCGGCGGTGACGTTTGGCCCACCCATTTCGAATGTGGGCACGCAGAAGATCCCGAAGGGAAGCGCACCATCCGTTGGTGTAACAAAATTGTATCGAATGCTCCGAGCCCATGAAAATGGGGGGGAGACGTATTGTAACTTGATCATAAGAAAAATTAATAAAATAGGCTGCACCTTTGTTTTTTCTTTACATCTCATTTCATTCATGCTTCGCTTTCCCTTTTTCATGCACTTAGCGTTTTGTTAATACAACTGCTTTTGTTTGCATCGCACCCGGTGCGCTTGTGCTTCCGTAGACATGCTTTCAATGAGAGGGAAACTATAAATATTTTGAGTAAATTTGATATTATGGTTAAGAGAACAAATATGCTAGGTCTATATCTTTTCTTCTCAAATACCCGCCCTGACTAGAGGGAAACTAGAAGTATTTGATTAGATATGATCCTTGGAACATAGGTGAATATCAACCAAGCTTGTATCGGTTACAAAAAAACTCGTCCTTACTTGAGGGAAACTATAAGGAAAATAGTATATCCTATAAGGTGAGTGGTGATATGAATTATTTATTCTTCTTAGGTAATTTAGAATGAGAAATAATGCTTTTAAAGAGATAATTGAAAAATACTCTTTGTCAACAATAATAAATTGAGCTCATAAATATTTTTAATTGCTTAATGAAATAATAAATAAATAATAGATATATGTTATTTATTCTTTATTATGTAAATATTGGATTGAATACCCTTTTATTTCATTTAAGATGAGTATATGTAACAAAGTGATTCCAAAAAAGTTAATTAATATAGAGACTTTTTTGAAAGGAAATATTTTTCATTCACTAAAATATCTCTATAAAATATTTAATATGTTTGGAAAATAGAGAATTTAAGTTGTTAATATCAAAGTTTGCTTAATGAAATAAAGAAATAGTAAAAAAATATTTTAGTAATTTCTTTAATTAAGGATTGAAGATTTAATCAACACCTTTTTAATATTAAGCAAGATATATAAACAAAATTAATATTACCAACTTAAGAACAAAAGTAAAGAAGTCAAAATAAGGCAAAAAGTGATGTAATGACACCCCTTCAAACTTAGTATAGGTGCAGAAGGCACCTAAAAACCCCCACAAAAAATATTTATTAAAAGTTTTACAATTCTCCTTTGATTTTCGGGAAAAGAAAAATCCGAAAAGGAAAGGGAATGAAATACTTTTTTTCTTGCTACAACATATATATATATATATATATATATATATATATATATATATATATATATATATATATATATATATATATGATTTATAGCTTAAATTAAAGGGGTTGACATCAGATAGAGGATGCAATGGAAAAAACATCTTGAAAGACAACGAGTAAGGGTCCACAAAGCGCATTTCAATGAAAAAGTAGCGAGGAAGGGTGGCATCTACATTTGTCTTTCCAATGGCAGTTTCCAGGAAAAACGAGACTCCTATATCTGCACTGGATATAATGAAGGGTGGCATCTATGTTCACTGCACTAATGGCAGCGTCTAAGAAAAATGAGACTCCTTCTATATCTGCACTAGATAAGAAAAATATTATTTTAAAAAATCATATAACACCTTACCATATGACACATTGAAGAGGCATTGAGAGGAGTGACACCAAAGCAGAGAGTATCTTTTAGCAACTGTGCCACAGATCAACTTTAAAATATGAATCGAAGATGCTGAAAGCAAGGTGCCAAAGAGAGGATGCGGTGACTTGAGTGTTTCTAAATATTTCACTTGCAGAACATATTATCTCACCACACACTAACCTAAAGAAAAAACACTTGCAAAGATTTATAGGGAATAGTATAAAATGGGCCCATAGAAATATCAATCTAAGCTTTACCGAATAAAATATTAGGAATACAAAAGAGTTATAATTTTAAGCTTAGAAAAATGTTTATATAACAAGAGGAAAGAGGATCTTCTTGAGTGCCGAAGGACAAACAAATATGACAAACTTCGAGTAGAACGCTTCCTAAAATCTCAATATCTTCAAAGAATATAAAAAATTAATGAGGGAAATGCCCGTTGAGAGATGCAATATCAAGGCATGCCACAGTAAAATGCTAGCCAAAGGCCACATTTGGAAAAAAATTTACAAACGGTTGTATAGGTAGGTAGATCAAGAGTCATTAATTGGTGATGCAGAGAGTGATCCTTACATTAATTAAAATTTACGAAGACAAAATGATTTGAGATTGTAATATAAAAAAATAAATGCCCACCAAAAGTAAGGGCCTACGATTTTTTCCTTTCCTCCACAGTAGAAGATACACAGTGAGGGCAAAATGATGCTGAACGCTTATCCTTCTATGAAATGCGCAACGAAGGCTATTGAAAGCCGAACGAGGTGGCATTTAAGGAAAAAAATTTAAACATAGGCGAAGTAGGAGGACAAATAAAAACAGGGGGCCTCCAAAAAAAACGTTTGATTTATATTAGTTTCCTTCTTGAGTGAAACGTAGTGATGTCTGCGTTTGATAGGGGAAGAAATAATATAAATTAAAAAACACCTAGAACGGGATGTAACCTTGGTTTAATTGTTTTAAAGCAAGTTGCGTTCGTTAAGGAGTATTTTTATAGAGGCAAAAAAAATTTCAATATGCATACACAAAGTAGTGAATAAAGAAATTTTGAAAGATTGCATCAATGGTAAAACAAAATTATATAAACCAGTAGGTATTACCATAAGCAATATCTTTGAAAAAAATTACATATATGATTATACTACAATATGAAAAAAAAAACCTCTTTCTTAAAAAAAACAAAGAATAAGAGATTAAGAAGCAGTTTGAGAAACCTCCTTGAAGAGAGAACGCTAGCAGAATCTATCCATCTCTAATACCATGTTAGAATTACCAAGAGTGGAACTACAAAGCATTTTAAGATTTGAAGAAATAAAATAGAACTGATTGATTTATTCTAGGGATCAACTTTGTATAAATAACAAAGTTGATCATTGAGAGCTGTGGGATTACAACAACTCATTAAGTCTGATGAAGACACCACTGGGAGTTCACTTGACACATTGAAGAGTTGAAACTCAAGTGTGCCTATCCTAGTAAAACTTAAGAGAATATTCACTTCTCAGTGCAACTATTGGGCGTTATCAGATGATAATTATTTGGCTAGATTGGTGTTTTGTTAGTCTTCAGGCCATCTTTTTTCTTTCGAATTGGTTAATGCAGTTCTTCATAAAGTTTTAAACCCACACATCCATCCATCGCTCGCAGAGAAATATTTTTAATTTGTGTTGTAGTCAATCCGTCAGAGATGTTCAATGTTGGGCTTGTACTGTCAATTTATGGGTACTGTTCTTCTGCTTCAGTGGATCTGTCAATTTATGGATACTTGTATTGTAGGCTGTAAATGAGTTTTGCAGGTAACAATTTTCACCTAACGACAGAGCAGATCTACATGACGATTCTACGACTACTTGTGATCTTATATTCGCTAGTGACGCTGGTAATTTTGATCAGGTTCAAGCTGGCGACTCAGAAGATCAGAACCTTTTAGTGGTATATTTTTTTTTAATTTACTGGTATTTAATATAAAATATTTTATATAAATATAGATATTCTGTTTTTTTCTAAATCAAGGGGATAATTTTTGTTTTGCAGGCATGAGTATTCCCACATGGTTAATATTTTTTTGTTTCATTGGAATAGTAGTTGTGCCAGCCACCATAATATGTGCTTGTCACCACAATATGCAATGGGTATTCATAATAAGAGAGATTTTTTTTTAAATCTCTATTGGTTGTATTTGTCATTCTCATGTAAAGCATTCAACAATAATTGACATGCTACTATCAGACAACGTTAGTATGATTTTGATAATGTTTATTTGCAGATATGGAAACTATTCAAGTAGATGGCGTTTCAGAAAGGTGTACATGGAAGAATCTAACAATTAGTTCTAGAGGGTGTATTGTGGCAAAGAAGGATCACACACAAATGGATGTAATTATCTCTGAACAATGGCTGTAAGCCCTGAATATGTAGGTGTAGGTGTTGAGACTTTGAGGGCTCCACATAGGTGTAGGTGGTGAGACTTTTAGGGCTCCACACTGTGGTCAATTTAGTTTGTGATTTTGTAGGGAATATTATATATTTTTAAAGTAAATAGCACATATCACGAAGGCTTTTGGATAGTGTTTATTTTTAATAAAAAATATTTAATAATATTTATTATTATTTTTATAAATTTTAAAATTATTAAGTAAAGCTTAGATACTTCAAAGTATTGAATTCTCAAAATTTTTAAGGTATCTTGCTATCATCTAGCATATGCTTTGGTTTGTAACAAAAACTTTAACCATACATTATCCTTTTAAACAACCAATAACATTTAAAACACTTTTAACCCATTTAAAATATTATATAATTTGGTACGACAGTAAGGGTAAGAGCTGGAGTACAAATAAAAATTTACTTTTAATACAAGCGATTAACAGTACGACACTTACCACAAAATAAGAACAACCATCGAACGGTTAAGAGCGACGAATTACATCCAATTGGATTTTGATGAATTCAATTCAAAAGCTTGATTACAATCTATGTTCTAAATAACTTTTCTTCTTCTCTAAAAAAAAATTCTATTTTTATCATCTAGTTTTTTTTTTTTTAAATTAAGGATGAGTGATTATACATTCTTAGGGATTAGAATCAATTAGTTTTTTTTTTAAATTAAAAAAAAACTCGTCCTAGGAAACTACTAGGAGGTAGTTTTACAGGGGAGTATTTGGCAGTGATCGTATTAGCATTATTAATTGGATTTTGGGTATCAATGTACATTTGATACTATAAAAATTTCAACCAAAAATTTCCCTTGGAAAATTACCCACCTCTCCAACTCACCTACAAAAGAATCAATTAGTTTTTACTAAGATTTTTACGAGAAGAGGACGTCCGGGAGACGGAGCGGGAGCAGGAGCAAGACGAATTCTAGATCATTCACCAATAGTGTATGCACAGTTGAAGGTACGCTTTCTTCTTTCTCATCTTCAATGGATACGTTCTTCGTGAAAAAAGGGAGTAGATTGATCTCAGTGCAACTATTGGGCGTTATCAGATGATAATTATTTGGCTAGATTGGTGTTTTGTTAGTGTTCAGGCCATCTGTTAGCTTTCGAATTGGTTAATGCCCTTCTTCATAAAGTTCTAAAGCCACACATCCATCCATCGCTCGCAGAGAAATATTTTTAATTTGTGTTGTAGTCAGTCGGTCAGAGATGTTCAGTGTTGGGCTTGTACTGTAAATTTATGGGTACTGTTCTTCTGCTTTAGTGGATCTGTCAATTTATGGATACTTGTATTGCAGGCTGTAAATGAGTTTTGCAGGTAACAATTTTCACCTAACGACAGAGCAGATCTACATGGCGATTCTACGACTACTTGTGATTTTATCTACGGCTACTTGTGATCTTATGTTCGCTAGGGACGCTGGTAATTTTGATCAGGTTCAAGCTGGCGACTCAGAGGGTCTGAACCTTTTAGTGGTATTTTTATTTTTTAAATTTGCTGGTATTTTTTTCTAAATCAAGGGGATAATTTTTTTTTTGCAGGCATGAGTATTCCATCATGGTTAATATTTTTCGGTTTCATTGGAATAGTAGTTGTGCCAGCCACCATAATATTTGCTTGTCACCACAATATGCAATGGATATTCATAATAAGAGAGATTTTTTTTTAAATCTCTTGGTTGTATTTGTCATTCTCATGTAAAGCATTCAACAATAATTGACATGCTACTATCAGATAACATTAGTATGATTTTGATAATGTTTATTTGCAGATATGGAAACTATTCAAGTAGATGGCGTTTCAGAAAGGTGTAAATGGAAGAATCTAACAGTTAGTTCTAGAGGGTGTATTGTGGCAAAGAAGGATCACACAAATGGATGTAATTATCTCTGAACAATGGCTGTAAGCCCTGAATATGTAGGTGTAGGTGTTGAGACTTTGAGGGCTCCACACTGGTCAATAAATAAAAGAAATTTCTAGAGTTTAGTTTGTGATTTTGTAGGGAATATTATATATTTTTAAAGTAAATAGCACATTACACCAAGGCTTTTGGATAGTGTTTATTTGAAAGAAAATTTGAAAATTTTAAATTATAATTATTTAAATTACAATTTTAACATATGGCAGTGCCAATAAATTACTAAACAATTTCTGTTTTGTACAATGGTTCTCCGAATCCTCCCTTGAGACAGCAGGATTAGTAGACAGATGGCAGTGCCAATGGATTCCCCCGAGGTAAACAGGAGACGCCAGGATAAACGGAGAGAAGGGACTCGAACTAGGCGAGTCAATCGGAGATAAGGGCTTCCACGTTGGGCAGGAAGGCCTTGAGGCCGTAGCCCTGGAGATCGACGGCCACGGCGGCCCAGCCCATCTGGGCGAAGTAGATGGCGGTGTTATGGAAGGTCTGGCTGATATAGTTGTCGTAACCCTGAAGCATCCATATCACGGCAGTTGGCGCGGCGAGGTATGCAGCGGCGGGCACAAGCCCTCGCAGGGATTCGAACCTGGATAGGGAGCCCCTTATGCCATTGCTGAGGTGGAATTCCTCCTCTGTGGTGCCTTCCCATAGCGTTGCCGTGTACGGCTTCTATTAGTGTTCCGGATTTTGAACTCAACCTAACAAACCCAAATCCCATTCTTCGCTTTCTCGAGCTGTTAATGTGTTTTTGGGGTCGCGAAGCGGAGCAACTCGGGTATAAAAATATAAGTTCATCTTAAGATTAGATTATTTTACAGTGAGAATTAATTCTTAAGTTTAAGGGACATTAATAAAATTATAATGGAATAGACTGATTAGATTTTAGGTTTTGAATGGGTTTAAAAGGTTATATTATTTTTATCATAATGGAAATTACTTTTTGATTATTAAAGTTAATATTATATATATTGAATTAAGGCTTGGGCTTTGGTTTTTTTTGGTAAGGTCCAAGGTTCAATCCGTGGTGTGGGTGAGTGTGTGAGGGGGTGGGTGTGTGTCTCCCAGTGGAGTTGTTGTAACAGGTTGGGGAATTGGTGGAGTTGTTGTAACAGGTTGGGAGATTCCTTGTTAAAACCCTCATTTTTTTTACCAAAAAAAAATATTATATATATTAAATTATATTTTGGAGAAAAAAATTAAGATAAACACCACTCTAAAGTAAAGCTACTTTAATTTTCTATAGATAAAGTATGTCTTAAAGATATAACCTTTCCTTTTACAACATACATCACCTTATTTGAATACTTCAACTTGTCCTTATACCACTTGATTTTCATCACCAAAGAATGCTTTGCATGAACCTATTTAGAAGAAGAGCTATTACAAACTTTCAAGAGTACTTGGATAAGGATAAAATAAGGAAAATATCATGAATGATTAGATCTCCATGAACAAGCTAAATTAATAACCCAAAGGAGAAAGGGGGATCGACTAAAGCACATCCTAAATCCTTTTTTTATATACCTCTAAAAGACTCAAAATCTATTGTAATTGTCACAAATCTAACTATATCTCCCAAAAAATAAACCAAAGTATCTGATAGCATATAATATGATAAATCTAACTTTTCAAAAGAAGGTAATGAGCCTTGAGGATTATTCTACACAATTTTTCTCCAAATACTTGAAAAGGTTTGTAAACTGATTTTTCTAATGCATACAACTCAAAAAATTATGTGATTTAAAAAAGGGTTCAAAATATTTTTGTATGCAAAAGTTATGGCATCCAAATTTTTTTCCTAAATAGTATTTAAAAAGGTAAATATTAAAGCCTCAAACCTTAGGAAAAATCCAATTACAACTTGCCATATGTCACTCACTCATTTGCTAGTGTGTACCACATAATCTGTGTCATTTGGATGCCATTGAATTGCTTCTTTTGTGATGTGTCGCCTCCTCATTGGTTGAGATTGCATAAGTAGGTAAAATTGATTTTATGTGGAACACGAAGGTGCCACGTCGAATACCATGTTAGATAGGAATCATCCATGTAAGTGTGCCAAGGTGTGTACAAATGGCAGGGTGATGCATAATGAGACTCAAACTCGGGTCTTTTTATGGACTAAAATCTTTGCACTAGACAAGGTGTGAAATAGCTCTATGTGAAGCAAGGGAGATGCATTATCACTTATGAAATTAGTCTTCTCACTTAGGCTACTCCAAAAATATTTCCACTGCTATATTTGAACACACAATATTCTTTCCTCAATAGTTTTTGCATGCTTAGTGTAACTAATAGGGAACCCAATCTTGCAGTGATTAAGTCATACATACTTTTGTAGACAATGTTGTCCAACTTCACTAAAACAAGAGCAAACAATACAAGATGAAGCATGCATAAATCAAGCTTTATATATCCTCATCAAAATTCCTCAACCAATGCTAAGTAACACATATAAAACATGTTTGAAGAATATTGTTCACTGTGAATTGAACCTAGAATGCAAAAAAATATGGAGTTTAGAGTTCATCAAACTAGCAATGTTAGTGTTGTCTTTAGGATGATGAATGGACACATATTTTCCTTGGATAATGGCTTGGCTTACACCATGAAGAAGACAAAAACTGCTTTTAACATATAGAAAATGCAGAAGCTTAGACTTGAACCCATGTTGCAAAGGAGAAAACACCCTGAATTACCTCCTGCTGACCATATTTGCACCCAATTTTTTTGCATTGATGTCTAATTCCTCTCCTTAAAGAAGGATTCTAGGCTTAACGTAGGAGAGAAATGTCAATCTATGGAGGGCATATGTTGGAAAATGTAAGAATTCAAATCCAAAAAAGTAATTACCCTTTTCTTTTCCAAATTGAATGTCGTGGCATACAAAGAACGGGTGATAAAAAACAACTAAATCTGAATCTACAAACATTCCTTGATGAAAATAAAGTGAAGGATGGAGAAGGAATAAATTCTCTACCCTTGATTGATTGAGTGTGTTACAACAAAATCGTAGTTGCCTTGAACTATTTTATTTTAAAGTCAGTACTTGGATGCTCCTAGATTTTAGATTCTCAAAATTGAGTACAATTGGATGGCATTTAGGTCTTATGAATGGCCTACCCCTAGATCTATGTCTTTTCTTCTAATCATTTATCTTCTTCTATAGTGGTATCTACAGTATCTTGGTTGACTTCCTTTATTTTAACTTTTCCCAAACTCTTCCCTTCTTCCATATCCATTGCCTTAGAAACTCTAACCATTTCGAAGGATATTTTGATATTGTCTATCTTAAAATTCTTATTTTTCTTTGCCTTTATCAATATGTCCTTTATTAATATGTTAATGAGCTCCAGGGTCATGCATAAGGGGTCGAACCAAAAATGTCCTTGTAAAAAAATTATGAATCCATTGTGAATCCTTGGTGAGTTTAAGTCAAACTCATGTTGGAGGACATGGCGAATTATCTTAATTTTTGAAAAACAAATAAAAAAAAATTGGCGAACAAAGGAAAAAAACATACCAAGAAAAGACTCGGTGAAAACACATCCCGATTACGTATCGGGTAATATACAAAATTGGGAAACAAATCGGGTGCAAAACATAGACTGGTGATCGACCGAGTGAAAGCAAGAAACAATGATACGAATAGAGTGAAATCAAAGTACAACCAATGGCCCAGGTGGAAATCAAGGACGGGTAACGGCTCGGGTGGAATTTGAATATGAGTAATGACTTGGATGGAAACCCTCAACCGGCCAATGGCCTGGGTGGAATACAAGAATCGATTAACAAGTTGGGGGAAAATAGAGGTCTAGATTGCAAACCAGATGTAAAACATTGATCTACATTGACCCGAATGGAAATTATAATCCGACTGATGGACCGAGTGATTTTCGAAGTCTGGTAAACAGACCAGGTGAAAAAAAATTCCGACATATGACCGGGTAGAAAAGATCCATCACTGGACCAACATTTACTCTACCACATATCAGTTGATCAGTTAGCCTCAATGCATGCCAAATGACATTCTACCACGTGTCCAAATCCTATCAATTGTATCTATAAATAAACATCGAAAAGTCATTTTTTTTGTTACATTTTTACATCTCTCTGACTCCTTTCAATACACCATCACCCCATAGTGCACACTCTTTGCAATCGACTTTCTCCTTTTAATTTATTTACCAATGGCCAATCCTACCACATCTACTCAAACTACCATTGGATATTTTATTTTCAAGAACTCTACTTACACTGCCATGATAGATTTTTCAACCACCCAAGGTTATGATAATACATGGCTCTCTAAATCAAGTTTGAAACACTTGCTAACAATGTCACAACTCAAGACCGACAAATGACTTATGCAGAGTATCATTAATGGTTAATACCATGACCGTGCAACAGTGAATGTCACATTTCGGAATAAACAAGTGTCATTCACAATCACACCTTCGAACATCCAAAGGTTAACAAAAATTCCACACAGGAGTTTCCCTGTCGTGTTTCCAAGGTTCACTATGGGTAAGCATGACAAACAATACTTGGAGGATGAATTCGATCTTCACTAGAAAGTGGTTGAAGGTATAATTCCCGTTAGTTATTTCTATTATTGATAGAAATTTAATTTTCAACATGTTTTTTCATCTAATTTTTTTTTTATGCAGTTTTCGTGGCTAAGTCTAAGAGAGGCTAAACTTACAGTTGCATTGAAAATAAAAATCTGAAGGCCATTATTGAGTTCTTCCAAGCAATACTATTTTTTCTTGGAAGAACATAACTTCCATTATGGGTATTGACCTATATCGTTCACATTGTTCAAGGTGCGTAATTTGACTGGTGCACGTACATTTCAGAATGCATCACAACAGAGTTGCACGACATCAAAATAGACGAAGTCAAAATGGTGGTAACCGTTAATTTTATTTTAGTTTTTTTTTATGATTTAAAAAAATGGAAGTACCAACAACATTGCATCCCACACTACTGAACTTGGGTATGATTTCAGAGGAATTGAGGGGAAGTCCATGTTTCAAAACTAATTTTTAATATATTTTAGATTTGTTTTCCCTTTTCATTTTGTTTTGCACATGATTGCAAAGAAAATCAGTGACAAAAACTAAAAAACAGGATGCTGGTGTAAGGGGTCACATGCATGAGGCATGTGGTGATTCTGAAGAAAATGAATCAGAATCATCACCATTATCAAGGATAGCAAAACATACATGGTAGGTTATAGTTACTACTCCTCATCACCCTGAAATTGAATCTAGTCAAATCAACCGTCATGCACGTAAGTTTCACTTTCAATATTTTATCATTATACTTCTTAGTACGTTACATTAAATTATATTAAGTTTTTTTTTTAATTTTCATGTTTTCAAAAGTGCGCACAAACCCCGTCCGCAACTTTGTACATGAGATTCAATCGTTGTCAGGTAAATCATTCTATTTACTTGAAATTAAAGTTTTTTTTTTTATTTTTGAAAAATAATTTTAGCAATTTCTTATTTGAATGTCAGGTGGCTCTCAAGATCAAGTTGTGAGAAGCCTAGAAAAGCAAGTGATGAGGCCACCGCCAACACAAAAAAAAAACAAGTGCAGAAAATGAGAGGGCAAGTCAATATCGCCTGTGGAAGGGGAAAAATAATTTTGCAACCAAGATCGTATGGTGTTTTTCCCACTTTTTAATTTAACACAAGTCAAGTACCAGAGGTGTCAAACATGAATTTTGGATTAGATAATATTCCACTTGATGATGAAGTTTTATTGCAAGGAAACATTGAGCGCTTTCAGGCCACAAAGGTACTTGAAGATGCACATGTAGAGGTAGAAGAAATAGCACCCCCAACAGCTGAACAACCAGTATCTACTCATGCGATAGAAGCCCACTATCATCCTCAATCTGAGGATGACAAAGTTAAAATTGATATTCAATATTCTATGTGTGATGGTATTGAAGCAAACTTCGAAGAGAGGGTGCTTAAATATTTGCAAGTTATGAAATAGTGGGAAATTTGGGCTAAAGTGATTATCAAGAAAATAAATACCCATTACAAAAATTTTAATAAAAGGAAGAAATTTTTTTCTCGATACGAGAACAAACTAGAGAAGCTTAATGGTCTGCTACAACAGGCCACATTAGGATTAGTTATATGCAAGACTTCATCCGATGATGAAGTTTTAAATATTCTATTGAATAGAATTGAGAACATCAATGCTGAAGCCCAAGTGTACTATAACCAATGGGATTTCAACAAGAAGACTATTGATGTTGCTTTAGCGGCTGGAGATGTGGCCGAGGTGAGAATTTAGATGCATGTTTTTATTTTTCCAAATCTACTAATGTCTTAAAACTATTGAATTTGCTTAAATTATCACATATAACTACTAACTTATTTTTTTTCTTCTGCAATTGAACTTTGAAAATTTGAAATTACAGGTTCAGAGCATGCAAGTCAACATAGAGGCTACAAAGAAATTTATGGAAATATCCATTATTATGAAGAGAACAACCCAACTGAAAATATGAGATAACAACATTCTAAAAAAATATTTGTGGGAAAAACTAAAGTGGATTTGGATCTCCTGATAAGGGAAGGACTGGAGAAAAATCCTTCTTTGAAAGAGCTTCAAGATCCTGCTAAAGAAGATGTTGGGCTGTTGGAAAATTTCAAAAAAGGACAAGAAAGTTTAGTCAGATCTTGGAGCACTATCAACGCCTAGTGTAGAACAAGTAGAAAAAGTAATAGAACATGCAAATCCAAGAGAAACTTCAGCAGAACAAACATCGACATAACATCCGGAATGTCAAACAAAGTTTGAGAAATTTGTGTGTTGAGTGGAAGTTTATGTTGTTTTTCAACACAGTTAAAAATTTAAAGATGTCTTATATTTTTAAAATCTATATATGAAAAAGACAATTTACAAATTTATTATCCTTTTTATTTTTTTTGTTTTTCCTATTTATAATATTTTGATGCATTTTTCATCTATGGAAATATGAATATAAATATGAGTATTGTTTTTTTTGAAATGATTTTAACTATTTCTAATCTCATTATGAATATGAATGCAGTTAAAATCAATACGAATGCAGTTAAAATCAGTATGAATGTTGTTTTTGTGTCAATATGAATGCTATTCTTGTGTCTTCTTGTCCAAAATGATAAATATGAAATTTTTTCTTGTGTCAATATGAATGCTCTTCTTGTGTCAGATAAAATCAAAACGAATGCTCTTCTTGTGTCAATATGAATGCACTTATTTTTTTAAATGATTTTAACTGTTTATAATCTCAATATGAATATGAATGCAGTTACAAAATCAATTTTGTAAATTCACATGAATATGATAACTAATAAATTCATATTAATCAATGTTGTAAATACTTATAAAAAATTTACAGATGAAAATGATAACTAACAAATTCGTATTGATCAATATTGATAAAAAAAAAAAGGTAGAACATGAAAACTTCTTAGTAATCAAATTTTGTGAAATCTAACAAATCTAATAAAATATTATAAAATTTGATATCACATCAATTCTAGCTTGTCAAATCTATTGTCAAATGAATTCAAATTGTGAAATACTTGAAAAAATATAATACTAAAAAAATCACAAATCAGGTAGCTTGAATAAACAGTTTTTTGCTTGTTCTGCATCACTATGAAGCATAGTGGATAATTATTGTTGCAAGTGTGAACAGGACTTAGCTTGAAACAGACTTAGAAAAAACTAGTTTTTCTAAGCACAGTGTGAACACGCTTACCTTTTATCGGCTAATTTTGTCGGATGGTCGGCATGATTTTTCCTTCTCCCTTTCCTTTATTTTCTCCTTATCCCTCCATTCTCCTTCCTCCTTTCTTGCCGTCCATTTTCCCTTATCACTCCACTCCCTTCCTCTCCCCATGCTCGCTGCCACCTCCCACTCCACTTCCTACTCCTCTGTTCTCTCTAAACTCCCCGATCTTCCTCCACCTTCCCTTCCCTACTATAGCGCATGTTCTAAGCCTATATAAGGTTTAAGTTAATGTATGTTTCATCTAGTTATTTTAATGAATATTTTTAGCTTTAATTATTCGTGTCATTTATTACCTTTGGCCTAATGTTAATCTAAGGTTAATTGAAACTTAGACTCACACTGGTATCAGAGCAAAGGGGGCACGGATCTTGAGGGTCGAGGTAAGGCACGAAAGCCGAAGTGCATGGATCCCAAGGAGCGGTGGAGAAGCTATCACATGGATCTCGAGGAGTGATGGAGTAGTAGTCGCATGGATCCCAAGGAGCACATGGATCCTAAGGAGTGGTGGAGTGGTTGTCACACGAATCTTGAGGAGCGCACAAATCTCGAGGATCTGATTGGACTCTGACAGTAGGTTGACATGGCGATGAAGCTGGCAACACATGGATCGAGGCTGACTAGAGATGACTGGATGCTGATGTGGCAGAGCTGACTGGACACTGACATGGCAGTACTAACTGGACGCTGACATGGTTGGTTGACGTGGACAAGTGCTGACGTGACTGGCTGACGTGGATGACTACTAACATGGCTGGATGACGTGGATGATTGCGGACGTGGCTAGCTGACATGGACAAGAGCTTCGGTGTGTGCCACATGGCAACGTTTGATTGGTAGTCTAACGGGAAAAAGGTTGGTGGATCGATTGCTCGAAGGCAATCGAACTAACAACGTTCGCAGGCTTTGATAAAGCCTTGAAACGCTTGTTGCCCACTGAATGTGGGACTATTTTTTCTTAAAAAAATGTTTTAGCGAAGGATTTTAAGTATAACCTCCTTCCTCCTTTGTACTGTCCGTCTAGCGTGGCCTAGTGGTGAAAGTCCCCGCCTTGCAGAGCAGAGACCCGGGGTTGATTCCTGCCAGGGTAAATTTTTTTAATTTTTTTGTGACTTTGCATTTTTTGGAGGTTTAAATATTGTTTTTATTTCCTTGCTACCTTTCGAAGCTGCATGGTGCAGCAACTAAGATCGTCGGGTAGATAGCGGAGGTTACCAGTTCGAATCCCAGCGGGGATTTCCAAAAAAAAAGGTTAAATTTTTTAATTAAATTTTTATTATTTGTTTTTTTTTTAAAGTTTTTTTTTTTTAAATTATAATTTCTATATATAGTTTTTGATTATTGTTTTTTAAATATCCATTTCATTTTAAAAAAATAATTAAAAATATATATAGGAAATTGTTAATTTTTTTAAAGTCTTTATTAAAACAAATTTTAGATTTTTATTTTTTTTAAATAAAAGAGTGCAAAGATATTTTGATATAAATTTTTTTTTGGCATCATACTAAGTTGTAACCCAGTTCATACGGTGTGATTCTGGGTAGATTATCTGGTCAGCCGGATGCTATAATTCATTATTCTCTTTGTTGAGAAGACAGACTCCTGATTCCTTTGACGGGAAAGTCCAGCAGTATGGACTTCATACAGTGTGAGGAAACCAGATTTTGGCTACGAGGTAGATTCTAAATACAATATCTTTGGGCAATGGATAGTTGAATCCAAGATGGTTGAAATAGTACCTAAAGGACAGTCAAGTGACAGTTATACACCTGTAGTGCCTAAAGTAGAAACAAGTGAGAGCTATACACCATGCTATCCTAATTCAGAACCAGAAGAAGAAGAAGAAGAACCAATGGAGGTGAAACCTGTAACTGAAGAATGAAATATTCTTAAAAGAAGTTATGAACCAGCAGCTGCACCTAAAGTCATTATAATTAGTGATGATGAAGCAGACAATTTCACCTTTCCAGTTTTGGGTGATCCTCAAGAAGAAGAACGCCAAATTAGTGAGCATATTAAGAAATCTAGATTTGATTTAAATCAGTAAATCAGTGATTTATTTTGTACTTCTTTGTACTACTTGTTTGAAGTTGCAATAAAGTTTGCTTTCTAATATGGCTTCTAATACTAGTCTACCAATCCTTGAGTTCAATGGTGGTGATTACGAGTATTGGTAAATTAAAATGAAAACTCTTTTGATAGGCAAAGGTCTTTGGGATGTGATTGAAGAGGGATATACTGAACCTACTGCTGCTGAATGGGCAGCTTTGAATGTGGTTGATAAAAGGGCTAGAAAGGAAGCACAGAAGAATAATTCTTTCACCCTTTATCATATCCAATCCGCCCTTGATAGAAGTATTTTCCCTAGAATAGCTTCTTTTATAACTACTGAATCTGCTTGTAATGCTTTAAAATAACGTTATAGGGGTAGTGACCAAGTCAAACAAGTTAAACTATAAACATTGAAATGAGAGTTTGAGACTCTTAAAATGCAAGAGAGTGAAAAGGTTGGTGATTACTGCGTGCATGTGAAAGCAGTAGTAGATAAGATGGTCACTTTAGGAGAAGATGTAAAGCCTGAAATTATAGTGAAGAAAGTGTTGAGGACACTTCTTCCTAAGTGGAATTTAGTTGCCATAATTATAGAAGAATCCAAAGACCTAACTTCTCTGTATTTTGAATCCCTAATTGGCTCACTTCTCTCACATGAAGAGATGTTACAAGAATCTCCTTCCACAAGTTACAGAGGAGATGATAAAGCCTTTGCTTCACAAGAAGGCAGAGGTAGAGGTCGTGGTAGAGGATAGAATAGAGGTAGAGGTAGAAATAATCAGAGAGGTGGAACTCCTAACAAAGGAGGAAATCAGAATAGAGGAGGATTCTCAAATAGAGGTGAACAACAGAATAGAGGAGGACAGCAAAATAGAGGAAAATAATTAGGCAGAGGCAAAGGAGGAGATAAGTCAAAACAATCTTGCTACAATTGTGGCAAAATTGGTCATTATGCTCGTGATTGTTGGACAAAGACTTCACAAGGAACTAGTAGCAGCCAGAGCAGTCAGTTTGGAAATTTTGGAGAAGAGGAAGAGGCCATAAATATTTTTCTCTCTTATGGTCAGGCAGATCAGAACATGAATGATACATGGATCTTGGACACTAGGTGTTCAAACCATATGAGTGGCAAATAAGGGCTCTTTGCTACTCTAAAATCCTCATACAAATCCAGCATCAAATTGGGAGATGATAAATCATTGGCAGTTGAAGGCATTGGAGCAATGGCGGTTCCAACTAAAGAAGGCGTCAAACATGTAAGTGATATCTATTACACACCCCATATTCAAAACAATATTTTAAGTGTTGGTCAAATGTTAGAAAAGAACTACAAGTTGCTTTTTGATGAGGGTAAATGCACTATTTTTGATAAAAATAACAGTAATAGAATCATTACACAAGTGCCAATGTCAAAGAATAGATTGTTTCCTTTAAAGTTTGGATAGCCAGGGGGATATAAGTTAGCAAATGTTGTTATTTCCAATCCAAGTGTCCTATGGCACTTGAGATATGGTCATTTGAATTCAGATAGTTTGAAAATGCTAACTTCACAAGCGATGGTAACCGAACTTCCTAAAGTTCAAGATAGTAAGGAAGTCTGTGAAGGGTGTGCTCTTGGGAAGCATGCCAGATCAAAATTTCCTCATGGAAAAGCATGGCGGGCCAACTATCCACTCTAGCTAGTGCATACAGACATCTTTTGTCCGATGTAGACCAAGAGTCTTGGTAACAACTCTTACTTCCTACTCTTCATTGATGATTTTACTAGAATGTGCTGGATGTATTTTTTGAAATATAAGGATGAAGCATTTGAATGCTTTGTCAATTTCAAAACAAGATTTGAAAGTGAGAGTAGATATTTTGTAAAATGTCTTAGATCAGATAGAGGAGGAGAATACTCCTCTAATGAGTTCTTGAATTTTTGTAAGCAACATGGCATTAAGAGGCAGTTCACAGCTACCTACACTCCACAACAGAATGGTGTCACAGAGGAAGAATCACACCATTGTGGAGATGGCAAGGTCTATGCTTCAGACGAATAATTTGTCTAATTCATATTGGGCAGATGCATCCAGGACCAGCATACATATCTTGAACATAAGTCCTACTACAAGTTTGGAAGGACAGACACCTTACCAAGCTTGGTATGGTAAAAAGCCAAATGTTAAGTATTTTAGAGTGTTTGGCTCACTGACATATTCTCACATTCCTAATGAGCTAAGAAAGAAGCTCGATCCAAAGATTCAGGCATGCATCTTTGTAGGATATTGTGAGAATACAAAAGCTTACAGACTCTACAATCCCAGGACTAGAAAGTTTATGCTTTCCAGGGATGTGATTTTTGATGAAGGGGGAGAATGGGGTAAGCCCCAAATTTTTAGTGATGATGAATCTAGTGATGTAGGTTCTAAGTAGGTGCAACAGTAGACACCACCGAAAATTAAGCAGTCTCCTCCCAAAGATCCAGGTTCATATTTTGATTCAAATTCTTCACCAAGTCCTTCTCTGTAGAGATCAATAAGTTCCTCACCAATGGACATCAATTCTCCATCAAGAGGTAATAGAACTCTACAGAATAATCCATCATATCAGATGTTGGATAAGAATTTTTCAAAACGATACACTAGGAGTCAAGCTAGTGAAATGAATTATGTTCTACAAAGATTAGAAAATATGCCCTTGTATGGTGATGATGTTTCCCAGCAAGAACCTAGAGGAGATTTAGTTAACTATGCTTTGTTAACTAATACACAACTTGAACCTTCTAGTTATGAGAAGGCTTGTACTCAAAATATTTGGCAAGATGCCATGAAATAGGAGATCACCTCTATAAAAAACAACGACACTTGGGAGCTGGTGAAGCTTCTTAAAGGAAAGATACATGTTGGATGTAAGTGGGTCTACAAGACCAAATTTAATGTTGATGGTAGCATTGAGAGGCACAAGGCGAGATTAGTTGCAAAGGGATTTACTCAAAAATATGGAATTGATTATGAAGAGACTTTTGCTCCTGTAGCCATACAGGAGACTATCGAAACAGTTCTTGCCTTAGCTACACACAAGGGATGGACAGTCCAACACATGGATGTAAAGAGTGCATTTCTAAATGGTTACTTGACAGAAGAAGTGTATGTTGAGCAACCACAAGGATTTGAAGAGAAAGACAAGGAACATCTTGTTTACAAAGTGAAGAAGGCTCTTTATGTCCTCAAGCAGGCACTGAGAGCTTGGTACTCACGCATTGATGGGTACTTTAAATATTATGGGTTCATCAGAAGCAAAAATGAACCCACACTCTACTACCTCAATCAAGGAAATGACATCCTCATAGTTTGTTTGTATGTGGATGATCTCATTTTTATGGGTAGTAATGAAAAAGTTAACATGGAGTTCAAGCATTCCATGATGCAGGAATTTGAGATGAAGGATATTGGCTTGATGAAATACTTTTTTGGAATGGAAGTACATCAAACAGATTCAGGGATCTTCATCTGTCAACTTAAGTATGCTCGAGATATGATTCAGAATTTTGCTATGGAGAAATGCAAATCAGTTGCAACTCCAATTGGACATGGGATCCAATTAAGCAAGGATGATGGAGCACCAAAAGTTGATGTGACCACTTTCAAAAGCATTGTTGGGAGTTTGATGTTTCTCACCAACACCAGACCAGAAATTTAGTATGTTGTATCTCTTGTTTCTAGATTTATGTCTAATCCATCTGAGCTGCATTTACAGGAAGCTAAAATGATTTTGAGATATGTGAAGGGTACATTGGATTTTGGAATCCAGTACTACAAAAGTGATACTATCAAGCTTGAAGGCTTTAGTGATAGTGATTGGGGCAGCAATATTGATGATAGAAAATCCACATCGGGTAACTGTTTTAGTCTTGGTTCAGGCCTAATAACTTGGAGTTCCAAGAAGCAGACAATAGTCGCACTATCTTCAACAAAAGCTGAGTATATAGCAGTGAATCATGCTAGTACTCAAGCTCTATGGCTCCAAAAGGTATTAGAAGATATTGGAGAGTAGCAAAGTGGTCCAAATCGAATATTCTATGACAACATCAGTGCCATTCAGTTGGCATACAATCCTGTCCACCATAGTAGATCAAAGCATTTTGATATGAAGTACCACTTCATCCGAGATATGGTGGAAACTGATATTGTTGAGCTTCACTATTGCCACACTTTAGAGAACGTCGATGACATATTCACCAAGGCGCTGGCTAAAGCTCAATTTGTAAAGCTGAGAGACTGTATAGTCAGTTATCTCAACTTTAATGGGGAGAATGTTGCAAGTGTGAATAGGACTTAGCTTGAAATAGGCTTAGAAAAAACTAGTTTTTCTAAGCACAGTGTGAACACGCTTACCTTTTGTCAGATAATTTTGTTGGATGGTCGGCATCATATTTTCTTCTCCCTTTCCTTTATGTTCTCCTTATCCCTCCATTCTCCTTCCTCCTTTCCTGCTGTCCATTTTCCCTTATCACTCCACTCCCTTCCTCTCCCCACGCTCGCTGCCACCTCCCACTCCACTTCCTACTCCTCCGTTCTCTCTAAACTCCCCGATCTTCCTCCACCTTCCCTTCCCTACTATAGCGCATGTTCTAAGCCTATATAAGGTTTAAGTTAATGTATGTTTCATCTGGTTATTTTAATGAATATTTTTGGCTTTAATTATTCGTGTCATTTATTACCTTTGGCCTAATGTTAATCTAAGGTTAATTTAAACTTAGAATCACAATTATGTCTCCACTTTTTGATCATTGAATGCATCATCATATTCCAAATCGGTCATATTCAACACACTCCTTCTGCCTGCAAGGGAATTCCAAATTGCAATTGCTCTGTCATAGGGAAAATTTTCCAACTGATAGGATGATACATATATTCTCAAACTATTTTCTAAATTTTTGTCCAGCCTATTGTGAAGCTTATATTTCACAAAATATAGTGTATTTAAAACCCTCTCATCTTCCACTGATCCCAAAATTATTTTTTGACATAATTCATATAAACAAATGTATTCACATATAGTATCTTGTAAGATAGTACTTGGATACAATTTTTTCCACAAACATGCAATGGATCTAATCTCATGGATGTTACTAAAAAGTGATGTTTTCCCAAACATTTTTCTTCCAAAATGTGTTGATTGTTCTTTCAAAATATTTTTATTGAGTATACCATTGATTGTAACACCATTCACTTCCATAATTTTACTAAAATGCTCAATAAGTTTCATCATATATTTAACAAACAACTCATTTGTCGAATTGAAGTCACTATTAGAATCCCAAAATATGGGGTTAACCACACCCATTGCCTCAATCAACTCATCTCTTTGAAATCGATCTCTTATCTCACTTGTCAAAGATTTAGCTATATTGGACAAATTTGTTCTAGTTTTCTGTAATACAACATGAAATCTATTATGTTTTACAAGAACTTTTTTAACACCATTCACACTTATACTTTATTGCCTTTCAAAACAATAAATAGGTATCAAATTTCCATTATTGTTAACACAAAGATGATAATTGATGTCAAACTTCAAATAGATTGCTGGATCGTTCATGTTTGTCAATGTATTCCAACTATGAAATAGGGGATCTTTAAAATCTGCTTTGAAAACATATAAATTTTCAATAACAACACATATTTGTTTTCTCATCCTTATGAAATCAACGATATAAATGGATCTCTCTTGTGTAAATTTTATCAATATACTCATTTCTTGTAACATTGGAAGAATACCACATAATGTCAGAAGGGTTTCAAAGTTAGTAAAAAAAAAACAACAAATATTTTGCCTTATCAAATCCTCGACTACTTGTGTACATAAACCCTGTTAATGACTGATATTCTGAAAAAAATATGAGTGCAGGTTGATACAATGAAATCCACCTTGTATATACATATTTTAACATTTTTTTCCCTTCTGTAACTCCTAGTGAAAATTGTTGAAACTTTGAAAATCTTTTTGGACTACAAGAAAAATAAGAATGTATTTCACGAATGAGGTCTTCCACTCTTGCAATATTTTCAAAAGTGCTCACAATTTTATATGCAAGATTCACTCTATGAGCCATGCAATGAATGGGTATCATATATGGTGCAATTGAGGTTTGCAGTCGAACACAAAGACCACTCCTATGCCCTTGTATTATAGTAGCTCCATTAGCTCCAACACATATTAAATTTGAGGCTATGTCTATGTCATTCATTCTCACAATATCTTTTAAACTAGTCATAACAACATTATAAATGTTTTTTGCATTTGAATTTTCAACCATATTATGTAATCCTAGCAAACTAGGTTGTTTGACATTGTTTTGAAAAATATACACATGCATACAAATCCAAGTTATATTTTCCATAGCCGTCACCTCATCAATAGATAATGAAATGAATATGGAAAGTTTTACACTCTCCCTCAGGTCTTCCTTCTCTACTAATGATATACATTTTGCCATTTCCCAACCACTTCTATTAGACCAATGGCAACTCATAATTTTATGCAAACCAGCCAACAAAAATAGGTGCTTATAATAAAAAAATTAGACATGGGTCTACCCTTCTTGAGAATACTAAGTAAAATAGCAAACTGTAAACCTTTTACCCCTAAGGTAATATTTTTCATATTTTTCAAAATGGGCTTCAATTGTTGCACCTTTCTCAACAAGAGATTGTTGTTCCTTTAAGTGATTGTCATATTCTATTGCATATCTGACATGCATACATTCTAATACATCCTTCCAACTAATTTCACCATCACTTCCTTTAAATTTTACATAAAATTTTCTAGCATTGTTTTCTATTGTATCTATCTTATTTTGCAACCTATGCTCCTTGCCCAGTTTCCAACTACAAATTTTGCATCTACATACTTTATCATTGACTTTGTTATCATTAGTTAGGATAGGCTCTATCCATGGAATTTTTTCTACCTATTCATTCTTAAATGCCCTTTCAATAGCCCAGTTAGATGCCTTCCACTTTTTATTTTTCTTGCTTTTAGATTCAAAATAAGTTTGTAATGTATTTGATTTATTGCTTTCATTTTCAACTATGTTATTTTGAGGATTATCTTCAATTGCTTTTTGAATGTCATTGTTAAGAGAATTTTCATTAGAAGTCATCTCTTGGTGATGAATATCTTCAAACGAATGCATATCAGGGTCCACTTCTGCATAGTAACATATAATACTCTTCTTAATTATTTTTTAATTTAAAAAAATAAACTAACAAATAGAAATATGGATTATATCATCATGTAAGAAGCACTCTAACAATTTGAAAAAGAAATCATTATTTTAACTAACAAAAACACCTAACTGTTAAGTAGTCAAAAATCATTTGTACCTTGAATTTGCATAGATATTGATGGCTCGTTCGATTTCAACGTTTGGCTAAAATAATTTAGGATACTCTTTTCAGATTTGACCCCCTTCTTTGGATCGCCAATAAGTGACATTTTACTTGTAAAGAAAATATTTTAAAATTTAGAAAAGTAATAAAATGTTGAAGACATCTTAATTCTATGAATCCTTAAGATAATATTGTAATTAGAATAAATGTATAAATGGTTGGAAGATAGTACCTTTATTGTGAATTTTTTAGGGTATTCAAATACTCTATTTTTTGGAGATAGTACATTTAACTAATAAGAGCCAAAAAACAATCAATATAAATTTGAAATACAATTTAATCATAGATACAATCAAAGATAAAAAATGTTAAAAAATATAAAATTCTAGTACAAAGTGGAAAAGAAGCAGAGCATCACTTTGTCCATAGAGAACCACAGTATTTACCTATTTAAAAATCTTGTAACAGAAAAGGGGATCTTAAAGGAAATAGATAATAAAAGAGTTTTAATATAGATAAAAATAAGGAAGAAAAATGGAGAACATAGCATTGATTTATTTTTAGTAAATGATAAAAACACAGCTAAAGGAAAACTAGAAATTAGATGATAAAAAAACAGATCTTATTATTACAAGTGCTACAACTATTATTCTTTTTAAAACCAAAAACAACAGGATCACAGATTCAAATGTCTAAAGAGAAAAAAAGTACCCATTGTAGAAAAAGGTGTGTCTGAAAAGAGACCCACCGGGTGGTTAGTGTAGGAAACAGGCGGTCAGTTCGGGTAGACGATCGATCTGGATTGTGGTCTAGGTGGAACTGTTCGATCGGTATTTGATCCGGGTGAAAATTATATGCCGACCGTTGAACTATGATTATATTTTGACTAGGTGGAAATTATATGCTGGTCGGGTGGAATAAGTTACCGGTTAATGGTTTGGGTGGAATATGCAGTTCGACAGACGAATTGGTTGGAACTAGCTGTTTGGGTGGAATGTTTAGATCGAAAATTGATCCGGGTGCATATAACATCTGGTCATCGTGCTAGGTGGAGAACTATGTCGTGTTGATCAGTGTACAAAACTCAAGTCTGAGTATAGTTTTGATCCGAATCGATTGGTTTTTGCACAACGTTGAAGTTCGGTGGAATCTACAATAGATCAAATGTTTCATTTCTCCTTTTCACTTTAGAGTTTTAATTTTTTAATGTTATAAATGAAATAAATATCTAGCTTGTTACTTATATATAGTGGTATAGTTAACGAATTTCGCAGGATAATTTAAAAATTAAAAAAAATGACAAAAATGCTCCACAACTTAGGTGGGAGTGTCGGTAAATTAAAAAAAAACACCTAATACTATTATCAATGCATGTCGAATCGACCCTTCAAAATGTTTTTGACACGTAAATTTCAAGTGAAATGCTGACGTCGAGGATCCCCCAAAATTGTAAATTGGCATTTTGAAAATGCTAATATTTGCCCAATATGCGAATATTCATCGCTAAGCAAAATTTTGATGAGCTCCCATGCCTCATCACAAAAGGTCCTAGTAAATTTCAGCATATTCAAACCTTGTAATATCTTGAATTTTTGGTTTTCTAACCATTCTTTACTCTCTTGAGAAAAATTGCATAGGTGGTTAATTGTTTTTACCAAAAAGTAGTTTAACTAGCTAATTATGTATTATTATCTAGATCATAGTTAAGATCTTGAATTCTTTTTAGTATGAGATCTTCAAAATCAGCTACCTATAAGCAGTCTTCAAGGTAGAATACCACTTCATTCAACTCATCCCTAAATTTCATTCTCCCATGTTGCCACCTCTTTGATATAGTTGTGTCATATGACTCTATCTCTTATGAATATTGATACCTTTATGAAGTCTTCAATGCAATCCATAGTGGTACCATCTTCCAAGGTCACTTGTACTTCATTTGTTGCCTCATAGTATTTTTCAAACTATTGAAATATGGGATATATTATGCTTACCCTACTCTTTGTTTGTTCTAAAAGGTGCTTCATGATTTTTGTAGAGCCTTTGATTATATTAATATTATGAAATATCTCCTTTAGACCTCCTATATTATCCTGAATGAGCATTTCTTTCTTATATTTGGTGATATAATTTGAACAATAAATGCTCTTTATTATGATCTAGGGTTCTACTTTTTGAGTGTCCACTTGAGGTGCTGCTACTAGATCCTTGAGCTTCTATATTTTAGCTTTAAGTTCTTTGTTTTCCTTGAGTAGTAATCTTGATGTGGCAACATTTAGTTGTTATCTTGATTTCACTAGGTCTTCTATGTCTCCCATAACACATATTTCTCCTTTTCTTGGTTCATTTGGATTTCACGTAATTAAGGTATGGGGATGGTAACTTTAGATACTAAAGTTTGAGCTATCGACTCTTTAGATGTGTGCTAGATGCTCGTGGGATATTTTTCTTCATCCATAACCTACAAGTATTCCTTATCAAAATTGTATATGTATATTACTTCTTCTATTCTAATTATACTGATGCTCTTTATATATTCTTTCCTTTTATGTTCTAGATATTTAGAAGGACTGGGCATGCTTACTTGATGTTCTTTAAGGAGGGTAGTGAATCCTCCAACTTTCTTAATATTATTTTGTACAAAAGTTGATATTTTCATGGAGGTTGAACCACCATACTTCTACATGGGAGACCTTCCATATCCAATATGCTAGGTTTCAAAAACATAATATTGTATAAAAAGAGATACATATTTGTAAAAAACACAAGTAATTGATGCACTATGATATCCCAACATCTCTTCTCAGATATTACATGCATTGTATGTTATATTTTGAACAATAAAATATAACAAATTAAAATTAATTTTGTTTAACCCAAAAAATTAAAGTTAATAATAACAACATCCAATAATATTATTTTTATTGGAAACAACAATTATATTCAATAAAAATAAGAGAAGTTACAATAAAAAGGAAGTTGGAAAGATCACAACTTGGGGCACAAGGCCACCCATATGATCAAAACTGGAACTAACCCATAAAAGGGTAAATAAACAACATAACTAAGCATGGAAAATTAAACTAGAGTAAAAAAACCCTAAACTATAATACTGTAAGTCTAAGCACCAACTAAACTTATTGCTTCAAAATCTTGCATCTGTTCAAAGCCAACATCAAAATTATTGGGTCGAATGGGTGAAACTATTTTTTGGGTAGACTGTCTCCATCTTCTTTCCTCTATCAAGGACTACAAGAAGATCAAAACTACTTAGAAAGGGGGAATCTTTAGATTTTTCTTCCTCTATAGGAATATTTCAATGCTGGATCTACATCCAGCGACATATCCTCGTTGCCGCTAAGATACTTCAACACACTATAGTTGTTGGATGAATCAAGAACACAATTACCCAACTGAATACTGGTCATATGAAGTCAGGGTTATGCATAGTGGCTATTTATCGCCAAATTGGCTAAAATTAAGATTTTCAAAATTTGGAATTGGCTAATATTTGAGACCCTTGACCAGGGCCCATTAGACAAAAAAATTGGGTGCAATTTTTTTTTGGGTTGATTTGCCCCAATTTTATAATAATTTGACCATTTTAAGTTTAATTTTCCAACGTTGCCCCTAATAATAGTGTATATTCTACATGTATTTGGACACTATTAACCTGGATTTCAAAATTTATTTGCTACATTTTTATAAAAACATTTTGTGGCTGACCCCTTATGCATAACCCTAGATACGTGCTTGAATTGCTTAACTTATCTTCATTCAAAGATAAACCAATAGACCAAATTACTTAATAAGTCTCTCATATGCTTCGTATTTATAATTATGATTATCCTTACACTTAATATAATAATTATCTTTGTGTCCAATATTTATATAATCTATCTCTACACAACTTCATAGGTCATAGTCCTTTGCAAGAATTTTTCGTATTTCAATCCAATGCTCTCTTAGACATAGCCTTTCAAATTATTATAAAAATGAATATGCCTACATGAGCCAAAAAAATGAACCAAGTTGAGTACATTTTGTAGCATATCCAAGTCATTCATCATCAAGTTCAATATATATTTTAGTTCCAACAATAAAAGTATAAGAAACAACATAATTAAAAATTATGCTCCACATAACATTTAAATTAGAGATTGGATTTAGATCCTTATTTAAATAATGATTTTTTAGGACCACACTTAAAGATAAAATTGTTATATTATGGTTCGTATACTATTGAATACATAATAGAAGAGAATATTTTGTTGTCATTACCTTTCTAGGAAATACATATAATCTTTATTGTAAAACTAATCAAGTCTTACATTCCACATTTGATTGAACTAGCAATTGTGCAACACCCATCATACATTGTTTTAAAAATAGTAAAGCTAAAAAATAGTGGATCAATTGATAAAATTTAGTTTGAAGTTCACCCACCAAATAAATCACACTTTTTTCAGAGTTATGAAAGCTAATTAGCTTACCACTTGGTTAAAGTGATCTACACTTGAAAAAACCAAGTGTTAATTTTCTCAACTAAGGTTAGAGAAAATCGGCATCATATTTCCTCAAACAAGGTTAGAGAAAATTGGAGCCATAATTCCTCAAACAAGGATGAATAATTCAAATAGAGCAAGAGTTATTTGAGTCTCATGACCATCGATAACTATCATAAATTGATATCAATGTAAAGACAAGTCCTATAACTAAGTACCACACTTTAATAAAAATATCAAGAACTGACATCAAGCAACACCAACAATTCATCCATAGTTATCCTATCTATAGTTAATTTTGAACATAATTATGTGTTTGATATACAACCAGAACAAGACAAAACTTATAATTAACCCAAGTACTTATAAAGATATTTTTGAAGTAATGTGAAGTACAACAGGTGGCACAACTAGGGGCCACACTCCTTGAGGGTATAGAAATAGGGGGTCTCCCTCCCCATGATCTGGACTGAAGTCATCAAGATTAAATACCAATGACATATCCTTGGTATTTTCGTGCATGTACATTATAGAGATTATTTCCTTTCATACCTTGCTTAGAATCTAGGAAACCTCATAAAACAATATTGAATTATTCCATGTATCCAGATTATCATAAATACATTTAAAATTGATTATAAATATTTGATTACATAATATATTTAAATAATTATTAGAAAATAAAAATAATTTTATAAAAAAATTATTCAATTAAATATAAATTAAAACATCATTAAATAAATCATGCATATTCCTAGATATATTTTTTTTATGAAAAATAAAATTTATATTAAATATAAATAAAAGCCATTGCAATAAAGATAAGTGGGTTAGTTAACACACCACGTGGGGAATAAAACTAAACCTATGTAACAAGGGTTAGGAAACAAAGCCGCCAACAAAACACAAGTTTATCATTGATGATCATTACATCAAAATCTACATAATGTGCCCTATTGTGTTGTCCTGCATAAACTACTAGTGATTATGGAATGAAAATATACCCCTCTACATCACAATTAAGGCCTTCAGTACCCGCATTGCTCCAACCAATAACTGAACTAGGTGAAATTGGTTGAACATTATCCCACCCTCCAGCCTGGTGGGATGAACAAGCAATGTCAACATTAGGCCACTTTTTAACTGGCGAGGGATGGGACCAGTTACTGTATACAGGAGTACTTCTTGCATATGTTAGATATTAATGATGAGAGCAGGATAAAAAATGCTCTTGAGAAGAGTGCTTTGGGGGGATCCGGTTGACTCTACGTGGAGCATTGGCATAGTGCACCAAAATAACTTGCAGGTGATCCAACCCCATAGTAAATTTATTGACTTGAGTACATATTTGAAGTCATATGTCAATAAAAACTTCTCATTTATCAACATGAGTAAATGTGACATAAGGTGTATATGAAAGAGTAGGCTAATCTTGAAAACCTTCCATACTTCAAAAAATTGGAGAGATAAAGTAAAAGAGTCCCTAAGAAGATCTTGGGGCCAAGAAACTCTTGCAATTGTAAATGGGGGAAAAAATAAAAGAACCCATTCCCAAGCTTGCCTAGATATTTTGCAATTCTAAAATAGGTGAGTACAAGACTCGGGTACACCACAAAAAGGACATTTAGGATCAAGAATTTCAAGGTGCTTCAAATTTTTCCCAAGGGAAGGCCTTGATAGAACAACCTACATGTAATAAAATATTGCTTGGGCTCAACATAAGTAGCCCAAACATTCTAAAATATATAAATCCTTCTAGTCCTTGTAGAAAATAAGTCCCAACACTAATTGAGATTAGGTACTAGAGGAATATGAGGAGATAACCATTTATACCCCCAAAAAACCTTATAATTAAGCAAAGGAGTGTCAAAATGCCATCTCTAGTCTTATCACCAAGGACACTATGAGCGCACACCAATCTTGTGCAACATAGAAAAAGGGGTGAGAGAAACAACAACATAATAAGTATTTTTGTTTGCACCATTAATACTGAAGGTGCATTTGAAATCATTCGATGACATCCAATCCTTGGTCTTGCAAGAAAATAAATCAACTATTGGAACAATACCCTTTTAAAAAAATTGTTGAGAATGAATCTATTTGATGTAGAAATTCAATGTGAAGCTAATTTTCTTATTAGCAATAGAACAATATATAAGAATACAATAGAATATCATGTGGTTAAGTGGTTGTAACAAGTTGCCAAACATGGCCAACCACTTAACTAATAGATAACCATCTACTAAACAAGGATGACAACTAACTGCTAGAAGATAAGACATATCCTAATAGTTAACTAAACATCCAACAACATAACAACCTATTTCCAACATGGGCATACTATGCCTCACGTGAATACAAAGTGCAAGAAATAGGAAATTAATAAAATCATAATAATAATAACTTAGGCTTCCATGGATAAGCTTAAGTATCCTCAACACTCCTCCTAGCCATAGAAGCATTGGACCCCAATGCTCTCAACAAATGTGGAAATTTGTGGACCATATCATGGTGATGAATCCAACTAGACATGTGTGGAAAGTGACCACGATGAGAGATAAGGTAAGAAGTGGAATAACCCTATCCATTGTGACGAGTCTTCATCTTGAAAACTCTATCTAAAATTAGTAGAAGCTGATGATTAGGTTTCACTATTGCTGTAGGGGTGAAAAAAAGATCAAGTACCAAAAGAGGATCTTGAAATGGTGTCTCTGGAAAGTAGTGTTTATCTAAAGGAAGCTAATATCTATCTCCAACTTGTGATGAGTGAGGACTATGATGCTTGCACACAATGCTTTGCTACTCTTGCAGAGTCTCCTACAAGTCCTATGTTATCTTGCACTGAAGGCTCTACCGATGCTCAATGAAGGAAGTGTCGTTAGATTGCTCCTCCATGTGTGCAATGGTAGAAGGGGGAAAAGTCAAAGGTAACTTTTGTAGAGCAATCAGTTGTGTGTACAAAGGTGTACCTGAAATTATGCCAATAGAATGAGTGGAATATTTCTCATGAGTGAGTGTGATGGGTTCCTTAAACACTTGCTCTTGTGATTGTTCATTTTATGGGAGTAAAAATTCTTCTTTATCATGTGCCTTTGATTTTTCTTCAATATGTGTGGAATTTATGCAAGTAGAATCCAAAATGAGTGCCCGACTTAGTGGATTCTGAACTTACCTACAACTTAACATTAAATTTGATGTGGGTATTGCGCTTTGTATAAAGTAGGTTTTATCATGTAATTTCAATGTGTATGTTTTATTTTTAGCATGATAAACAACGTTCCTATAAAATTGATAAGGTTTACGTAGCAATAGTCTACAAAAATCCATCTCTGTAACATCACATATTACTTTTTCCACAAACTTATCACCAAAAGAAAAAGTCAAGGTGCAAGTGTGTGTGATGTTAGATGTGGATTCTACGTATTTCCACCCAAGTGCATACGGTTGGTGATGTGGCTTTATGGGAAGATTCAACTTCTCCATAATGGAATTCACCAAGGTTTTGCTTAGTGGTGAATTTCACAATTTAGCACGAATTTTTGGATTTCCAAAATGTCAATTTTGTGATTTTTGGGACCATAGAGGTCGGCTCGTTCGCTCGAAAATTTTAGGATCTAATTTTTTTAGGGTAAATTCGCTCTGTTGTCATAAGGTTTCCCACCTAATTTTTTTCCTAAATTATTTAAAATAAATAATATCTCGCCCAAATCACCCCTTGTACCCCATTATACATAGCTAACCCTGACAATGACTCCCATACAATTACAACATTTTTCTCAGATAGCGAGCGATATAAAGCAGAGTACTAACAAAACCAGAGTCCACGACTACCATAAGGTGACTGCTAGAACGTGACTGATAGGAGGTGACTAACAGAAGGTGATTGGCAGAATGCGACTGACAGAAGGTTACTGGTAGAAGGCAACTGATAGAAGGCAACTGGTAGAAGGTGACCGAAGAAGGCAACTGGCAGAAGGTGACTGGTAGAAGACAACTGATAGAAGGTGATTTGTAGAAGGTGACTGACAGAAGGTGACTAGTAGAAGGTGATTGGTAGAAAGGTAATGGTAGAAGAAAACTGACAGAAGGATACTAACTGAAGGTGACTGACAAAAGGTGACTGGTAGAAGGTGACTTCCAGAAGGTGAATGATAGAAGGTGACTGACAGAAGGCGACTGAAAGAAGGTGACTGACTAAAGGTGACTGATAGAAGGTGAATGGGAGAAGGTGACTGATAGAAGGTGATTGACAGAAGATGACTGATAGTAGGAGACTTATAGTAGGTGACTGGAGAAATGTGACTAGAAGAAGGCAAATGACAGAAGGTGACCTAGAAGGCGACTGGCATAAGGCGACTCAATTTATCTGTATGCTTATTTTACCATTAAATTTTATTTTTCATTTTATTAATGGACACTCAATAAGGAGGTTTATTTTTCCTGTGAACAATATTCATGGGACAGTCACGGAGTCTATTGTATCTAGCAGTAGTTTTCTTTTATACCTGTTATTTTAATATTTAAAAATGGTGTTCTTTGTTCATGTTATTCTTCTATTCATACAGGTAAAAATGCCAACTACAGGTAGTGGAAAGAAGGGAGGAGAGTCTTCCAATAAAAGGAGTATCCTCAAATACTTTCCTAATATTTCAAAACCCAGTATGCCATCAACATATGCATAACCTGAAGGTATGAACACCTTTACTCACCAGTTAATTTTTTTACTTTGTTAATTTCAAATATAATGTCCTCAATTCAAAAAGAAGTGTGTTTTTTGGTTGATGGCTTTGTTCATTTTTATCTATAGAAAACACTAGTATGCTTTTAAATGCCATAGTGATAATGAATCTACTATTGACAATAGAATTATCTCTACAGAAAACACTGTTAACCCTGGTATTCCTCCACTTCCACATATCCATGATAATCAACAATCCACACATGAAGATAATCTCAATCAAATAGAACAACAACATGAAGAGATTCTTGAATCTAACACGCCAAGTGGAAAAGAAACTAATAGTTCTTATGTAGTCCCTACTTCTGAAGAATCTTCATCTAAAAAAAATAAACATGAAAGGTTATCTAGGTGTACAATTTACAGATCATTTCAGCTTGATTAGATATCAAAATTTCCATTTATTAAGCAGTGCTTCCATAGAATAGTAGTGATGATATAAAAAAATTAAGATGCGTAATTTGCAGTTGGAAACACGAAAAGGAGCATAGATTGCAACTTAAGAAAGATACAGTAGAAAAACATTGTGGAAAGGTTTATATCAAAACAAAAGAAGGTGATCAAGCAACACAAAAAAATTATAGGTGGAAGGATGCATTAGAGTGCACACATATGAGATATGCGGAAGAATATGATAAAGAAATGAAACAAAAGCAAACATTGGTTGAGAAAGGTGCAACGATTCAAGCTCAATTTAAAAAAATGAATAAGTTAAATTTAGCTTCAAAACGTTTGCAGTTTGTTGTTGTATTTTATATTCTTAAGAAGGGTAGACCTATATTTGATTTCATAGATTATAAATATCTATTTCAAATAGCTAATGTGCAGGACTTACCCAATGCTCATTGGTCAGACCGAAGTAGTTGGGAAATGGTAAAATGTTTGTCATTGGTTGAGCAGAATGACCTCAGAGAGAAAGTAAAAAAGGCAAAATTCATTTCAATTTCAATTGATGAGGTGACTGCAATTGAAAATACATCTTGGATTTACATGCATGTTTACACATTGGAAAATCATTCAAGGCAACCTCATTTACTAGGAATACACAAAATGGTGGAAAATTGTAATGCAAAAAATATTTACAATGTTGTTGTAACTAGTTTAAAAGAAGAAGTAGAAATGAATGAAATTGAAATAGCCACTAAGTTAATATGTGTAGGAGTTGATGGTGCTGCTGCAATGCAAGGACACATGAATGGTCTTTGTGTTAGACTACAAACATCGGTTGCCCCATATTTGATCCATATTCATTGCATGACTCACAAAATGAATCTTGAATACAAAATTGTGGATACATTTACAAATGTTGCCAGAGTGGAAGATCTTGTCTGTGAAATTCATGAATATTTTTCACGTAGTCCAAAAATATTTTTAGAGTTTCAACAGTTTGCACTAGGAGTTACCGAACGTAAAAAATTGTTGAAATACGTGGATACTAGGTGGATTTCGATGTATCTACCGACATTAAAAGTTTTCAAAGAATATCAATCCTTGATAGGGTTTATGTATGCAAATCGTAGGGCGGTTGATAAGGCTAAAGATTTACTTTTTTGAATGAGTTACTTTGAAACTCTTCTCACATTGTGTGGAATTATTTCAATGTTCGAAAAAATGAATACTTTGATCAAAATTGCACAAGAAAGATCGATTTATATTATGGATTTCATCAGGGTGAGAATATAAATTTGCATGCATATTGATATGATGTATGCATCTGGTCAAAATTTTATGGATCCCTTGTTTGAGAGTTGGAGAGCATTAACAAGTGTGAATAGTCCTCAAAGCTTTTTGAAGTTCAATATTAACGATCATCTATGTATTAATGTCCGTGGAAATGAAATATCTTTATATTGTTATGGTGTGCGATTGGATATAGCTACAAATGAAATTGAGCAAATGTCCATAACCTACAATGTGGTTGTGGATGATACAAAACTTAAACTAAAAGAAATAGCAGAATCATTGACAAAAGAAATCAGAGACTGTTTTCAAAGAGATGAATTACTAGAGGCTATGGGTGTGGTAAATCCAATGTTTTGGGATCCTTGTAATGAATACCATATTATAAATTCTTTGTTCCTCAAATACATGTTCTGACCATTTTAGTCAAATTTTTGTAGTCAATGGCATTTTGAACAAAGATCTTTTGACAAAATAATCCAACTATTTTGGAACAACAATGTCTGCTCAAGTTTCACAGCTCTCTAACCATCATGAAGCAGGTTCTATTTCATGTTTGTGGAGAATATTACAACCAAGTACTATCTTAAAACATACTATGAGTGAATATTTTCATTTATATGAATTATGTCAAATGATGATTTTGGGATCCATGGAAGATGAAAGGGTGTTCAGTGCACTTTCATATATAAAATCTAAAGTTCAAAATAGGTTGGACAAAAATTTGCAGAATTGTTTGAGAGTATATTTGTCGGCCTAAGAGGTGGAGGAGTTTCCTTACGAAAGAGCATTGTCACATTGGAGTTCTTTGGCAGAGATAAGAGGTGTAATGAATATTGATAATGATGAGGATGATGGTAACATTGGTCAGATTTTGATGAAATTTTTTTTTGGAATGAGTGCAGAACATTTTGTACAATCTGAAAAGAGTTTGTTCCGACTTCAGACATTATGATGCAAGGATGCATTCATTTGATTTTATTTTACATATTATCATTTGATTTGATTTCACATATCATAATGAGAGGAAGCTATCATTTGATTTGATTTCACATATCATAATGAAATGATGTTTTCATTTGATTTAATTTGAGTTCACATATTATTATTTGATTTGATTTCACATATCTGAATGAAAAGATGCTATCATTTGATTTGATTTCACATATCAGAATGAAAGGATGCTATCATTTGTTTTGATTTCACATATCAGAATGAAAGGATGTTATCGTTTATTTTGATTTGAGTTCACATGTTATTATTTGATTTGATTTTACATATTATCATTTGATTTGATTTCACATATCAAAATGAAAGGATATTTTCATTTGATTTAATTTGAGTTCACATCTTATTATTTGATTTGATTTCACATATTTGAATTAAAGGATGTTATCATTTGATTATAATTCATTTGATTTGATTTCACATGTTAAATTATTTTATTGTAATATTTGTTAGTCGTGAAAGTAATTGCCTATGATGTATTTTATAACATTTAAAATTAATTCATATAACATAAAATAACATCTTATTGCATTCACATAATTCAATATTACTTAATATATCAATACAAACAATCAAAACATAACAACATTCAAAACAAAGTTTTAAAAAGATAACACATATCGAACATTATTTCTTCCACTTCAAATTAAGAACAACAAAATTTTACATCATCATAAATAATCAAAACATATTCTCTTCCATTGAATTCAATATTTAAAGAAGATACCATTCATTCGTTATTTACAATACATATCAAACATTATTTTTTCCACTTAAAATTTCCAATAGATAACATATTTTTCAAAAATAGTCATTCATTATTTAAATTATCAAAAATGATACCATTAATTTACAATTTACAATATATATCAAACATTATTTCCTTCAGTTCAAGTTACTTAATACATCAACACATATAATCCTAACATAACAACATTCAAAACAAAATTTCCAATAGATAACACATTTTTCGAAAATAGTCTCATTCATTGTTTCAATTCTAAAAAATAATACCATTTATTTGAAATTTACAAAAAATATCAAAAAATATTTCTTCCACTTAAAATTACTTAATGCATCAACACATAATCATAACATAGCAACATTAAAAAAAAAATTGCAAATAGATAACACATTTTTTAGAAATAGTCTCATTCATTGTTTCAATTCTAAAAAATGATACCATTCATTTACAATTTACAAAACATATCAAAAATTATTTATTCCACTTCAAATTACTTAATACATCAACACATATAATCTTAACATAACAACATTGAAAACAAAATTTCCAATAGATAAAATATTTTTGACAATAGTCTCATTCATTGATTTTTGACAATAGTCTCATTCATTGATTTCAATTCTCAAAAAGGATATCAAACATATCAAACATTATTTATTACGCTTCAAATTAAAATATAACAATAATTAAAAACAAAACTTCAAAATGATAATATGAATATTTTAGAAATTGCATCTAACATTCATTTCAATTTTCAAAAAAATACTAGTCTTAAATATTTATAAAAATATAAAGATATAAAGAGTTTTTGTTTCACTTGAAACCCAACACAACAAAGATCTATTTTTTTTCAATGTTTCCTAAAGGTCCACCTACATCGATTTAGCCTCTGTGAGGTAGCTGAATGGTAGAGACGTTTTTCGTAGTACTGCCCAAACTGCCGAACTTGTTTTGGCCATATCTCACTCATCCGAACTCGGATTGAGCTGAAATTTTGAGGGTAGATGCCTGAAAAAACCTAGAACGTCTCCACTTTCTATGTGTGAAAAATATATTTGGCAAGCAGCTATGCGAGGGTTTCATCTGGGTTGAGTGCAAGTAGCTCCAGAGGTTGGTTTTTAGGGCCTTCGGGCCCTAGCGGCCAATATTTTTGTGGTTTATGCTCAATATTTTAGCAGGAAATGTTGCAGGGGATACAATATGGGTTAGAAATTTGTCTTTCAACAGATCATATTGTGAACTTGAGTGACAATGGCTTCCAATTTTCTGCACAAAAGAAAAGTGAAAACCATACCTTTCCACGGCGTCTAGGGCAAGGATTAAAGAGACCACGAAATAAGTTTCAAGCAGTTGATCAAAAAATGGCTCATATCTCAAGTGAATTTGGTGCTAAGGTGCACCCACAAAATAATTCTATTGTGAAAACCCCTGTCAAGGGTAAGAATTTTGAAGACTCAGTCCCAAAAATGAATTTTAGGGATGCCCTTCGTGGTGGATAGCCTCAACCCAATGCTAATATCAATATTAGGGCTTCTCATAAACCTCTAAGAATGCCTAAGATTGATCCCAGGAAAATGGAGTCAGGATGTCTTAAAGCAGCTGATGGAACTCCTATTGTTAAGCTTGATATGGGTAACATTCAGATTGACATTGAAGATTTGGAAAAAAGAGGACTAATTTGTCGGTTCATGGGTTTTCGTTCGAGTCTATCTCGCTTTCAAAGTCTGGGCTGCAAAAAGCTAGAAAACTAAAGGTGAGTTACAAATCTCTATTTATCCAAATGGTTATTTTCTTGTTTTATTTGCTAATAATGAAGATAGAGAGAAAACTTTTCAAGGGGGTCCTTGGTTTTTTGGAAGGGCAGGGCTTTTCATGAAGCCTTGGCATACTAAATTTAAAGTCGAAGAAGAGATGCCTTCTATAGCTCCCATGTGGGTTAGACTCTTTGGCCTCCCTATTGAATTTTGGAATCCTACTATTTTTTCTTCAATTGGAAACTCTTTAGGAACTTTTATGATGATTGCTGATTGTACTCAAAATTTTGAACATATTATTTATGCTCGAATTTGTGTTTTAATGGATTTTGACAAACCCCTACCTAAAAATATCACATTACAATTTGGGGAAGACACTTGGGAGCAAGTAGTGGACTATGAGAACATTCCTTTTCGTTGTAGAATTTGCCATGAATATGGTCATTTGGCCAATGCTTGCCCAAATAAAATTCCCGATCAAAAGAAAGAAGATATAAACTCAGCAGGTTTCCAAATACCTAAGAAGAAGAACACTCGGAAAAAACCAAGTAATGAAGGATCAATCAAAGTCATCTGCTAATATGTTTGAAATCCTTTCCACAAATGATGTCCCAAGTGAGGAAGAGGAAATAATGGAAACTGAAATCTTAGAAACACAATTTAAATATGAAGGAAAGAAATCAGAGACAAACCAACAAATCAAAGGTTTTCAACGAGAAAAAAAAAGGAGAAAATTTACACAAGAAAAACAATATTTCAAATGTCAAAACTTCAAATAATGCAGGTCCCAATATAGACTCCATTGAACCATCTAGTAAAATTTTGGTTGTGTATGAGCATTCTTCAAGGTTAGAAGCCATCTCGGATTCAATTGGAATAAGTCAAGAAATAGGGAAAAAAAATTGAAGATGGATTCTAATCAAAAAGTAGGTCGCAAGACCAATCAATATCATATGGTAAAAGAAGGTGAAAAGCTTGTAGAGGAAGGTAAGATTAATGCCCTTCCCAACATTTTTAGCCCCGGTATTAATGAAGATCATCACTTGGAATATTAGAGGACTCAAAGGGAGTCTTTCAAAACAAAATGAAATTAGAAGAATGATTCAGATAAATCATCCACATCTTGTTTTCCTTCAAGAAACAAAGATGTCAATGGAGGATATGGACTTAATTGCCAATAAAATTTGGCCAGCTAGAAAAGTGGTTTCCCTCAGTTCCCAAGGGACTTCGGGTGGCATTGCTTGTCTTTGGGACCCAAAAGAGGTAGTTATTCACCATATGGTTGGTAGTTGGGGTTTGTTGGCTATAGCTATTCAAAGTAGACATTCCAACCAGATTATGCTCTGCATTACTGTTTATGCCCCGACTTCTTTGGAGGAAAAAAGAAGACAATGGAAGGATATTACTCATATTATCTCTCATTTTCCTAAAGCTTGGATCTTGATCGGAGGAGATTTCAATACCATCCTCTCTCTGGATGAGAAAAGTGGGGGAAATAGAAATTTGGACAAAAGTATCGACCTCATGAGCGAATATATTGCAAACCTCCATCTTGTGGATATCCAACCAGATAATGGCCTTATGACTTGGTCTAACTGAAGGCAAGGCTTAGCTTGTATAATGGAGAGATTGGATAGGTTTTTGCTCTCTGAAAATTTCTTAATCCATGGTCACATTCCTAAAGTGAAGACTCTTAATAATGTTGGTTCGGATCATTGGCCAGTCATGGTGGAAATGTGGAAAACCAATGTGAGTTTCTCTCCTTTTCGTTTTCAATTAATGTGGCTTAGAGACATTTCCTTTAGACCTCATGTGCAACAATGGTGGAAGGAAGGTAAACCTAGGCATGGGACTAAGATGTTCTGTTTTGCCAAAAGACTGCAATACATTAAATCCAAAATCAAGACTTGGAACTGGAAAGAGTTTGGGGATGTTCATAAAAAAAACATGAAGTTATTGCTCATCTTGAAAATTTGAATAAGAAAATCCGTTTAGATGGCCTCACAGAGAAGAGAAGTGTAGATGAAATTAAACTCACAACTCAGTTAGAGGAATGGGAAAAAGAGAAGAAATCTTATGGAAGCAAAAATCTAGAATTCAATGGCTCAAAGAAGGAGATCGAAACACAAATTTCTTCCACAAATATCTTCTAGCTCGAAGATCTCACAACTTTATTTCTTCCTTAAAATCAGATTTTGGAGATGTTGTTTATACTTGGGATGGCATGAACTCTATTGTTGTTGATTACTTTTCCAATATTTTTGCTGCTACTCCTCTTGACTCAACTTCTCAACAAAATGTTCTTCAAGCAATCCCTTCTCTTATCACTTCTGAGGAGAACTCTATTTTGACTTCTCCTGTTACTATCAATGAGCTTCAACAAGTAGTTTTTAAAATGCAAAAAGGAAAACCCCAGGTCCTGATGGTTTTCCTATTGAGTTCTACCAAGAGTTCTGGGATATCCTTCATGTTGATTTATTAGAGGTGGTGGAAGAAGCCAGGAAATCCAAAGAAATTTTGAAGGTTATCAATAAAACTTATATTACTCTTGTTCCAAAAGCTCAAGAGGTTGATCATATCTCAGCTTTTAGACCTATTGCTTTATGTAATGTTCTTCTCAAAATTATTACTAAAATCATGGCAGAAAGGTTGAAGCCTCTTTTGCATAAGATTATTTCCCCGAGCAAGGGGGATATGTGGAAGGACGTCAAATAGTAGATGAGATAGTTCTTGCTCAGGAAGCCATCCATTCCATGGATATGCAAAATTCTCCTTCTATGTTCATCCGGTTAGACTTATCCAAAGCTTATGATAGAGTGGATTGGCACTTCCTTATCAAAGTTTTGAGGCAATTTGGTTTCTCTAAGGATTGGATGGATTGGATTATGGGATGTATCTCTTCGGTTTCCTACTTAGTTCTTATCAATGGTAGGCCTTCTCAGTCTTTCCCGGCTTCCAGAGGTATTAGGCAAGGTGACCCGCTATCCCCTTATTTATTCATCATTCTTGTTGAATGCTTGGGTAGGACTATAACCAAAAAGAGGGAAAACAAAACCCTTGAGGGAGTTACCATTGCTCATGGAGCTAGACCTATCTCTCATCTTCAATTTGTGGATGACTCTACCCTTTTAGGTAAAGCTACGGTTAAGGAAGCTTCTAATATTAAGCAAATCATTAGCTATTTTTCTAAGGCTATCGGGCGAGTTGATCAATGAAGACAAATCTAAAGTTATTTTCTTTCATCTGCTCTGCTAGACGGGAATCCATGGTCTTGGATAAATTAAGATATAAGAAGACCTCTCTTCCAATCACTTATTTAGGTATTCCCATAAATATTCAAAGGCAGAAAAATAAAGATTGGAATTGGTTGTTGGACAAAGTCAAGAAGAAAATTGGAAAGTGGACCAACAAGTGGCTTTCTTCTAGGGGTAGAATCACCTTGGTAAAATCAGTCCTTCAAGCTATTCCTATTTATGTTTCTTCCGTTTTGAATATCCCAAAGGTTGTTCTTCGAGAATTGGATCAAATCAGTCATCGTTTCCTTTGGAGTGGTACTAAGGAGAAAAGAAAATGGGCCTTGGTGAAATGGGATACTTTATGTCTTCCTAAGAGTGAAGGGGGGTTAGGATTCCGGTCTTCAATTAATAACAACAAAGCTTTAGCTACTAAATTATATTGGAGGATGTTGCATAACCCCAATGCTCTTTGGGCCAATAATCTCCGTGCTAAATATCTTGAGAACAAAAGTCCTGAAGACCTTGTTCGCTATCAACTTCCTACCAAAGGTTCTCCCATTTTAGCAGTTCTTAAGACTGGTGAGGATTTGATAAAGAAAAAATTATTTTGGATCATTCATAATGGTCAACATGCAAATTTTTGGATAGATTCTTGGGATGGTCACAAGCCTTTGATAACTCAGTTTCCCGATTGGAGGCCTTGGATGGAGGAGCTTCACCGAGCTAATTGGATAAAGGTGGCTAATAACTTGTCGGTACCATACTGGTAATTCAAAGGTTGGTAGATATTGGATCCCTATTGAGGACTAGCCTATTCAAATCCCGGAAAGGCAAAGACAAGATATCCAAGGCATCCTTCATATGAGATCCCTCTCTTGGTCCCATGAAAAAGATTGTTTTGGATGGAACAACACTACTAAGGGTGAGTATTCAGTTGCTCAAGGTTATTTGACCTTATGCCATAATAATCCCAACCATTCTTCTGACATATTTTCTCAATTGTGGGCTCAAAAGCTCTGGCCTAAGGTGAGGTTCTTTAATTGGCTTTTATTGCATCGTAGGGTGCTTACTGGTGAGCAACTTATGAAGCGTGGTTTTCATGGCCCTTTTAGATGTGAAATGTGTGAAGAGAATGTAGAAAATATCAACCATATTTTTATTGAGTGTACTTTAGCCTCCGAGCTATGGAGGAGAATGGCAACTTTACTTGGCTTACAGTGGTCCAATTTTTTCACTTTTGAACAGCTTTTGGAGGGATTGGCCTAATCAAGAGGGTGTTGATCATTTTATTAGGCAATTAGTTTGGATGGGTTCTACCATTCTTCTTTGGAATATTTGGAATGAAAGGAACAACCGAATTTTTAATCAAGATAGGAAGGATATTCACTATATTTGGCAAAAAACCATAGCCAACTTAGTTGAATCAGTCCATCAACTCCTTAATCACCCCCAAAAATCCCACCAAAGATGGGATCAAGTGATGCAAATATTGAATATTAAACCTTCTAAGGGCAACCAACTTAAAGGGAATGTGAGTATTAGTAAGATGGATAGGACTAGAAATTGGCAACCTCCTCCTAAGGATTTTGGAAAAGTCAATACTGATGGAGCCTCTAGAGGGAACCCTGGAAAAGCCAGTGTGGGAGGAATTGGTAGACTTTTAGATGGCTCCCTGGTTTTTACTTTTGCTTGAGAATTTGGGTATTCTTTCCAATAACCTTGCTGAGGGGTATGGTATCCTTAGAGGCCTTCAGGAGGCTACTAAGGTTGGATGGGAAAAGGTGTTAGTTGAGTCTGACTCTCAACTTATGATTAATATCTTGAAGACTCCTTCTAAGAATCATAAGGTGGATTGGAGAATAAAAATAATTATTGAGAAGATTCGAGTTAATCCAGATGGGATTTTTGAAAGTTGATTACAATCATGTGGTCGGAGATCAAAACAAGAGTGTTGATGCTTTAGCTAATTGGGCTTTGGACAAAGGTGATCTTACTTGTTATGGCCACCCTCCTATATGGTGGGCTTCTCAAATTAGGGAAGCTCTTCTTTCTATCATTTCTTTGGATGGCTCCAGTTTTGAAGGTACCTAGTTTCTTCTTGTTTTTTTTTTGTTTCTCTTTGGTTCATTCAGTTTTTTTAGTTCCCTAGCTCATTCTATTCTTTATTTTGTTTCCTCTGTTGATTCTTGCATTAATAGTCTTTTGGTCTAGATAGGTCATTGTTTTGTTCATTTTTTTTCTTTTGTCTTCTTTGTTTTTTTTGTTTAGTTTTTTAAGGTGGGTGGGTTCTTTTGTTTTGTTTTGTTTTTGTGTTCTTTGTGTTGTTTTTTGTTGTTCTTGTGTTTTTGTTGTTTTGTTTTTTTTTATGTTTTTTGTTATTGTTCTTGTGTTTTTTTCGTTCTTGTTCTTGGGTTTCTCTTTGTTTGTGTTATTTCATTTTTTTTGTGTGAGTGTTTTCTATGTTTTTTGTTTTTGTTTATTGTCTGTTGTTGGTTGTTTTTATTTTTATTTTATTTTTTAGGTTTTGGTTGTGTTTATTTTTCATGTTTTTTTGGGTTATGTCTTTGTAGTGTTTTGTTTTTTTTGTCTTGTTTGTGTTTTGTTATGTGGTTCTTGTGTTTTTCTATGTGGTTTGTGTTGTGGTTTCTTTTATCTTATTGTGCGTGTTTGGTTGTGCTTTTGGTTTTGACACACTCAAGGAGCTTTTTTATTTTATTTTATTATTTTTTTTGTTATTTACTTTTTTTAATTTGGTTTTGTGTGTTTTTTTGCTCCTTGAGTATGTCAAAGGTGGTAGGCCAGGTCCGAGTCCTGGGCATTTTTGGCGGAATGGATACCCCTGCCTCCTTGGGTCTTACCCGAAAGTGGCATCCCTTTTGGGATGTTTTCCACAAATAAAAAAAAAAAAAAATAAAAATATAAAAAAAATTATATTTAATATTATTTATTATTTTTTTTTTTTTTTTTTTTTTTTTTTTTTTTTTTTTTTTTTTTATATTTTTTTTTTTTTTTTTTTTTTAATTTTTTTTTTTTTTTTTTTTTTTTTAATAAAAAAAAACTTTTTTTATAAAATAATAATAATATAAAATTATTTTTTAAAATTTTTTTTATATTTTTTTTATTTTTTTTTTTTTTTTTTTTTTTTTTTTAAAAAAATTTTTTTTTTTTTTTTTTAAAAATATAAAGTGTTTTTTTTTTTTTTTAAACAAAAAATTTTTTTTTTTTGTTTGAAGGTCCACCCACATCTACCTCAATATCCTTTTCTTCTAATGCCCCAGCCCTAACCAAAATTTCTGCTGTAGTGTTGATCCCCAATAACAAGGCACTCTCTTCCTTCACTGGATCTTCTTTGAAAGGTGCATTCACCTCCTTCTCCTTTTATTTCAGTTTAGCTTCGACATCCAGGCCCCCATCTTTGATAATCGTCTTTAGTTAATTATTTTCTCTAACCATCTGTTGTAACCTCTTCTTCAATTCAATAGCATTATTAATGCTAATTTTGGCAGTCTTGATCAAAAATTTAATGGCACTGACTTGTTGCTTTAGGTGCTGGAAATTAGACTACAAAACAGAAATAAAAAAAGGTTAATATTTATAAACAAAACATATTTAACAAAAAAAAATATTTTTTAGTTAGATGTAGAACTTACATCAGTTGTAAGTCGTGCTATTTTTGCAACAGCTACTTTGTTCTGATCAAGTGCCCATTAATTGAAATATGCTTGGGATTATGCATTGAGGTTTTCCAAATGATTCATAACAACGGCAATAATTTCATCTTTGTATGTATACTCGGCCTCCATAGTGCCAAAATTAGCTTTATGTAGCAAGGCATCGAGCTTTTGGGGATCATTCTCCATCTTGAGAAACAACTCTTTTATTTTTGAAAAATTATTATATCGACCATTGATGGATTTAATCAAAACCTTGGCCCGATATTCCCATTCCTTTAATTTATCAATATTCGAAAGAAGAGTATTATGAACTACAACTTTACATGCATCGGCTAATAACACATTTTTAGAAACGTTTAGGATATCATCTTCTATAACAGTACGAGCAGCGACTTGTTGTGCGACAGAGGGGAAAATTCGATGACATCTACATTAACATCATATTCTTCTCCATCAATACCCTCTTCATCCTCAAGAGTATCACTTTACTTTAAAGGGAAATTTTTAGGATTCATACCCTAATAAAGAAATTCACAATCAAGAGTTCTCGAGGGCATTTGAGATGCACTCTCAACATTTGAAAATTTCTCCAACGTTATCGGTACAACATAAATATTAGATGATGACACATTTTATGTCTCTATAGCACTTCTTGCATTGTGAGGTGGTGGTGTGAGGAACGTTTTACCATGCATGCGTGATTGGTTCCTTGTAGGTGGAACTTGAAGTGGATGGACCCGAAATTGCTTTGGGTGGACCTGAACCTGCTATGGCTGTGGCTGTAGCTGTGGCTGTGGCTGTGGTTGTGGCTATGGTCGTAGAGGGTTAGATGGTGGAGCCATCCTTTTTTTTAGCCTTTTGAATCTACAAGGTCCCTTTGTTAAATTTCACACAAGAACATAAAATAAATCATTTGTAAATAATAATAGCATTAAAAATATTTATTCAAAATAAACATACTTGACTCAGACTCTGCAGCCATTGATGTTTCAACTATTTTCAATTTATCTAAAAAATACGTAAAACACATTAAAAAACATAATTTTAAGTCAAAAAAATAAATCATTTTTGAACAATGCAAAGTAAGGTTACCTTGTGGGTTGGAAGTAACCTCTTCTACATCAACTGTAACTCTTTCTCCAGTAAAAGGTGCTGCAGCTGTATGCTGAATCTGACCATCATCAGACCTCACACGTTTTTTGGGAGTCATTGGTGATGACTGCGATTGAGTGTCAGAATCAGCAGATACTTCCATAATCCTAAATGCGGCATCCCTCTTACTTGAAGACTAAGATGCTCTTTTCTGTTGTTAAAATAAAATTAGAGAATAAAAAGATAAAATTGAAAAAATAAAATAAAGATATTTCAAAAAATATTTTTACCCGTATCTCACCATCAGACATGCCAATAGACAACAAAATGGGGTGCAATGCAGTGGGATGACTGCTCTATTGAAGGTTGAAATAAGCTTCCTAAAATAAATAAAGAATAAAATTGCTAGTAGTCACTGTGTAAACATATGCTTAAATTTTTTGAGCACTCAAAATGTCGTGCTTCAGGCGGTTGGAAATGTGCGTGCACCAATAAAATTTACCACCATCAACACAATGAAGCAATAAATAAAGTGCCCAAAAACGCATTTCTGTAGGTCGCCCCTACAAAATAAGCCTTGCCTTAAAAAATTCAATGCAAGCATATAGAAATTTGTCTCCAACATTCGAAATGTTTAAGACCCTCTTGGACTTAGAAGAATTGATTGAAAAAAGAGAACATTATTAGAAAATAAAAAATAAAACAAGGAGAAATGAAACATTATTTAGAGAAATGAAATTATAGCAAAACAATATTTAATGTTAAATAAAAAATAAAATTTCAAATTATACCTTTCATATTGTCAGGATGAATAGCGTAAAGGTTTCCTAGGGTGGATTTGTCATCGTCGATTAAAGCGTACTGGTTGTTCACCAGTACACCATCCAAAAATGGCAGCCCTTTTAGTCACTACACATCAAAGGGTTTAATCGAAAAAACAATTTTGTTGTTATCCATAGGGATCGAAATAGTGCACACGTCATGGTTGTAATAAGAAACAATCCTTTGCATCAACTGAACGTTAATGTTCAATTGAGGCATCTTCAACACACTAGCAAGTCCAGCGGTGTAAATCCACTAGGAATCTCTATCAAGAGTGTTGAAAATGCTCTTGATATTGGGGCAGAAGGTGTACTTGAAATGAAGTTTGGATGGAAGAGGGGAGGAACAACTAGCCATCTCTAAAAATCAGGAAAACATTGGAAAAACCTTATAAAAACAATGCCAAAATGCTGCCAAAACACTCTAAAAACGTTGCCAAAATGCACTAAAATTGCTTGGAAACGCTCTAAAAATGCTCTAAAACCGATGTGGAAAACACCCTGAAAATGCTGGAGAAAGGTTTTAAAGTTGCTCTAGGAAAAGCTACAAATGACCCTGCAAATGAATTTATAGATTTTTTGCATGGTAGGAGTTAACGCATGAACAACATGTAGCAGAAGGGAGGACATGTGACGACATCTTATTTACGGTTATAGCGGTCACCTTGTTCCACTCGCCATCTGCCAGTCGCTTTGTACCACTCGCCATATGTTAGTCACCTTGTGCCACTAGCCATCAGTCAGTCACCTTGCACCACTCACCATATATCAATCGTCATGTGCCACTCACCTTCTGCCAGTTGCCTAGTGCCACTCACCTCTTTCCACTTGCGATCTGCCAGTCACCATGTGCCACTTGCCATTTGTTAGTCACCATGTGCCAATTGCCTTCTTCTAGTCACCTTCTGCCAGTTGCCTTCTGCCAGTTGCCTTGTGTTAGTCGCCTTCTGCCAATCGCCTTCTGCCAGTCACCTTGTGTCAGTCGCCTTGTGTTAGTCATCGTATGCCAGTCGCCTTCTTCAAGTCACCTTATGTTAGTCGACTTCTGCCATTCGCATTTTGATAATTTTGTTGATACTTGTAGTTGAGAAAAAAATTGCCATGTTTTGAAATTTTTTTTTCAAAAATTTAAAAAATTTGCCCCATAGTTTATACAGTTTTCACATTGATTCACCCCGATTTGATAAATAATTTTTTGGTACTACCCCTTATGCATAACCATGGACTTCATAATGAGGTTATTTTATGATCCATTATCTATGATACTCTCAATATAGAAATCATGTGTAAGGTAGGCTCTAGTGACAAACAAATGGTCACGATCCCCTTGAGCAAATACATTTGGCATGAGGGTAACATTGTTCAGTTTACCATTTAAAGTAGGATACTCTTATTCTATTACTGAAGCCAAAATGGGACCATCATGTGTTCCTCACTTGTATGCTATATAATTAGGGATTTATTCTTCTTAAATTTTTCAAAATTAAAGCATTTGGATTTTACATGACCATGTTTTTTACAAAATTCATAATATATTGAAGAGGAAGGATATTTAGAATGAGAAGAAGAAGAATGTACTTTAGGAGAATTGGGAGGAGAAGAATAATGAGGGGAATAATGATAAGTGTTCTTCACCTTTTATTGATATTGATTCCCACCTCTGGAAGAGATGTCCTGCGATGAATGAGATTTGTGATATGCACCAACTTTCTCCTCTACAAAAATGACATGGTTGAATGCCACATCCAAAGTAAGGAAAATATTGAACTTGATTTCTCTAAAAATATGATCTTGCAATGCATGAATGAACTTATTAATCAAATCCTCTTCTAAATATTTGACACCAAGAAGCACCCTTAGCCTATTGAATTGAAAAATGTAGTCTAAAACAGACATACTATGGGCTTACCTTAATCTATACCACTTGGTCGTAAGTTAACTTTGGTAGTTTGGTGGAAAATATGTGTTTTTCAGAATTTGGATCAATTCTTTCCAAGTCATGGTGGCATTATGGCTTTGTCTTTCTATAATTAAAACTTTTGCTAAGCCTGTGAGTTTGACTATAGCAAATGCAACTTGTTCATCTTCAGTAATTTCAGTATAAGTGAACCAAGTTTGCATATCTAAAATCCATGTAGATAAGACATCAGGATCCCTTGATCTGTCATACAATCTGATCTCACATTTAGCTTTATTGGAATGATTGTGACGAATTTTGTTATCACCAGGATTTAATTGCACCACAATATCTTTGACCTTATCTACAAAAATGTCTACTACAATAGTAAGGTTTTCCATGTTTTTTTTGAGGTCTTAAGCCATGTTTTTCTGTGTATATTCCAGACTAGGAGGATTAAAAAATGGTTTTGCAAGAACTAATCTAGGCTTTAGGAACAATTTTCAGTTTCCTAATGCAGAAATTTTACCTAGATTTTACAAAATTTTGCCTTCCAAAAATTGACAAAAATGGGCTTTTTAAGTGCTTTTACAAAATTAAAATCAATTTTGCAATACAAAAAGAGCACTAAAAATTACAAAAATTAGCCCTTTACAATGCAAAAATTTATCTTAGGAGGCAAAATACTTGATAAAATTGATAAAAGCGTGCAAAAATTACAAAAAATTATGCTAAAATTTGACCCAAAATGGCAAAAATATCACTCTGGGTTGATTTGTTGGTTTTGGCACCAAAAGTTGCAATTTTGAATTTAAAATTTTGAAAAATAGATGAAAATCCCTCTTTGGTGGTAAAAATTGAATTTCACATCAAAATTTGTTAGTACATTTCGATGATCAACATGTTGGTCAACTACGTGGGCCCGTAAAGCGAAATCAAAACCACCAAGCAATGAACAAAAATCCCAACTGTGTCATGGCTTAAATCAAAGCGCCTACCTTAGGGGTGGTGCCTAACTAGTAAGCTAGCTCGCATGAGTGGCATGGCCAGTGGGTGACCATTGAGAGGTGGACACCTCATTATGTGCATGAGAGACTTTTTAAACAATCAAAGTCTCCCTGTGTACTATATGTGGGATAGTTCCCACTTTGTAAATCTATCCAAAATAAATCAAAAACTATAAAAAACAATCAAATTATCATTGAAAAACTATCAATATGCACGAAAAATGATGCCACCGATCGAAATCCATCAAGGTTTGCTGGAAAAGTTGAGATGTCATCGCGAATCATTGCAAATTGCTAGGATCTGGAACTTGCACTAGAATCTAGAATTGACTTTGGAAATTCGTGTGGATTTTTATATAAAAAATTATTGAGAACCCATTAGAGTTCAATTTCTATAACCTAGAACGTCGATTTTTCATCGCATGTCATGAAAACTCTTGCTAGATTTTGCTTCTTGACACCAAAAAACTTTGTATTGTTATTTTTTTAAGACCCGCTAGAAATAGATTTCTTTGTTGAAAGCATTATGTGGATGTTGTACACACAAATGACATCGAAAGAATACACAGTTTCATCGAAACACCGAAATTGTACATAAAAAACACTAATATTGCCAAAGAAATTTGCTCGATGCTAGAAACCATTTGTGATCATCAACCGCCTGATTGCCACATCTTCACTTCTGATAGGGTTATTGAATGATTCTCGATCACTCAGATGATGCCATGTGGAGGTTGTTCATTGCAAGGCTGGTTAGGGTTTAATTTATTGTATCCTATTAATCAATTTTATAAACTTCAAACCATTTTAAAATAACTTTTCTATCTACCACAACAAACTTCTATGATGTCGCCTACACTATTTTTTGGTACACGATCATCTATGCTGGTGTATTCTGGAATGCTTTCAATGTTAGTGATCTCCACCTGAGATTCATAAAATTTTTGCCAATCTACATGGGGGGATGTGGTGCTATATTATGAGGTAGCCAGAGCACGACCTACTCTCTACGTCGAATTGGCATCGATCGATGATGACTCGACCATGCACAACTTTTGTGCATAGGTCGAGGAATGGCTATGAGTTGGTACAAGAGTGATAAGGAGGAGGGGAGGGGAAGGGAATTAGAGTGATAGGGAGGATGTAAGGGAGACTCGAGGGGTACAACAAGGTACCTTTCCCAATTTATTGCTTGTCGATAGCAAGATCGACCAGTTAACCAAGAAGAAAAATGAAAATAGGGAGAGAGAAGGGAAAATAACTCTCTCTGTAAACCCTTTATTGGAAACCTCCACACTAGTAAAAGCCTCTAAAAATTCCTCAACCTTGTACACCCTTTATCAATTATGTGTCCTCTTGGAAAGAATACCAAAGCTCCTTTTTGACTGCAAATGGCCTCAAATTTTTGGATTTTCTCCTCAAATATTTTCTACGGATCTTTTGATCTTCATCATAGACAACAAATTTTTCTTCAACCAAGAAATATTTTTCTTGCCCTCACAAGGCAAGTAGACTTATGCTCTGGTTTTAGCCAAGGGTATTAGGTGCAGGGGTAATTTATGCCCTCTGCCACCTCCTAAGATTCACAAACGGATGTTGTGGCTAGACTCAAGCCAATTTCACACAACACCTACCTAGGATATTGATGAACTAGTTGTAAATCTCAACTAGACACCTAGCAAAAAGTGGTAAACTTGCCCCCCTTGTAAAAAAAATATCTTGTGGCTATGATTACCACTAATGTAGGAACTCAATGTGAATATGATTTTATTATTAGAAATAGAAGAATATATAAGAATATAATAGAATATCGTGTGGTTAAGTGGTTGCAACAAGTTGCCAAACATGGTCAACCACTTAACTAACAAATAACCATATGTTAAACAAGGATGACAACTATCTGCTATAATATAAGACATATCCTAACAATTAACTAAATATCCAATAACATAACAACCTATTTCAAACATGGGCATACTATACTTGACGTGAATACAAAGTGCAAGAAATAGGAAATTAATAAAATAATAATAACTTAGGCTTCCATGGATAAGCCTAAGTATCCTCAACACCATTGCACCTGATCTAAGGGAGAAGCTTGATAAAGAAACATGGGAGACCACCGAATATTCATAGAATTGATGGATAAGCCTTTATGAAAGCCATCACCTTTTGAGCAAATCCAAGGAGTGAGCTACTACCAAGATTTTCATATACTTTTAATAGCAAAGGAGCCAAAAATATCAACAAAATCTAGATCAACAATGAGAGAGGGAAAGGTTCGAGGTGTAGACCAATTGGTTCATCCAAACCCCATAGTGGGCGGAGGTCCAAGGTTCAAATATCGGGCCTTGTAGGACTGAACTCTTATCCCTTTCTTGGTGCTTTCAGCGACGTAAAAGGTTTAAAATGATTGTGGCATGGTGGTTATAGGAGCGAATTGTGCAAAGATCTGTGTGGTGGCTTCTAGGGCGGACAACGCAGAATACTATGGTGGCCATAAAAGCTGGACAGCCTGCCGGATTCGTGGCGGCTACCAATTCCACCATGTAAATTCAAAAAAAAAAAAAAAAAAAAATGAGAGGGAAAATCCAACCCTCTCCATGCTCTACGGTTTAAGATAAGACCAAAGAAAATGAAATGTCAAAACAAAATTTTCCAAGCTTCATCTCCCCTCAGAGCCCTAACTACCCACTTAGCACACAAAGAAATACCTTACTATCTACAGTCCAATAGATCCATTCTGCTAGATTATTTAGGAAGATAGCAAATATCCCAAGCAACTCTATGAAATCCCTTTGTTTCAGAAGAATTATTCCAAAGAAAATATCGAAGGAATTTCTCAAGCTTCTTATAGCAAGCTTATGAAGGAACCCATCAAGAGGAATAGTATACATGAGTGGTAGCTAAAACTTTAGAGTAAATATAAAATTTACCTGCTATTGAAAGCTTCTTAGTAAACCATAAATCAAGTTTCTTTTCAACTCTTTGAAGAACATAATTCCAAAGCTGAGTAGAGGAGCCTTGAAAGGCAAAAGGAATACCAAAAAACTTAAAAACTTATCTAGGAGGGATCCAATTCCAATGATACCCTTGAAGCCAAGGCGACATAGGCAAGGGAGATTATCTAAAGCAGGAGGTCTTCCTCCACTATATGATAGAACCAGAGGCTATGCAAAAGGTGTTCAAATAAAACAAAGCATTAGAAATAGATTTCTCCTATTCCCTTATAGTAAGAAAGGATTCATCAACAAAGTGACCATTAATAAGTTATCCCTAATGATTCAAAAGAGCAATTCCTTTAATAAGACTTGCAGAAGCTTGAGTAAAAAAAAAATATATAAAGGCTTCAATAGCAAGCACATATAAAGAGGGAGCAATAGGACATCCTTATCGAGAAAACCTAAAAATACCTACTACTTTAGACTGTGAATTGTTCATATTGAGAATAGCCAAAGCAACTCTGCATAACATAGCAATAGTATGAATAAAAATTAACATGAATCATAAAGCTTTGAGCATAGCAAGAATGAATCTCCATTCAACGCGATCATAAGATTTCTCAAAATCAATCTTAATAAAAAGTATGTTCTGGTTTGACATATGAGCCCAATCCATACCCTCATAGATAATCAAAACATTATTGAGGATGTACCTTCCTTGAATAAAGCCAGTTTGCTCTGATCTGACTATCAAATAAAGAAGAGGCCTAAGATGAAGAGCCAAAGTTGTGGCAATGATATTGTAACTAATGCTTAACAAAGTAATAGACCTCCAATTAGTGACCAAATCTAGGTCCCCTTGCTTGGGTATGAATTTGATACTATCCCTGTTAATAATTACTTCCAAAGAGCCTACTCGAAGAGCCTCTAGATAAAATTTATGTAGATCAAGACCAACTAAGTCCCAAAGACCCTATAGAACTCACAGGGAAAGCCATCCTGACCTGGCACTTTGTCATTTGAGACAACACATCATCTAGATCTTTAAGAGATAATAGTTTATCACACTTTGCTGTTTGAGACTTTGAAACCTTAACTGGTACAACTACCATACAAGATGTCAGTGCTTGATCTTACTTAGGGGAATAAGCTTGAACGACAAAAAAATTAGTATAGTGCTTGACAAAAAAATCAATCATATTAGGAGGAGAGTTAAGCCTTATTCCATTATCTTGAATGGCTTTGAATTGAGTAGCTTGCCTAGGAGAGTAAAGCCTTTGAAAAAACTCTTTGGTGACCCTATCACCAACTTTAAGCCAATGAAGACGGGCTTTAATTCGAGCTTCCCGAGCCTCATAAATTTTAGCAAGTTTAAGTTCATGCCTTAGCTGGGCAACATGATTCTAAAGTTTCAAATTTAATGGATAGGCCTCAAGCCTGAGAGTAGCTTTGGAAAGCTCATCATGAAGGACAACATTACAATGCCTTTTGAACTGTGCCACATTTTTCTCCAAAGTACATAGCAAGACAATTGTACGAAAAATGGCATGATTCCACCATTCAATCCAACCCAACTCTCCAATAGATCTAAGAACTAGATTCCAGACTCTACAAATATGACAGACCATGAAAGGGTGCTAAAGAAATGAAGTACTCAAGAATTTTTTGACTTGTAGTGTCTCTGAGGCAGGGATTTCATCAGCACATTAAACATGATGGGTGAATGGTCGAAAGTAATGGTACCAGGAATGGTTTCCACAAACAAAGCTAAAGCATTTCTCCTATGAAAGAAAAATTAAACATGATCTGAAAGCATGCCTCTATCCAGCCTTCTCATAATTCTTGCATAGCCAATCTGGAAATTAGAAAGTTAAAATTGGTATGTTGTCTTTTCACATTATTAATATCTATACCTCCAATATTCTTAAATATTTTAATCAACAATAAAATCATAATAATAAAATAATCAAATTAAAAATCTTTTTTTTTTTTTTTAGTGAAAAACCCCTCGCGGGGCCGCCTTGGTCTGAGAGACCACAAACAGGGGGTTCTACACTGTCAAAGTCACTCGGGAGTCACACCCGACCCTGCCCGCACCAACATTATCAATTGGATTTTGGATACCCAATTCAGCTTTTTGGTAGGGTGGAGATTTGAACCTGGGATCTCCCTTGGAGGATTGCCCTCTCCTCTCCAACTCACCTACAACACCTGAGTATCTAAAATTTTAACTCTATGTTTTTGTGCAGTACATATAATATAATCATATAATAATACAAAAATGAAGAAAATAATAATTAAATTGTTATAAATTCTTAAACCATAAAATTCTTAATCCATGGAATGTCATTTCAATTACCACAAAATACTTGCAGCTTCTACTTTTCCTCGAGATACAAAATCAACATTTTGACCATGTGAAAATAGAATATATACATATTAATATAAGAAATAGTAGATACATATTAATATATTCAAGAACTCTCATATTCAAATTAAACAAACTGTTGCACGTGATTTCAATTAATATAACATTATTATCAAGGAATGCTTGTATCTTATTCTTTTTGTCAAGGTGTCAAATATAACATTATTGTCAACGAAAGCTTGTATTTTATTGGTGGTTAATCTTTTTTTTGGATGAAAAAGCCATTATATTAATAAAATAATGTTTAATCATACAAAAAAGGGTGGGTGGGATTAGCACACCCCGTAAACCAATACATTAACCATTGTGGTTAAGAGTATACAAGAGTGTCAAAAACAACCCACAAAATGCCAATAACAACTGCCAAAACAGTATTAAATATGCATTCAGAAAGAAAGAAGCCAAGAAATTACTGCCACCTAGAAGGGGAAGGAAGATGCACATGACTCATAATGCAGGGTGCATTCCCCCAATGATCCATGAGGGTACGCAAGTACTGTAGCTCCACCTATACTTTTTTAACCTATACTTGAATCTGTAACCAACAATCAAAGAATATATCATATTTATCAGCAACAGAGAAGACATGTCCGACATCTTGCTGAGAAAAAATAGCTCTATTTCGGTACTTCCATAGATAAAACAAGGCACCAATTCTAAAAATATTCCAAAAAACATCCAAGTTGAAGGAAAAAGCAATAGGGTCACCCAAAATAGCATGCACCCAAGTAAAATCCTCTTGCATAAAAGGTCTGAAAAATTCAAGAAGCCACTCCCAAGCCGACTGAGCCCGATCACAAGACCAAAAAACATGCAGTAAATCTTCCGATTGTCCACAAACCGGGAAAATGAGATTATGAACACCCAGATGCTTGAGCCTAATGCCAACAAGTAACCCTTGATGTAAGAGACTCCAAGCAAAAAAACTCTGTTTAGGTTCAATATAAGTAGCCCAAGCAATCCGAAACCTCTTATTCCATTGGGAGGGAAGAGAGACTAAATTCCATCTCAGAGTGAGCTTATCAACCATTGGAACTTGTTGGGTGAGCCATTTGTAACGAAGATGAGCTTTATATTGCAAAACAAGAAGCTCCCCAGGCCAACACCAATCTGACCACCAGGGTTTTTGAAACTGCTTATGTAGTTTGCTCCAAATAGAAAACATAATACTATCAATAACCACCTCATAAGTGTCTCTATCACCAGGATTTAAATTGTGAATTTGACAAAAACTCTCCTAGGGTATCCAAAACCTGGCATGTCAAGAGAAGAAATAAAAAATGGAAGCAATACCACGCTTATATAACCTCTATGCTCTGACCCACTGCACCAGAGCTAAGGGAGAACCTTGCCAAGTGATAACAGGAGACCACCAAATATTTATGGAATACAAAGAGGCACCTGCTTTGTGAAAACTCCCTTTCCAACTAAACCAGGGTTTGAAGGCCTCCCAGGCTTTCCAAATACTCCGAATGACAAAAGAACCTTTAACTTTAATAGGGACAGGGGCAGTAAGAATGGATTGCAATCCCACCCCTTTCTAAATTTTCTTCCCCTGAAACAAACCAAAAGAAATGCAATGCCTGACCAACACTTTCCAAGATTCATCTCCACTTAAAGATTGGGTGATCCATTTAGCACAAAGGGCAAGACCTTGTCGATGACAATCAAACAAACCCATGCCTCCACAATCCTTGGGCAAACAACAAATTTCCCAGGCTACCCGATGAAAACCTTGCTTGACAGATTCTTTGGACCATAAGAAGTCTCTCATAATCTTATCCAATTTTTTATAACAATATTTGGATGGAACCCAAAAAGATGAATAATAGACATGGGTAGTGGCTAAAATCTTAGAATAAATATGAAATTTTCCTGCCAGAGAAAGTTTCTTACTAGTCTAGTAAGAAAGCTTCTTTTCCACTTTATCAATAACATACTGCCACAATTGAACAGAGGAATCATGAAATGCAAAAGGAATTCCAAGAAATTTAAACACTTCACCTAGATGAATCCAAGTCCATTGGAATTTATGTAACCAGTGTGGCAGTTGAGATTGAGATTGTCGAAAACATGATGTTTTTTTCCATTGTATAGAAGAACTAGAGGTTAAACAGAACACCTCTAAACAACTAATAGCCGAGGAAATGGATTGCTCATCTTCTTGAAGCGTTAAGAAGGAATCATCTGCAAAATGACCATTGACCAACTGACGGTCAAAATTAGGGAGAGCAATACCCTTGATTAATCCTTGATCCATATTATGGGCCAATAAATAGCCAAAAGCCTCTATAGCAAGAATGAAAAGAGATGGAGCAAGAGGGCACCCCTGTCTCACAGAGCGACCAAGAGAAATTGACTGATATTGACTATTATTCAAGGTAAGAATAGCTGAAGCATCTTGAAATAACATAAGAATGATGCTCACAAATACTGACTCAAAACCTAGAGCCTGAAACATGGCAGTTATGAAGTACCACTCCATCTTATCATAGGCTTTCTCAAAGTCTATCTTAATGAATAAAGCATCTTGTTCAGAATTTATTGCCCACTCCATACCTTCCCAAATAGCAAGAACGTTATCAAGAATGTATCTTCCCTTAACAAATCCAGTTTGTTCAGGTCTGACAATCAAAGGCAAAATAGATTTAAGCTTAAGTGCAAGGGGTTTAGCAATAATATTGTAGCTCACATTCAGCAAGGTGATCGGCCTCCAATTGGTGATGAGCTCAGGATCTCTAGACTTAGGAATAAATTTAACATTGCCTTTGTTAATAATGGAACCCAATGAACCACATTGCAGGGCTTCAATATAAACTTCGTGGAGATCAGAACCAAGCATATCCCAAAATTCTTTATAGAATTCACATGGGAAGCCATCAAGCCCAGGTGCCTTATCATTGGCCATAAGTGACAAGGCAGTTTTTAGATCTTCCAGAGAAAGAGGAGTGTCACAAAATAATATTTGCTTAGGAGAAAGCTTGTTGGGGACAACAGTGATACAATCAACAAGAGCTTGCCTTCTAGCATCATCAAGGGGTTGAGAAGAAAAAACACCTTGATAATGTGAAACAAATACTTTGACAATGTCTGAAAGATCTGTAAATCTCTGCCCATCAGCTTGAATGGCTTGAAACTGAGAATGTTGAGCAGGAGGTCTGAGGCGCTAAAAAAATTCTTTGGTCACTCTATCCCCCACTTTGAGCCAATGCATTCGAGCACGTAATTGAGCCCCCTTGGATTCATAAAAATCATTTTTTTTAGCTCATGCCGAACGAAAGAAACTTGAGATTGAGCAATAGAGTTGAAAGGAGAGGCTTCAAGCCTGAGACAGGCTTTGGATAAGTCACTTTGCAAGGTAGACTTAGCCTGTTTTCATCGTTTTGCAAATTCAACACCCAGAGTTCGCAACACCTTAGTGGTTCGTTGAATGGCAACATTCCACCATTCAATCATTCCATAAATACCATCAGGTCTAGAAATCAAATTCCAAATGCGGCATATATGAGCTTTCATGCTAAAGCTATGCAAAAAGAAACATTTAGGTAAAACTGTGAAGAATGCACTCTAGGTTGAAAGTTTAACATTACCACCGAGAATAAAATAGGTGAATGATCAGAGTGTAGTACTAGGCAAAGTCAACACATACGGTGAAGAAGGCAAAATACGGGAGAACTGAAAGTTGTCACACTCAGAAATCATGGCTCTGTCCAATTTTACCAAAACCCTAGAATAAGTAGCCTAAAAGTTGGACCAGGTGTACCAAAGAGCTTGCGGGAAGTCAAAAGGCAAGAAGCAGGAATTAGGATCATAAAGACGAAGCTTGTTTTTCATAAAAAACCAAGCTTCTCTTTCACCTAAACACCACTGCATCGGGACATGACTGACCTTATCAAAATATTTCTCCACCATATTAAAATCTCCATAGAGCACCCAAGTGGCAAATGTTAGATTCATGGCAAGCCATCTCCACAACTTGCATCTGTTAGAAGTGACATTTGAGGCATACACATTAACCACCCCAAGCAGTTTCCACAGATCTCGAGCAAAATCCAGACAACTTGATTGGATGGGTCAACACCCCAAGTCACAACATTCTTCTGTAATCAAGGCCCAAGGATAGTGACGGCTCCTTTTCTCGGGGAATGCTTTGTGGCAAAAGAGGTACTTCATGGCCACAAAAAATCACATGTACACTGCAGATTGAAATAAAAAATCTTAAATTTTTGTAGACATAAAATATCGAGGTTTCCATGCATTCGAGAAAAAATTGACATCTCATTTCGGACCAAATATTTTTTGACCTGGTCCGTCAGTCCTCGAACATTCCATGATAAAAAAATCATTGGAATTTTTTAGGATGCATGATCTCCATGACATCCTCTGCATCACCCAAACCTGTAAGTGAGCCAAAATAGTTGGAGGTCGCATGGAAAGCATCACTGTTTAGTTTTCGACATTTATCATTCTGAATATGGCTATGAGAGCGACGAACCTTCAAGGCCCGACCCTCCTCCACTGAAGAATTATCTGGAGTTGCCACCACTGAGGCCAAAGAAGGGCCCGACCAAAGAAGTTGAGACACTTGTGGAACTGGGGGTTGCATGTCAACAACCGGAGGGGTCGTATCAACAGGATTCTGAACAACTTCAGCAGAAGCTTGCATGTCTTGAGAAGGAGAAGGGGCAGGTTGTGCAGTAGAAATCGAAGCTTATTATTGTTTAGTACCACGATATTTCTTGCTAGAGACAGTAGTCCATTCTTCAGTGTTTCCCCGCGAGCCATTAGCAGGAGCCGCAGGATTGGGCGAGGGATTTGCCTTATATTTCCATTCCATCAAAGGGCACTCCCAAATTTTGTGAGCTGCAAATTGACACCGATAACATGTATTGGGTAAATTGATATAGGCAACTCTTTGCCTTATGGATTGGTCCCCGATTTTAATATCAATAAACTCCTGCAAATCCTTAGTAAGGTCAACTTTGATACAAACCCTTCTAGTGGGTTGAGCGGAGAAAAACTTTTCTGGCTCAAGGCAAACAAACTTACCTAAGGGGGCAACTAAAGTCTGCAAAAAACCCCAAAGAGGAACAGGAAGACCAAGGAATTCAACCCACATCGGGACTTCTAGTGCAGCTTGATCACTGACTTGGAAATTTCGAGAGTAGGGTTGCAAAATCAACAGAGAATTACGGATAGTCCATGGACCCCTAGACAAAACCTTTTGTGCTTGAGCTGGATTTGAAAAGCGAAAAAGGAAATACCCTTTTGTAAGGTTTTGTACATTCTCCACTTTGACTCCATATGGGCCCCAAACTTGTTGGACCCATGAATGAATAAGGGTATCATATGGGATACGACCCGAAAAATAACCCAACAGGGTATGACTCGCAAACCATTCACAAGCTGTATGGAATTCATGCAAAGGAATAATAGCTTCAGGGACAGGATCGTTACCTCGTGATACATTGTCAGAATGAACTTGCACGGACGCTTCCCCGATACTATTGAGCTCTCCAGCAGACTTAGAATAAATGGAGCCGACTGCATGAGCGACATCCATTAAACAGGATGAATTAACACCGCCTCAAGGAGGTGTTAATGCAGCAGACAAGATTTTCCCACTGAAACCCTTACGAAAAACGCGTAACCAATCTTGTTTATAAAATATTATTCCGCCTTGGTTAATCTTTTAATATTATTAATGTTTATAACTTCAATGATGAGGAGCGTTAAAGCCTGAATATTTTTAGATATTTTAATTAACAACAAAATAAAGATAATAAATTAAAAATCTAAAGTTTTAATTTTATATTTAATACATTAAAAATATAATCATATAATAATACAACAATCAAGAAAATAGTAATTAAATTATAAAAAAATCCATAAAATTCTTAAGCCATAGACCTTATATAACTGGAATGTTGAATGCCATCTCAATTAATATAATATCATTACCACCAAATACTTACATCTTCTACTTTTTCCAAAGATACAAAAATCAACATTTTGACTATGTGAAAATAGCGTAGATACATATTAATATAAGAAAGAGTAGATACATATTAATATATTCAAGAACTCTGATATTCAACTTAAACAAACGCAGAAAACGTTGCACGTGTTTTCAATTAATATCAACTTAAACAAACGCAGAACACGTGCACCGTGATTTCAATTAATATACATTATCAACGAATGCTTGTATCTTATTCTTTTTCTCATGGTACAAAAATTAACGTCTGTAAATGTATATTAATATATTCAATACAATCATCATAATATTTTTTATTTAATTAGTGTAAAAAAATTTATCATGTTAATAAATAAATGTCTTCATTTTATTATTATTTTTATAAGTTTTATATATGAACTTGTTTTTAGAGAAAAGTCAAATCTTAAGAAGGTCTAAAGCCTAAATTGTTGTGTTGTATCCTAAGACTTAAATTTTTTTATTGTATGAGAAATCATTACTTCCATTTATTTTTTCTATGAGAATCCTAAGAATCAAGGTCAGAATTAAACTTATTAATAAGGGCTAAACACACCACCATACACACTCCCCACAACTCCATTTGTTTGACCTATAAAAAATTCAAAACCCAAACTATTAAACTGTCTCCAAACTTACCATATTAACAAAAATAATCTCTAGATAAACATATTAAAAAAATACATATGTTACTGACCATATTAACAAAAATAATCTCTAAATGGACACCTTAAAAAAAGGTCTATGCATATTAACATATCCAAAATGTTAGAATATTAAACCAGATTTGACGTCAGTCACATCGTACCACCATACATCCAGTCACAGTTATTTCACGTGTGCGGGTAGTTGAGTTTTTCCTGCCCCTGTCCTCCAGGTCCAACTATAAATACTCATGCAGTTGGCATTTTGAGGTTGTTGCAGATCAGTAGAAGAGTAGTTGCTGAAGAGGTTTGCAAAATCGAACAACAAATTTAGAGCTCTTCTTTTGTGTTTATCCTACATTTTATGCAGATGATTGTAATCCCTATGTGGAGGATGGACTGTATTTTTGGCTGATGTTATTAATATAAAAATATGCATGTTGTGTTAAGTTTCATATTTTACTTCATTTCTTTAGTGTTTCGCTCCTCATAAGCGAGAACGTGACTCGCTCTTCCTCCCAAGTGATTTTTAGAATCGCTTTTTTTTTGAGCGAAAACATGCTTTGCTTCCTCTCCTAAGCGATCCGTAGGATCATTGTTTTGGTGAGCGAACAACAACGTTCCCAAGTTTCTTAAACAACAACCAAACCAAATCTAAATATCTTTTATCTATTAGTGAACTGCAGTTGTCATTCTATTGCAAGCGAACATCAACCCTCTTTAGTTCTGGATCGAACTTCAGCAAACCTCAAATTTCCTTCACTTGTGAGGGAACCTTAGTGAACTGCTTATCGCTCCATTTGACGAGCGATCGTTGGATGTCCTTTTATCGCTAGTGAACTTGAGAGTAGCACCTGACTTCGACTTGGTCACAAATCCTGGACTCACTGCGTTCCGTGAGCGACTTCCAGTCTCGCTCATGTTGAGAGCAAATCCCAAACTCGTTCCAATGAGTGAGCAATTTTGAGTTTCGCTTGTTTCCTTAGCGATTCTTCATCTCACTGTTCAAGTAGATCTTTATCGAGATAACTTTAGCATGGGCCTCCTCAAGAGCGATCTTTGGCATAGGAATAAATGAAGCATCCATATTTAATTTAGTTCACCATCATCCCTATCTTTCTCCACCCTTGAACGATTTCTAGGATCACTCAGCTAGGCGTGCGATTCTCGGAATCACATCTATCATGAGCGATATCCATCTTAGGTTTAGTTATATTCTTCAAAGTGGTATCAGAACTACTGTGTCGTCCCGTGGAGATTGAAGCATGGCTTCCATAAACAACTCCCTAGTGTTATAGATCCTGTGGTTCAACAACAAGAATTACGACTACTAGAGCATCCAAATGAAGATCATGTTCGGGTATCAAGAGTTGTGGAACCTAGTCAAGAATGGTTATCCAGAACTAGAAGATGCAGCAGCACTGACCACACTCTCCCAAGACGATAAAGATTTGTTAAAGGAAAACACAAAGAAGGATTAGAAGACGTTGTTCTACATTATGCATGCGATCGAGGAGACTATTTTCTTGTGGATTGCAGCAACAACCAAGGCAAAGCAAGCTTGGAAAACATTAGCCAGTTTATATCAAGGCACCAACAAGGTGAACTTGGTGAAGCTACAGATGTTAAGGAGGGAGTTCAAGAACCTATAGATGAATGAGTCAGAGTCCATGAGTGACTTCTTCATCCAGACAATGGATGTCATCAACTAGATGTGGTTGAATGGAGAGATCGTGTAGAACTAGAGAATTGTGGAGAAGATTCTAAGAAGCCTTTCCATAAAGTTTGACTTAGTCATGATATCAATTGAGGAATCGAGGGATTTGAAAACTCTCTCTGTGGAGGAGCTCATGGGTTCCCTAAAAATGCATGAGCAGAGGTTATGTCGTTCAACTCAGTCCTCATTGGAGCAGGTGTTCAAGGTGCAAGTCTCATTTCGAGACAATAGCAGAGGATAATCCCACCAAGGTGCCTCTAGTTCTCAAGGAGGAAGAGGTAGAGGCAAGTGTGGGAAAAGAAATAGGCAAGGAGGAAGGTCAAACTGCAATGACAGAGAGACTAACTGCAACTTCCATTAGGAATGAGGAAGAGACAGTGGGAGAAATTAGCATGGTGGATCTGGTTAAAAGAAGGACAAATTGAAGATCTAGTGCTATTACTGTAAAAGTTAGCCATTATATCTCTGAGTGTAGAAAGAAAATGGCCATGGAGAACCAACAACAAGCCCACTACACAAATGAAGTTGGAAATGCCGAATGTAGAGATGCATGTAGGAACATGTTGCTGAATTGTAGTATTGCGGAGGAGAGCCAGAAGAATGTATGATATCTCGATAGTGGGTACAACAACCACATGACTGGGAATAAAGAGATGTTCTCATAATTGGATGAAATAGTCCAGTCCGAGGTGAATATGGGGAATAACAACAAGGTTTTTGTCAAGGGGAAAGGAAAATTCTCATCCGTACCAGGTATGGTAAAAAGAAGCATCTCATATTTGATCACCTGAGTTTTAGTGGCCTAAACTTGTTGCACAATAAGTAGATGGTGAAGGTTTTACCCCTTATGGAGTAACCAAATTAGGTTACTGAGGGTTGCAAAGTTGAAAAATAACACAGGGATGTGTTCCCTTTACGGTAGTCTTCGAGATCCTCACTACCATTGGAGCTGGTGCACTCAGACATTTGTGGTCCAATGCAGAATAGCACTTTTATAGATAACAAATACTTCCTGATCTTCATTGATGACTTCAACTAAAAGACATGGGTTTATACCATCAAGTAGAAGTCAGAATCATTTGCAAAATTCAAGGCGTTCAAAGCTCTGGTTGAGAAATAGAGCAGTTACCAGGTGAAGACTCTCAGGACGGATGGTGGAGGTGAATACATCTCCAACGAATTCCATAATTTTTGCAAGCAACATGGAATTTGCAGGAAGCTCACTACCAGATACACACTGCAACATAAAGGTATAGCTGAGAGGAAGAATAGAACGATCATGGAGATGGCACGAATTATGCTAAAGGTGAAAATATTGCCACATGAACTTTGGGAAGAAGCTATAGCCTGTGTAGTCTACCTGGTGAACATATGTCCCACCAAGAGTGTGAAGGATAAGATTCCTTAGGAAGACTGGAGCAATGAGAAGTCGAGTGTGGTTGATTTAAGAGTTTTTGGGTGCATTGCATATGCACATGTTCCAGATGAGAAGAGGCATAAGTTGGATGACAAGGCAGAGAAGTGTATCTTCATAGGGTACATTGAACAAGCAAAGACATATCGACTGTATAATATTGTGACGAAGAAGCTTGTCATCAGTCGAGATGTGAAATTCCTAGATGATGAAGCCTATAATTGGAAGTCTAATACTGGCCAACCAAAGCCAACTATTATTGAATCTATATATCTAGAGGAAAATAGTGTGCATCCACCTATAGCTTCAAGCAGCAATAGTGGTGCCACCAACAACACATCCTCACCATATCGATCACCTCCATTTGTAAGAAATATCCCCAACTTAAGGATACCAGGAAAGATGAGAAGCTTTCAAGACATCTACGAGGTAACCCAAAATTAAGAAGATGAAGAACATTCTGACTTTGATTTATTTTCTAAGTCTGATCCAATTTCATTTGAAAGGTAATTCAGAATCAAAAGTGGATGAAGGTGATGGATGAGGAGATAGAGGCCATAGAGAAGAACGAGATATGGTAGTTGATAGAACTCCCAACAGGGAGGAATACCATTGGGGTCAAGTGGGTATACAAAACAAAGTTTAATGTCTAAGAAAAAGTTGATTGGCATAAGACCAGACTGGTGGTGAAAGAATACAAGCAGAAGTCAGGGATTGACTACCATGAGGTGTATGCACCTGTAGCCTGACTTGACATAGTCAAAATGATCCTGGCATTGGTAGATCAAAAGGACTGGAATGTGTACCAGATGGATGTCAAGTCTACCTTTCTGAATGACTTATTGGAAAATGAGGTTTACATAGACCAACCACCAGGCTATGAGCTACAAGGACATGAAGGAAAAGTTCTAAAACTGAAGAAGACCCTGTATGGATTGAAGGAGGTACCCAGGGTATGATACGGCTATATTGATATCTATTTTTAGGAGAATGGGTTCATCAAATACACATATGAGCACAACATGTATCTAAATACAAATGCATCAGGGGAGATGATTATCGTCTGTTTGTATGTGGATGATTTGATATATATTGGCAACAGTGATGTACTATTCGACCAGTTCAGAACAACCATGAAGGAGTTCGAGATGACTGATTTAAGGATGATGAAGTACTTTATTTGCATTGAAGTTGACCAATAAGTAGATGGTATCTTCATTTCTTAGGGCAAGTATGTGAAGGATGTATTGAAGAAGTTCAATATGGAGGACAATAAACCTGCCATCACACCTGTTGCCACAAGTTTGAAGCTGAGCAAGTTGGATTCCAGCAAGAATGTTGATCCAACTTTGTACAAGAGGCTAGTTGGAAGTCTCATGTATTTGACAACAAATCAGCCCGATTTAATGTTTAGAGTCAGCTTGATTAGTATATTTATGGAGACTCCGAAGGATACGCACTGGCAAGTAAGCAAACAAATTTTGCGCTATGTCAACGGGACGCGAAACCATGGAATTTTCTATGCCAGACAAGACTAGCTAGAACTGGTGAGCTACACTGATAGTGATTGGGCTAGCAGAACTGATGATCGAAAGAGCACTTTTGGCTATGTTTTCCATCTTGGATTGGGAGCAGTTTCATGGTCGTTCAAGAAGCAACTGATAGTTGTGTTGTCCACTGCTGAGGCAGAATATATCACCACCACGTCAACCGCATGCCAGGCAGTATGGCTACGAAGAATCTTAGGTGAGCTAAATCATCCACCAGAAGGGGTGACAATATTTTTTTGTGACAACAACTCTCCCATAACATTGTCGAAGGATCCAGTGTTTCATGGTCAGATGAAGCACATTGACATCTGGTATCATTTCATTAGGAATCTAGTGAAATACAATGAAATTCAATTACTATTTTGTAGGTCCAAAGAGCAGGTAGCTGACATATTCACAAAACCTTTGAAGGAGGAGGACTTCAGTAGGCTACAGGAAAATTTGGGCATCAAAGTCTTTGTAAAATTTGGTTTAAGGGAGGGTGTTAGAATATTAAACCAAATTTTATGCCAGTCATATCATACCACCGTACATCCAGTCGTAGTTATTTCACACCTGCAGGTAGTTGAGTTTTTCCTGCGCTTGTCCTCTAAGCCCAACTATAAATACTACTGCATTTGACATTTTGAGGTTGTTGTAGATCAGCAAAAGAGAAATAGCTGAAGAGGTCTGTAGAACAGAACAGTAGATTCAGAGCTCTTATTTTGTGTTTATCCTGAATTTTATGGAGATGATTGTAATACCTCTGTGGAGTATGGACTGTATTTTTGGTTGATGTTATTAATATAAAAATTTGCATGTTCCTGTGTTAAGTTTCATATTTTATTTCATTTCTTTAGTGGCTTACTCCTTCTCATAAGCGAGAACGTGCCTCACTCTTCCTCCCAAGTGATTCTTAGAATCACTATTTGGTTGAGCGAAAACGTGCCTCGCTCCCTCTCCCAAGTAATCCGTAGCATCGCTGTTTGGGTGAGAGCACAACAATGTTCCCAGGTTTCATAAACAACAACCAAATCAAATCTAAATCTCTTTTATCTACCGGTAAACTATAGTTATCATTCTATTGCAAGCAAACCTTAGCCCTCTTTAGTTCTGGAGCAAACTTCAGCAAACCTCAGATTACCTTGACTTGCGAGCGAACCCTAGCAAACTGCTTATTGCTCCATTTGACAAGCGATCTCTGGATGTCTCTTGGTGACTAGCGAACTTCGAAGAGCAACGCCTGACTTCGACTTGGTCGCAAATCCCAGACTTGTTGCATTCCCTGAGCGACTATGAGTCTCACTCGTGTCGAGAGCGAACCCTAGACTCGCTCCAACGAGCGAGCGATTCCGAGTTTCGCTTGTCTCCTTAGCGATTTTCCGTCTCGCTGTTCAAGTAGATCTTCGTCGAGTGATTAGCATGGGTCTTCTCAAGAGCGATCTTTGGCATAGGAACAAACGAAGCATCCATCTTTAATTCAGTTCATCCTCGTCCCTATCTCGATCCACACTTGAGCAATTCCCAGGATCACTCAGCTAGGCATGTGATTTCTGAAATTGCATCTATCTCGAGCGATCTTCGTCTTAGGCTTAGTTATATTCTTCACAAAATAAATTAATATGTTCCACATCAACCGTTGACAAGACAACCTTCTACTTGCAAGGGTTTTAGTGACATGTAAAATCTCCGCGGGTTTAATACAACCCAACCCCACATACTCCCATGACATGATTATTGGTCCTTCCCAATTCTAATTACGTTCATGCCCTTGGACCCTTCCCAATTCTAATTACGTTCATGCACTTAATTTTCTTGAATTTGGGGTTTGGATGTTTTTTTTTAATAAAATGTAAGTGTGATGTTTTTTTTTTTTAATTTAAAAATAATACTATAAATAAATAAATTATAATTAGAATAAAAAATATTGTTTTTAAGTAGGATTTTGAGTTTTTTTTTGGAATTTTAGGTTCAAATAATAGTGATATATAGTATGTGTAGCTTGTAAAAATATATAAAAAATAGATTATTTTAATTTTATTTCTAAAATGATTTGAAAAGAAAAAGTTTTAAAAGGGTTGTCATCCAAATTTAAACTTTGACAATGACTACATCATCTATATATCTTAACCATTAAACATTGATTTAAAAAAAACAACAAAAACAAAAATCAATGATAAAATATGTTTATTAAAGTGGTTTTTTTTGAAATTAATCATGTTTTAAGCATTTAGACTATAAGAGCTTATCAAAAAGATATTTTTTAACTTTTTTTCTCAATATTTTTTTGTAATGAAGAAGCTTAATCATATAAAAATTATGGGTGGAATTGAGCACACCCCGAGTCCCCGAGTCCAAAACCACACTAACTACTGACCACGTAGTTAGGAAGACAACAACAAAATAAATTTAAGCTATTACATCATAGAAATCAAAATAAAGTAGGCCTGCAAGAATTTAAGCATTGTCTAGCACTGCTCCAACTACCACCATTATCTGGCTCAGAATACCCCCAACCATCATCAACAACACCATTGCCCTCTTGAATCTATGTTTGCCCATGAGGTGCAACAACTTGCGGGGGAGGAGAAGAACCATCTCCCCAACTCACTGTCGGAGTCAAAGACATATAACTAGCAGCCAAATCCCATGCATTGGTATGAACAGAAGTCGGGGGGCAAACATACCACCCAGAATTGGGACAGGAAGAAGAAGCACCACCTACAAATTTGTGTTTAGCAGTTGGAGGAGGCTGCAACCAGTGTCGAGCATTACCACCTGAATGTGAATGGCCGTTGTCTCGGGACCCAACACTAACATACAAGGGATGCCTCCGTGTGGGAGGAGCATCAGGAGGCACCCGACTCATTGTGCATGGTGCATTTTGCCAGTGGTCCATAAAAGTGTGTAAATACTGCAACTCCACATTTACCTTCTCCACTTGGATATGAATCTGGAACCAGCAATCATAATTAACCATATATCTGTCAGCACGAGAAAAATGCAAAGAAGGTTATTGCTAATGGAAAACAACTTTATTCTGAGTTTTCCATAGATGAAAAAAAATGCCCACTTTGAAAATTTTCCAAACTGCACCAATTTTATCATTAAATCTGATAGGGTCACCAAGTAAAACATGCACCCAAGAACAAGTATCAAGCATGTAAGGACTGAAGAAAGAAAGAATCCAATCCCAAGCTTCTTTGGCTCGAGGAAAAGACCAAAACAAATAAACAATGTCCTCCTCAGCACCACAATTCATACAAGTAATATTGTCAACACCCATATACCGAAGCATTTGCACCACATGAAGACCCTTAAACAACAGACTCCAAGCAAAAAAGGTTTGTTTGGGTTCAAGAAATTTGGCCCAAACAACCTTTAATCTTAAGCTCCATCGAGATTGCAAGGAGACTAAGTCCCACTGGGTATTCAATTTATCTGACATGGGAACCATTGGAGATAGCCAAGAATACCCCAAGGAGGGTTTGTATTTTATAAAAGAAATCTTATTAGGCCAAGACCAGTCAGATCACCTTGGTTTTTGATAATGTCTAAAAACCTTAGACCAAATCATAATAGGAGTAGAATCCACAACAACATCATAAGTACTCTTATCTGCAGGAGATAAAATGAAATATTGCATAAAATGATTCCAAGGGATCCAATCTGTAGTATGAAAATTCATGAAATCAGACAGGTAAGCAGTACCCTTTCTATAAAATAATTGAGCTCAAATCCATTGTACCTAAGTAATATGTGCTCCTTGATAAATAATAACAAAGGACCACCAAACATTAAGGATGGGAACAAAAGAACCAATCTTAGTCTTACCTTCATTCCACGAAATCCAGGGTTTAAGAGCATCCCAAGCTTTCCAAATACTACGAATAACAAAAGAGCCTAAAATTTTAATAGGTACAGATGCAGTAAGAATGGTTTGAAGGTTTAAACCTTTCGATACACGTGTACCATAAGGAAAACTAGTAGAAAGACAATGTCTGACTAAAATATTCCACATTTCATCCCCTTGAAGTGCCCTACAAATCCATTTAGCACAGAGAGAAAAACCTTATTTTTGATAGTCAAAAAGACCCAAGCCACCATATTTCTTCAGGAGGCAACAAATTTCCCATGCCACCCTGTGAAACCCTTTCTTTCCAACAAAATTAGACCATAGGAAATATCAAAGAAATTTGTCCAAATTGGCATAACAAGCAGTAGAAGAAACCCAACATGAAGAATAGTAAACATGAGTAGAAGCCAAAACATTAGAACAAATTTGAAACTTTCCAGCTAAAGAAAGCTTCTTAGAAGACCAATACATAAGCTTCTTTTCAACTTTATCAACCACATAATCCCAAATTATTGTAGGAGTTCCTTGAAAAGCAAATGGAATGCCAAGAAATTTAAAAATTTCCCCAGGTTGAATCCATATCTAGGGTTTATCAACTAACCAAGAAGGCATAACCCTTTGATATTTTCTATAGCAGGAAGTTTTTCTCCATTGAATACTAGAGCCAAAATCTTGACAAAAAGTATCAAGGCAATCAAGAGCTTGAGAAATAGATTTCTCATCCTCTGCTATAGTAAGAAAAGAATCATTAGCAAAATTACTATTGATTAGTTGCGAATTCGAAGAAGGCAAAGCAATGCCTTTAATAAGGCCTTTTGAGGCTCTATCAACAAGCAGATAACCAAAAGCTTTAGCAACAAGAATAAACAGGGAAGGAGCCAAAGGGTAACCTTGTATGATAGATCTGGTTAATTGAATGTGTTGGGATGGGCTGCCATTAAGAGTAAGCACAACAAAAGCATCTCTAAATAACATGAGAACTGAATTGATAAAATACTGATCAAAACCCAAAGCTTTAAACATCACAGTAATACAGAACCATTCAATTTTGTCATAGGCCTTTTCAAAGTCAATTTTGATAAACAAAACATCTTGACCAGAAGAGGAGGCCCATTTCATTCCTTCCCAGACTCCAATCACATTATCGAGAATGTATCTCCCTTGAACAAATCCAATCTGCTCTGACCGAATGATAAAAGGGAGAAGAGGCCGAAGCTTAAGAGCCAAATATTTAGCAATAATCTTATAACTAACATTAACCAAAGTGATAGGCCTCCAATTAGTAATAAGCTAAGTATATCCTCCCTTGGGAATGAACTTAACATTACCTTTATTAATAATAGATCCTAAAGAACTTGTTAAAATAGCTTCCTGATAGACTCTAAGGAGATCATAACCAAAAAAATCCTAGAACTCCTTATAAAATTCACATGGAAAGCCATCTAGACCAGGTTCTTTGTCATTGGCCGTTTGAGATAAAACAGCTTCAAGATCACTAAGGGTCAAAGGAGTTTCACAAAAATACCTCTAATCCTCAGAGAGCTTAGGAGGTATGACATTACAACAAGCATCTACAATAGCTTGACGAGCAGTAGAAAGGCCTTGAGAGGTAAAAACATGCTCATAATGCTTGACAAAAGCAGAGGTTATATCTGATAAAGCAGTGAGACAGGTTCCATTAACTTGGATGGCTTCAAACTGAATAGTATAAGTAGGAGGCCAAAGCCATTGAAAAAACTCTTTGGTTACTCTGTCACCCACTTTCAACTAGTGGAGTCTGGATCTTAATTGATCCCCTTTTGCTTCATATAGGTCAATTTTCCTCAACTCATGACAGAGAGCAGTAACATAAGCTTGCAAATCCGGGCAAAAGAGGGCAGCCTCTAAATGGAGTGTGGCTTTTGCAAACTCAGAACGCAGAACCGTTAGAGTTCCTTCTTCTTTTGGCAACCTCAACTCCTAAAGAGTGAAGAATAGAAGTGGTGCGAGTTATAGAAGAATTACACCATTCAATCCAAACATAATTAGAATAAGGTCTGGGAAAAATATTCCACATTCAAAAAATATGAGCTTTCATAGCAGGATGATGCAGAAAGGACACATAAAAATAAAATTGGGAGGAAAAAGTTCATGAGGAACTATGAGTAGAATCAATTGAAAAACAATAGGAACATGGTCCGACAAGGTAGAGCCTAGGAAAATGAAAACTGCAGGCAACGAATGGGATAAACAACCAAATTTAAAATGATTATCGACAGAAAGGATAACTCTATCTAGGCGTTTCAAAACCCTAGCATCCCCTTCTTGAAAGTTAGACCAGGTATACTACTGCGCGTCATCAAAATCAATATGGGAATAACAAATATTAGGGTTGGAAAGGCTTAGCTTATTTTTCAAAAAATAAAAAGCTTCCCGCTCTCCAACACACCAACGGTTAGGCACCAAAATATTTTTATCAAAAGCTTTTTCAACCATATTTCTCAATATTTTGACAACTATACAAAACTATTTTAAAGTACTATTTTTACAATAAATACATCATTTACATATATTTAATTTTTTAAAATATTAGTTATAAAAATTTGAAAGAGATTCCATTTTTATTACATGTATTTCTATTACATTTATTTGAATAAATTATAATTCATTTTGGTACAAAAGTATCCAAATTAAAGTAGATGGTTTTTAACATCATAGTTTATTAGAGAAGAAATTTACAAATAATTGATTGTATCATCCTCACAATATAATTCAATCATATTTTTTTTTACAATGTTGATATTTTACTATTAATTTTGATGATATTTTTTTCTAGTTTTCAAACAAATTCTTATAATTAAAAATTTGAATTTAGATAATACCTATACAATTTAATCAATCTTATTATAATTTTTTTTTTTTAAATTATTTATACAAGATGAAACAATGCCATCCATATTAGGTTCAAACCATGGCTTGTGTGTATGGTTATGTGTTAATCCCATATTGATAAGTTTAGCTCTTGGCCGTACCAGGGGGGTCATGGTTGGTATGGGAATGCTCATCCCTAAGCATTGGTCATAAGAGTTTCTCACACTACCCAAATCCAAAAAAAGAGAAAAAAAAAATGCCAACCATATTATGTAATAGTTATGTTATAGTAATATTTAAAAAAATAGATAATAGTATTATTTCATAGTTATACATATATTACTTGATAAAATTTCAATTTAATTTGCATTTTAAAAATTTATATTGTTGAAACATGGGTAGATGAAGTGCTTTCTAGTTGTTGCAAAATTGAAGATAAGATTACTATCCCAAGAGGGCCTAATGGGGACACCTTCAGATTCACTTTTAGAGAGACAAAGTCTTTTTGCAAATTTGTTGGAGGAAAAATCTCCAACATAGATTGAAGAAGCATAAAAAAGTGCATTAAAAATGCTTTTTACGACTGTTGAAAAAATATCAACATCTCAAAGATTCAATGGATGCTTGCCATAGCTAGAGTTAAGGTCAAATATTGTTATTGAGTAGATGATGGTAGAAGAAACAATATTGTATAGAACTGTATTGCTCCAAATTTTTCACACCCCTACCTTCAGGCTATTGGATCCGCGCCCGGAAGGAGGATGGGAAAAGGATGGTGCAGTACCTCAGACGAGAGGACTTTGCGAAGGTCCCGCCTCTTAAGGGAGGTGTATTTTGGTGATTTTTCGACGGATGGTGGGTTCACCAGGAAACATTTGACGACAGTTTCCACGCCTAGGTTTTGGGAATGAGTTTTGATGAGTTCGTTTTATTTTTAAACATTCATCCTAGGTTTGGTTGAATGATTCTAACTTAAACTACATGGAAATGCAATTTAAATGCATACAGCAAACAGAAAGGAAAAAAGAAATAGAGAATTTGCAGGAGGCCAATGAAGATTACCTGATCCGGAAGTCTGATGAAGTTTCTGATTACTTGTAACAGTCTGGATCGTCTACAATTTAACAGAATCACCTTCAATTTGATAAAATCGTCTAAACTGATAGGATCGTCTATAATCTGACGAATTCATCAGACGAATTCATCAGAGACCTGCAAAACAGCAAACAGATACAAAATACAAGAAATTCTATTTTGCAAACAGGGGCAAACTATGTAAAATAGTAATATGAGTGTTGAACAATATACAAGAACAGAAGTAAATGCAAATAACTGTGTTTAGATAGCAGAATATGATCTTAATATGTAAACTAGACAAAATGGGTGAACTCTAGATGCAATATAGTATAAAAACTGAATAAACAATCTAATTTATAGCATAAAATGATAGAAAAAAAGAGACAGAAGAGCAAACTCCAGGCACTGATTGCCTCGATGTGTGTTGCAGTCGAAATCATCTCGCATCAGTACGAGATCGTCCCGAATTTGAGGAGATTGCCTCCGATCTTGACAGGTTCGTCGATTGCGATAGGTGCTGGCTCCGGCTGAAAACTAGTGGTGTACCTGCAATGAAATGACTATAGGACTAGTGCAAAGTATGAATTACGATGTTTTAGAGCATAAGGGTTCAATTTGCATAAAAATTCAGCCAAGGGTTGGTGAGGGAAAAATCTTAGAGTTAAATAGGCATAGGATAGTTGTTGGGAGGTTGGAGATCATCCCAATTTGGGAGATCTCCAACGGGGGAAGGGTCCCAACGACACAGACACGCTTCTGCCCGGATTGGAGACCCGTTGGAACGGATTCCAACTATGCAAATTTAGTTTTACGACGAAATCGTCTGGACGTTCTAGTCCAGACGAAATCATCAAATCTGGGGCGATATCGTCTGATCGGAGACGATATCGTCAAACGGTCAAAACAAATGCTAAAAATGGTGCAGAAAAGGAGGAAACGGGTTTCTCGGTGGTTAACGGGCGGTTTGGGAGGTTAAATTTGAATTTAAATTTATTTACTAAGGTGAATGTAATTATTCCAATTTTACTGCGCCAATTTTAGGGTGCTACATTTTGCCCCCTCTTTAGTGAATTTTCCGAAGAAAATGCGTTAAAGATGAGTTCTTCTCGATCTACGAGAAAGCAAAAAATTATTCCCATTTTTAGGCGACGATTCTTGGTCGAATCGTACGACAGCTTACTATGGTGCCCCCTCCGTTATTTTACCCAAATCGAACGTTTGCGGTAAAAACACGGAAAAGAAAAAATTATTGTTGAATTATTTTGAATAAAATTAAGAAAAATAGGGGAAAACCCTAATTCATTGTTACTGTTCATTTTACTGGTTTTGAGAGCTCTGGAGCAAAAATGGTTGAGACAGCGCACAGATCTGCAGAGGTCCGCCACGGTCTACTGGTAAGGGTTTAAACTGATCTAGAATTGATTTAATTTGAATTTACATGCTTTTTAGATGGATTTTTAGGTGAATTTTGAGCATCGCGGCCATTTTTGGCCATCGATGTCGTCCGAATGAAATCGTCACTAGTTCAACGAAATCGTCTCAAGTTCATCAATTTCGCCCAAGGGCGAAATCGGCGAAAAATGGACGATTTCATCAAATTAGAGACGATTTCGACACGCAAAATCAGAGACGATTTTGCTCAAATTTCAGACGATATCGACCAATAGTGGGTGATATCATCAATTGCAAAATTTTGATCTTTAAGTTGCATTATTGATTGCTAACATTGTTATTAATGATTGTTTGTTGTTTTGGTTGTTTTTGCTTGCAGAGAGGATTACTAAAGAGCAGAGAGTGGAAATATGGAGGATTAAGAGGTGACTTGGCCACTCTGACACAGGCAGAGCAAGATCAGATGGCACATACCGGCTTACTACATGTGGCAGAGATGCCACAAATATCTACAAACATGGGGCTACTGACGGCCCTAGTAGAGAGGTGGTACTCGGGCTCTTCATGCTTCCGGTTACCGACAGGGGAGATGACTCCCACACTAGATGATGTATGGAGGATTCTTAAAATCCCCATACAAGGGAGGATGATCACACCTGCGGCAAATCAGGTCCACGCGATGGGACGAATCTGCGGTGACCCGAGCTTCACCCTGGAGAAGTGCGGAGTGAACATCGAGGCACTGCGCCAGATGCCTGGGGCATCTACACTGACACGAGTTTTGGCTGGGGTGGTTGGTGGACTTCTGCTGTGCCACCAGAGCGGATGTAGGGTACCATGGATGCTGGAAGATGTGATCTGCGACGTGCGTGACCATGGCTACAAATTTGCTTAGGGCAGCTTTGTTCTATGTCGATTGTATAGGATCCTGCATGGGGTCGTATACAAGGGTGGTCGATGTCTGGTTATGACATTGCTCCTATAGGTTTGGTGCTGGGAGCACATTGCGGTGCGGAGGCCGGTAGGGCTTCCACTGATAGGGGTTGACGGGGAGAGGCCCCGAGTCTTCTATTAGTGGCTCCGAAGAGGGGCACAGCGACGGGTCGACCTATCGGTGTCCTAGAGACTACTGGATGACTTGGTCCCAGACCAGATCACCTGGAGGCCATGGAGGTAGCATCCAGGGTGGTCAGAGGATGCACAGAAGCTGGCTCGCATCAGGCGAGTCTGTTGGCTGCGGATGGAGAGGGGAGAGGTGGAGCTCCACCGCTATGACTAAGTTTTGTGATAGTTCGGTCTACAACAGGGGATCCCATCTCTCAGGGATTACGAGTTTTCTCGGACTGTCCAGGATAACACCATAGTCAGCGGGGCTCCAGATATGTAGTGATTCTGGAGTCAGGACACAGACGATGCTCCCATTCAGCCAGTGGATGGGGACGATGCAGGGGTAGCCCATGGCTACGATGCCTGGTATGCAGGCATCTGCCCTCCTCGGATGACGAGGGCTCAGGGACCGATCCATGCAGTTGTGCATCGGATAGGGAGGCGACGCCAGGCGGTGGTAGAGGCAGCCCGGGGTCACGGAAGAGGATAGCAGAGGAGGCCACATGCACAGGAGAGGCCGCGACAGAGGGAGAGGGAGAGGAGGGAGGCGAGACCCTCATCTCCACAGAGGCCATCGCCTGATAAGGGCAAGGGTGTGGACATTGGTGAGAGTAGCGAGATGGCTACTCTCTGGGCAGAGAGAGATTGTCTGTGAGCTCAGGTGCAGACGTTATAGGATGCAGCTGCACAGCACCAGGCTGAGGTGTCGTAGCTACGAGACGAGAATGCTCATCTCAGGGCATGAGGCAAAGGGGTAAGCACTTAGGAGCTACTGCGGTCGGTTTCTTAGACCGCATTCTATCAGGCGCTATACTACCAAGCGGTGCCAGAGGGCCAGAGGGTACAGCTACCACTTGCCATAGTAGATCCTATCAGGACAGGGTTGACGAGGAGCTCATCCCTATCGATGATGAGGACTCGCAATACCACACATACTGTGATGGGACAACCTTGTCCTCCGCAGGGCGGGGGAGGAGATGAGGTCGAGAGCTCTAGAGGCTCTCGAGGCTAGAGGGCAGGATATTGCCACTGATATTGTATTATACTTGTATTGATAGAGGATTGAGTATGCCGAGGTACAGATTGTGGCATACCAATCCAGTTTTGATGATGTATATATTCTGTTGATATATATAGATGAGATATTTTTGATCATATGAATTTTCTTATGTGATGCTGATGATGCTTTTTATGTTTGATTGATTGATTGAGTTGATTGATGTAATGATTTTATTGATGATTCATGTAATTATGTCATTTTGGAAAATATTATAATTTGGATGTCATGCTTTAAATATTTTAAATGAAATAATCTGATGTAACAAATTGATTGGTTGTAATGAAATGTGATAAAAATAAAAGGAGACTTCTAACAATAATTTCAAAGGACATTGTCGCTATTATAGACCATTTCATGGAGTCGCTGCTCACTCGGTCGTCAAGCTAGTCCCAAGATAGAAATATTGTTAAAAGAAAAGAGTGCTTAAGAGACTGTCTTAAGACTTTGTTGTGATGATGCAAATGATGATGATGATGGTTTGTTTTTAGATTTCCATGAAAATATTATGCATGAAATATTGTAAAATGATTTTTGCTAGGCATAAATTCCTAAGTGTGATAAAAATTGTTGAATAATTCCTTAAGAATTATACCATCATTGCAAAATGCAAAGGTTGACATAATGATATGAAATAATAAAAATGTGTTTGCTTTTGAAAAGCATAATTTGTGTAATAAAATGAAGTCATATGGTTTTTATGAATTTTGATAAATTGGGAAAAAATATTGTTACAATGGTTTGCGCTAGGCATAGAATATGTAGGTATAGACTTATACCATCATCGCGAAGATCAAAGAAAGGATAGTTTTATTACATGATTGATTTTTAATGAACAGAAAAGATGAAAATGAGGACTTGCGCTAAGCATAAAATTCCAATTTTGGTTTTGGAATTATACCATCGTTGCGAAAGTCGATAAGATATATATGATATGTTGTTAAATAATTGTACTTGATTATTCCAAACAAGTTGCAAAATAATATTTCAAAGTATTTTGAAGACAAAAATTAGATTTATAAGGAATCCCATGTGCATAAGTGAATTCATTGCCAATCTTGATTTATCATAATGATAGACAAAATCTCTCAAATACAAATGTGTGTGCAATTGTATGGTTCAGTTACCGGTTTTGAGCAAGATACTATGATACAAGTGATTTGAATAAACCAACTAAGTGTTCATTAACCATGATGTAGATGCATATAACCACACTAGGCTACTATGTAGATCGGATTATCAAGAGCTAGCTAATCCATAAGCAGACAGAGGTCTGTACAAAAGAAGGTCGCTAATGTGACAGACATATCGCCACGCTAGGAGTTACCCAAGGCCAAGCAGGTTGGGCACAAACCACCTGTTATGGGGCTTACCTCACAGTTTTCAAATAATTGAGAATTCCAGGGATTCAAGCTCATTCACCCTTCTTTTCTTTTCAAAGGGTAGGGAAAGGGATTTTATTGCTTTTCTTGCTTTCTTTTGAACTTTGCTTATTTTTCTTTTGCTTGATAATGCTTGTAACATTGTTGTCATAACATTTTTCTTTTCTCTTTTTCTTGAATGTTTCTTTTCTTTTTATTTTTCTTTTTCTAGGGATACTTACTCAGATTAGCTGTAGAGCAAGGGATTTTTATTCTGGGTAGGGGTGAGCTTGTCCTTTTGCCAATTCTCAAAGATTCTATACCATGTGCATGATAGGATAGCAAGGGAAACTTTTCACTCAAGAAATCAGTTCTACTATGTAGCAAAACATGGAAATTACAAATATAATCATTTTATTGTGAAAAGATGTGCTTGGTTTAAGTAAATACCAAGATCAATTCTCTATGCGCAAACTTTATTTAATTGAATTTTGTGAACTTTGATATAAGAGAGATTAGTAATCATGCCAGATAAAATCAAGATATTTATTGTGTGAGTGTGCTAGTGAGGGATGCCAAATAAATGCTAATTGTATCCAAAATAAGTTAAAACATATAACTGCAATAATTGTAAGAAAATAATGATTTTGAGAAATTTTTGAGAATGTTGACTCTCTCTTTATTCTGTATATTGTTTTGGTTTCGAAAGAGTCAAGCATATAGCTATTTTTGGATTTTTATGTTGATTTTAGTTTTAAAGCAAAAGGAACTTTACAAGTGCTTTAAATAAATGCAATAAATATTTTTGAATATTTTTGAAGATTTTATGAATGTTTTTGAGGTTTTTGAATAAATTGAAAGAAATACAAGATAATGATTTTGAACAAATATATACATGGATGAAAAGACCAAGTTTATGCATAGTAACGTTTAAGATGCAAAATATTCATGGGTTCTTTAAGTTCTTTACCATCTAAGGTAGATAATTTATATGCTCCTGATTCAAATTTAGCAGTAATGATGTATGGTCCGAACCAGTTGGGCTCAAATTTACCTTTCAGTTCTTTGGTTGCATTTGTATTTTTTTTTTTTGATTTTGAGGATTTTGATTTTTTTGTATTTTGATTTTAATTTATGAATTGAAATTGGGGGTATATACAAGATGATCTATATACACTATACAAGGTTATTTGAGTATAGCATGTCTAAGGTTGCTTCAAAATCAAAGGAGGTTTTGAAGGATAATCTGAGTTGAGGTGAAGGTAAGAATAGAAGGTGATGAATAAAAGGTAGTGATAACAAAAGCTTTGTTATAATGTAAAATAATGTAGCAAAATATTTGACTTTTATATGTGTAAAATTGATCATATTACAAAATAAAATATCATAAATATAAGAAAGTTGTTCATTCTTATTATTATATTCCAAGTTTTGATAATATGGAGAAAGTATATGTGAAAGACATGCATGGATGTTATTTGATAAATAAGGATGATCATATATGGATGAAGAAAAGTGATGGATAGAAGATAATTGTGATAATAGAGAATGTATAGAACTTGATGTTTCAACCATTAAATATTCTTCAAATGGTGTTGGGTCACCATGTATGGTAACAATTTTATTTGTAAGTTCAAACTTCAAACATTGATGAAGAGTGGAAGGGACAACCCTCATCGTATGAATCCAAGGACTTTGGAGAAGTAGTTTGTAAAGTGAAGGACAATATGCCACATAAAACAAAGTATCTAGGATCTTGGATCCAATATTGAGGGGAAACATTATAGTACCTTGACGATCTTGAATTTCATTGTTAAAAGATTTTATAATAACATTTGATTCATTAAGATCTTCTTCCTTTAATTCGAGTTTTTGGAATAATTGATAAGTGCATAAATTAAGAGAGGAGTCATTATCTACCATGAAAGTTCTAACAAGTGTTTCTTTACGAGATCCGATAATGTAAAGATAGGAGTCTTCTTGTGGAGCAGAGGAAGGAATATCCTCATCATAGAATGAAATATGGTTAACCTCAAGAGGGTTTATACCATTAATTATGTTCTTAGAGAAAATATGATGAGGAACAAATTGTTGGCTAGGTATTTTGAACAAAATTTCCTTATGAGCAATTTGTAATACTTCTAAAAGGGATATTTTTGCTTGAGGATTAATCACTTGTTGTTGGTTATCAAAGTGGATTTCAGATTGAGATTTTGATTCTAAAGATGAGCTTTCTATGCTTACATTCCATTTTGGATCATTCTCTATAGCCAAGGATAGTTTTGAAGGTTGGTCAAATGAGGAATCCATCTCTTGAATATCAGATTGAGTTGATTGAACTTGAGGTTGCTCATTTGTAGTTTTTGTTACAATATTAATAATATCATCATGATGGGACACATTAACATGAAATTTTTGATTGGTTTCCTGTTGTTGATAATTGAGTAGGGGTTCTTGGGAGATCCCCATGTCTTGATTGATTATTGGTATTTGTTGTGTAGGGGTTTGATAGTTTACTGGAGATTTATAATCAGTTGTAGATTGTAATTCCTTTATATTAAAAAGATCCTTATCAATCAAATCTTGAATTGCACATCTTAAATTTTTACAATTTTGTGTCATATGTCCATCTACTCTATGATATTCACAATGTAGCTCAGGTTTAAACCAATCTGATGTGGTATCAGGTTGTCTTATGGAAGGAAGTTCAATAATATTTGTGTCAAGTAAATACTTGAGAATTATATCCATTGGTTGATTAAGCCTAGTAAATTTACGTGATGAAGGTTTTTGAGAGGTTTTTGATAAATGCCTTAGGAATTTCGTCATAAAAGGACCTAATGGTTTCTCACCTATACTTTCTTTATTATGGGTAGAATGATGACAGGAAGATTGCGATGTAGGAGGTGAGTGCACGGTAGAATTGGAAGAATAAGTATTTTCTTGTTGAAATGGATGTGTTGTATTGAAAGAAGAGTTTTGAAAAGGTGGCGAGAGGATTATATGTGGATTGATAGACATAATATGGATATATGGGAGAATAGATAATATCATTATGAAGAGGATTGGCAAAGGGATTGTTTTGTTGGTTTATGGATGAAAAATAAGAAGAGTGTGATGGAGGTGGTGTTGAATAGGGATGAGGTTGGTCATAATCAACAAATGTATTTAGCTGAATTCTTCCAACATTACTTGATGGACTCATATTGATTTGAGTAAAAACTCATGGTTTCTTTAGTACTTCTAAAAGTAATATTTAGCATCTACTATTTAGGATTGAATATAAAACATACAAACTTGAAATGATGATTTTGTTTTTGTTTTTCTTGTATATATATATTTTTTTGTTTTTTTGTTTTCGTTTTTCAAAAGGTTATGATGCATTAACGTCGGGTTCACCAAAATGTATCGCTCCAAATTTTTCACACCCCTACCTTCAGGCTATTGGATCCGCGCCCGGAAGGAGGATGGGAAAAGGATGGTGCGGTACCTTGGACGAGAGGACTTTGCGAAGGTCCCGCCTCTCAAGGGAGGTGCATTTTGGTGATTTTTCGACGGATGGTGGGTTCACCAGGAAACATTTGATGGTAGTTTCCATGCCTAGGTTTTGGGAATGAGTTTTGATGAGTTCGTTTTATTTTTAAACATTCATCCTAGGTTTGGCCGAATGATTCTAACTTAAACTACATGGAAGTGCAATTTAAATGCATACAGCAAACAGAAAGGAAAACAGAAACAGAGAATTTGCAGGAGGCCAATGAAGATTACCTGATCCGAAAGTCTGATGAAGTTTCTGATTACTTGTAACAGTCTGGATCGTCTGCAATTTAACAGAATCGCCTTCAATTTGATAAAATCGTCTAAAGCGACAGGATCGTACGCAATCCGACGAATTCGTCGGACGAATTCATCGAGAGACACGCAAAACAAGAAACGAGATACAAAATACAAGAAATTCTATTTTGTAAACAGGGGCAAACTATGTAAAATAGTAATATGAGTGTTGAACAATATACAAGAACAGAAGTAAATGCAAATAACTATGTTTAGATAGCAGAATATGATCTTAATATGTAAACTAGACAAAATGGGTGAACTCCAAATGCAATATAGTATAAAAACTGAATAAACAATCTAATTTATAGAATAAAATGACAGAAAAAAGAGACAAAAAAGCAAACTCCAGGCACTGATTGCCTCGATGTGTGTTGCAGTAGAAATCGTCTCGCATCAGTACGAGATTGTCCTGAATTTGACGAGATCGCCTCCGATCTTGACAGGTTCGTTGACTGCGATAGGTGCTGGCTCTGGCTAAAAACCAGTGGTGTACCTGCAATGAAATGACTATAGGACTAGTGCAAAGTATGAATTATGATGTTTTAGAGCATAAGGGTTCAATTTGCATAAAAATTCAGCCAGGGGTTGGGGAGGGAAAAGTCTTAGAGTTAAATAGGCATAGGATAGTTGTTGGGAGGTTGGAGATCATCCCAATTTGGGAGATATCCAATGGGGGAAGGGTCCCAACGGTGCAGACACGCTTCTGTCCGGATTGGAGATCCATTGGAATGGATTCCAACTATGCAAATTCAGTTTTGCGACGAAATCGTCTGGACGTTCTAGTCCAGACGAAATCGTCAAATGCGAGGCGATATCGTCTGATCGGAGACGATATCGTCAAACGATCAAAACAAGCTGCTAAAAATTGCACGAAAAAGGAGGAAACGGGTTTCTCGACGGTTAACGGGCGGTTTGGGAGGTTAAATTTGAATTTAAATTTATTTACTAAGGTGAATGTAATTATTCCAATTTTACTGCGCCAATTTTAGGGTGCTACAAGAACCAATCATGATTTGATCTATAAATTCATGAGTATTCACCCCATCCTGAATTTTTTGCATTCTTGAATTCGAAAAACTAGGAAACTCTTGGTGAGTATTCTTTATTGTTTATTAGTAATCAAGATTTTATTATTAGTTTTTCCTCACTTATCAATAAAAATAGGGATTTTGAATCGAAAAAGAGAAATCATGGTCTCATAGGATTATTTGTTTAGCCTTGGAGAGTGAGATTTGGATTCATTTGTATGCACTTCCAATGGAGTTCTGAAGTGATCCGTTATTGGAAACACAATTATTTATGCTAGAGTGAGTAGTTATTAGAGATACAATGGAAGGAAACACAATCGTTTATGTTGTATTATGCACAAAAATGGATCTTAGCCAACCTTTACAAATAAAGGTTAAACTCAAAATTGTAGGCTTGTGTTGAATTCAACAATTGTATTAGGAGGAATTACCTTTTAGGTGTAGAGTTTAACATAAATATGGAAATTTGGCCTAGTATTGACGAAAAAATATGAACATAAAAGTGGAGGATTATCTAATAATGTTGACTCTTCTTGAGGAGGGTAAGTCATAAATAAATAAAGAAACAACCAACATTTATTAGGGTGAATAAGCATGGGGAGATGGGTTTGAACAACCCAAAAGAAGGAGAAATCAAAAGAAAAAATATGGCAAAGAGCAAACCCAAATCAAACCCTCAAATAGGTATGAGATATTCAAGACACTAGTCAACCAAGCATAAGAAAAATTCATGGAAGGAGTGGATGGAAATAATAAAAATAATGACAACCATGTTCAAGCCTCTCTTTCACCTCCTTCTATCCTAGAGTAGGTAATAGAGTGTAGTGAGTTACCATAATCAGATATTGTAATAGTAGTGATAGTGCATAACCAAGAGCAATCAATAATAATGAATGCCAACCCGGGTATAACAACATAGAATAGATAAAATCCAACTCTAGGGATAACTCAAGTGGAAAAGAGATCAAAGAATATAAAATCTAAAGGATTTGATAGAAAATTATATAAGGAATTGATAGAAGTTAAAGGACACAAACTATTCACTAGAGGATTGGTGAGAAAAATAGACTCTTACTAGTCTCAAGGTAACCAATGATTATACAATCAAGGAATATTAGGGGTTTAAATAGGAGAACCCATCAATATGTTGTTCAAAGACTCTTCAAAAAAGTAAATTTTTTTTTTTTCTTATCTAGGATACAAAAATGTCATTGTATCTTATGTGTAAAATATGAAATAAACTTTGGAGGGGTGTTAGTCATATGGAAGTGGTTATCCAAGGTGCCTCCGGGGATAGTTAACTTTTGGAACTCCTTTGAACGGATGATAATAGAACATATAGTTTGGAGGGATGCCCTCACATCACATTTTAGAAACAATGTGAGAGCTAAGTAGGTTTTAATCATAAATTTACATGGGTCTCAAAACCTAGATAGTAAGATTCGTTAATGAAAAATGGTGTATAATATGAGAGTCTTGAGGGAGGAGTTAGACTAGATTGTTGCTGGGAATTTTAATACTAAATTATCATCTAAAGATAAATAAGGGGTAACCCCAATTGGATTTAAGAGATCAACTTATTATTACCCAAGTTCATGCATTACACTTGATGGATATTAACTATCTTGGAAATAACTATACTTGGACTATTAAGAGGACTAAGCCACATAGCAAAAAGGTGAAGTTAGACCATTTTTTGGTTTCAAAGGAGGTGTTTGTGAAATGGAATATAAAATTTTATATTTTTAAGTGTCCAATTTTAGATAACTTCTTCATTATGTTTGAAGGGGGGATCAGGATAGTGCAACGTCAGAAACCATTTAGATTTGAATTTTTTTTTTTACAAAAAGAGGAACATAAAAAGAAAATTCTAGTGGTGGGAAGAGGGATGATAAACATATGATGCATATATATTTATATTCCACAAGCAACTTAATTATGTCAAGGATCAATAGAAACAATTAAGGTGAGGTAAAAAGAAAAACATCCAAGTGAAAACACGAGATTCCGGAAACAAAAAGGATAGACTAAAAATGCAATGTAAACGAAACTAAAATAACGCTTAAACCCTATGTTATTGAAAAATGCGTAAAAAGGAAGAACATGAACACAAGATATCAAAGCAATATAAAAAGTAACGGCCCTTTTATTGATATGCTTTTCAAATTTGTGTTACAATGCGTCTCCTTCCTTTTTAGGGGATAGGAGCGTTAAATGTTGGTCTTTTACAACTTGTTTCAGAATTCCTTCTTCCGCGTGCCCACATGTAAGATGGGCGAACCAAAACGTTGTCGCCGCTTGCGTTGGTAAAGGTCGATTCCTCGCTGCTCCTCTAATGCTGCAAATCTACGTTCAAAGAAACAAACAAAGAATCAGTAGCACCTGTGTATGAAAAATAAAAGATAAATCTAACGATGGTTAAAATGAATCTAAATAAACTGAAAACTTGACAAAAGCATAAACATGAAACTAGCTAAATACTACAAAAGAAATAGTCACCAAAAGCAATAAAGCGGGGGGTGCCCGAAGGCAAACCACCCGCAGGTGAAACTTTGCTTCGACACCAATCCGCTTAGGATGGGTCCGAAACCTGATGTGATGTGTTGTCGGCAAATTGGTAGGATATTGTGGTCAGAAAAATTGGTTGGAAACGGGGTTGGTCTTGATTCGTGCCTTCAAAAGTCACCCAATAACCTCTCTTTCGATTAAGAGATTATGGATGTTGAAAACACAAATCGCAAGTAAATGAATTAGCAACACTTCGTCGCTCAAAATGCTCCTTCTCTCGTATATCTTTTGGGTGAGGAAACTCACCATTTTATAGACCCAAGGGGTCTCTTTGAATTAACATGCAAAAGTGTTTCTTTGCATGAATGCTTTTTTGTGAAGAGAAGACTTCTTCTTGATCAAGGGCTTCTTAATTGCCTCTGTGCATGTCTTTGTATGTTTTAGAAAAGCTCACTTGCACTCCCATGCAATGAAGGGATAGCTAAGTGGCAAATCTGAGTTGTCTTAAAAAGCTCACTCTCATTCCCATGCAATGAAGGGAAAGTCAATTGGCAGATATGAGTTGTCAAAAGAACTCACTCGCACTCCTATGCCATGCAAGAAAAGCTAAGTGGTAGTTCTGAGTTGTCATGCGCCGAGATCCGACTTTTTGCCAGTCAAACCTGGCGTTCGTCCCACCCCGAAGCGAGCGCTAGTAATCGTCTCTGGGTGAGACGAGTATCAATCCGCACTCGTCCCCGGGTAGGACGAGTACAAATCCGCACTCGTCCCCGGGTGGGACGAATAAGTAATTGAGTGTCTAAAAGATGCCAAATTGATTTTTGACTTGCAAAACTGCTATGCGAGTGGTTAGAACCACTGTTTAACCTCTGGGGGCTGCCCTGGGGGCTATGTGTGTTAGTGCGATCAGTGCTTGTTGTCACATAATCGGATTGGTGCTGTTTTGGTGTCTACAGATGCCCCTTTTTGGGAAGCGCTGCACATGGTGCAGTGCTGAGCAAAAATAGATAACCAAAGCACTAATGATTAGGGTTTCTCAATAACCTAACCAACTCTTGATGCCCCAAGTATGGAAAGGGCACGCATTCTTGAATCCTTGCTTCTAACGAGCTAAGGAACTTAAATCAAGCATTAACCTGGTTCGGTGAGGTATTACTTGAACTTAGACATTGATCAGTCATGAATAGGCAAAGGGCACAACCTTTTGTCTATGGGAACCTTGAGTTCATGATTCACGAATGCCAAGTATATGATCAGTGTGTGATAATTGCTTGTTTGCTGCCCCAAGCAAGGGCGCGATTGTCTTTTGCAATGATCCTTTGAATGCGTGTCATTTCCAAGACTGGGTATATTGGTGTTGATTGGCAACTAAGTGTGACTACCCCCTCAAGCGACGAATCGATGAGGGAATGACCTGACATGAGAAAAGCGACGAGTCGCTTGACCCAAGATGACTTAAGTGAGGGTGCCTTCAGATGTTATCCGATGCATGCTCGAGCAGTTTCCCGATTGTTTTGACCTATTTTTGGTGGGTGTGAACCCATTTTGGAATGCCATTTGGGGTTAACATTGGCGAAAATCCATCTTCCCGTGGAGCGGTCCGGCTATGGTAGCCTTCTTAGGGAGTAGGATAACGACAAGGTAGACCCCGACATCAGTTTTCTTATGCCAAGAGGTTAAGTGCAAGAGCACTTTTTTCCGGCAATTTTTAGTGGTTTTGTTGGCATTTGTCATTTTTATGTTTTGGTTGTTTTTGAGTTTTTTTTTTTTTTATTCGTCCCGGGGAGGGACGAGTGCGTGCTATGATGGTACTCGTCCTGGGGTGAGACGAGCGCGCCATGATGGTACTCGTCCTGGGGTGGGACGAGCGCGCCTCAGGAAAAAGTGCTCGTTCCAGTCAGGGACGATTACCAGCAAGCGAAAAATATAAATATGCGAAAATGACGGATTGGGCTCATTTGCACTGTTCAGCGATTGCGATTTGGAGCTCTGGGGAGGAGGAGGTAGATTTTCTGACGCGAAGCACTGCCGGATTTTCCAGCTACCATGAGTGCACAGACCGGGTCGTCGAGCGGCGGAGCCGAGGCGAGACCAGTAAGTGCACTATCTCCTCGAGTTTGAATTTGAAAAATGCAAATGTGTTTTTATTATGTTTTTCGTTTGTTGAAGACATGAAACCCTAATTAATTAAATGAAAAGGTGAATGAATGAAACCAAATGAAACGTGGATGCAAACCGATGGAAACTGAGATGGAAAACCGTAAGATAAACCTAAAATGAAACTTAGAGTAACACTTTAGGGTAACCATGGTTATAAAAATGTTTGTTTTTGATGTGAATGGTAAAACTTAGGTCGAAACCATAGGTAAACCATGCCCATTTTTTTTTTTTTTTTATGGAATTAAAAAATGAAAAATGGATGAATTTTTTTTGTTGAAATGGTAAACTTAGGTCGAAACCGTAGGTAAACCATGTCAAAAATTTTTTTTGCAATTTTTTATGGAATTAAAAATGAAAAATGGATGAATTTTTTTTTGTTGAAATGGTAAACTTAGGTCGAAACCGTAGGTAAACCATGTCAAATTTTTGTTGCAATTTTTTATGAAATTAAAAATGAAAAATGGATGATTTTTTTTGTTTTGAAATGGTAAACTTAGATAAAACCATAGGTAAACCATGTCAAATTTTTGTTGTTTTTGATGAAATGTACAATGAAAACTGAATGAATTTTTTTTTTTTTGTTTTGAAATGGTAAACTTAGGTAAAACCGTAGGTAAACCATGTCAAATTTTTGTTGTTTTTGATGAAATGTAAAATGAAAACTGAATGAATTTTTTTTTTGGTTTTGAAATGGTAAACTTAGGTAAAACCGTAGGTAAACCATGTCAATTTTTTGTTGTTTTTGATGAAATGTAAAATGAAAACCGAATGAATTTTTTTTGGTTTTGAAATGGTAAACTTAGGTAAAACCGTAGGTAAACCATGTCAATTTTTTTTTTTTGGTAATGGATGTACATGTGAATGAAAGATGTTACTGTACAGTTATGCATTTTTGTACATGTAATGGTGATTTGATGCATGTTTTTGATGTGTGTTATTTTCTGTGATGTGCAGGTGGTGAAGAGTCGACATCGGGTACCGACTATTTTTTCTAATGCCCGCGAGGCGTTGACAACTGAGGACTGGGATTGGCTTGATGCCCTAGGGCTCAAGCATGTGGCTCGGTTGGATGCAGTTGTGGCGGATCGGGCATACATTACAGCTTTGATCGGCCTATGGGATGTTCGGACGAACACCTTCCATCTTTCGATAGGGGAGATGACCGTCACCTTAGAGGACGTGTATCGGATTCTCCGGATTTCGATAGACGGGGTTCCCATCCGGACGATGCCACGAGGCCAGAGGATGGCGGTACTGACGCGGTATTTTGGACATGGAGAGGATGAGGATGGGATGACCTCGTTGGAGAGGGCGGAGCTGGATTGTCAGATTGGTGGGATTCTGGTACGATATTGGTATGCGATGGGAATGTTGGGAGTGAGGCATGCACTACTCATGAGCCTCATTTCCAACATGCTCCTGCCAGACTCGTCAGGAGCGAGGTTCCCATGGAACCTATTGGAGGTGGTGTGGCAGTTAGTGGATTGTTCGGTGATAGAGCCGATGATTATGAGATGGGGCCAGACGCTTTTGGCTCAGTTGTATGATGAGTTGTATGAGGTCCGCTGCCGGAGGCGAAAGGGGATTGGCTGTAGTTTCTTGTTGCAGTGTTGGGCATGGCAGCATATAGCCGTAGAGCGACCACGAGGACTACCCTGGACTACACGGGCGGACATGGTGGACAGGGATATTGGTTACGGTGCTCTATGGTATCGGTCTGAGGAGCGGGGGTAGAGTCGACGGTTTGCGGGAGACGTAGACCATTACAGAGATGCATTGGCATGACTGACTCCCGGAGATGTGGTATGGAGGCCATATCAGGATTGTCCCACATGGCCAGAGGCTGATGAGTGGCTTCGATGGGTTCGAAGGGGGAGATGGGTGATTGGGCGACATGGGACAGAGCAGGAGTACTTCCACTACCTCCGAGTGACACGACAGTTTGGGGTACGCCAGGGGTTGCCTGGGGAACCCGTAGTCTATCGGCATCGGAGTGATGAGAGGACCCTAGCTGCGTCGATCCTCGAGCCATTAGGGGAGGAGTCGGATACAGTACTGGACATTCCGGACGTAGATGACGTCGGAGTGACTGCCGAGTATCAGGAGTGGTGGACGCTTCGGCAGTGGCGAGGTGAGGGGCCATTGGGAGGAGATGAGGCAGCGGGAGGCGGAGAGGGGGCCGAGGCACCAGGAGAGGGTTGGGGAGCTCCTACGGATGTGGACATGGTGGAGGTGGCAGATGCGGGAGAGGACGTTGATGAGGAGGAGCAGCCAGAGATGCAGGATGCTCCGGAGCAGGCCGATGCTCCAGAGAGGCCGACGCAGCCGACCGGGTCGGGGGATACAGAGGCGAGGTTGCGCGCTGAGGTAGCGCGATTGATAGGGTTATTGCAGAGGCGAGATGGAGAGCTTGGGGAGATGACGTAGGAGAGGGATCTCCTACGGACACAGTTGGTAGAGTGGGAGAGCGCAGGGGCTGCGTCTCACCGGTAGGGTGGTGATACGGATGCTGCACGGGAGAGGGATCTCCTACGGGTGCAGCTAGCACAGCGTGATGACGCCATCGTGTACTATCGTAGGCGGGAGGCAGAGTGGAGTCAGCATCGGTGGGAGATGGAGGGCGAGATTATCCGCCTTGGTGGGCGAATACCAGAGCCTCCGATGAGTGGCTCGTCGTACCGGACGAGAGATAGTGGGACAGAGCAGTCAGCATCATCCCGTCGTCGACGGCGAGATGAGGGAGGCGCTAGTGGTCGGGATGCAGGGGCGAGCAGTCACCCTGAGAGATCTCAGAGGACTGATACTGCAGGGGGTAGCTCTCGTCGCACCGATCCTGCGTGATCATGGTGGTCGACGCCCTAGGCTGGGGGTTTTTGAGATTTTGGATGATGGGAGCGAGGTCTGAGGACCAGTGTATTGTAGCCTGTGGGCAATTTTGTTATGATATATATATACAGATGACTCTTTTTGGTGTTTATACAGTTTTCATGATTTATTTTTATGTACATGTTTTTACATTGATGTATGCATATGCGATTAAAATGCGATGATTCTAATTTGTATGATGTATGCATATGGAATGAATGCAATGAATTGTTGATGATTTGTCAAGGCACCATAGACTGTACAAGATTTGGATTGGACTTGCTAGAGGAATGGGATTAATTTGTGGAATGCTTGTGCATGTGAAAACTTTGTTTTTGTATTTTGTCTAGTTTCTGATGATGATGTATGAAATAAAATGTACCGGTTGTTTAAAAATGGAGTTAAGCTTTTCTGAGATGCAGATATTTTAACTAACTAGCCAAGACTGTACATTTATCTCGCAAGACTTTTTGAACAAGGTCTAAATTCGACTTGAATTTAACCAAGTTATTTCACATCCCTGTGTGTGCAATTGAGTTCGTTTATGTGTTAGTCATCAGGATACCGCCAGTGCCAGATGGGCTTTCAACCGAACCTGTACTTAGGATCACCTAATTAGCTCCACTAACTCCTTTATTGTATTTAGTCAGATTTGTCTACGATGTTATCTAGGATACCATAAGCTAGCTCATCCACATGCAAACATTGATCTGCACACAAGTTAATGTGACAGATATATCGTCATGCGGGAGGTTTACCGCCAGTGACCGATAGGCTATCAACCAAACCGGTACTGAAGCTTGCCTCATGACCTGTCGAAATGCTGAGAGTTCCAGGGATTCAAGTTCGACTCCCTTCTTTTCTTCAAGTGTATTGGGATACTTGCTCTTTATAGTGATAAAATCACTGTTTATTTTTGTGTTATTTGTTTTTTTTTTTTTTTTTTGAGCAAGGGATTTGAATATGGAGTGACGAGAATCACTATTGTTTGTGCCTTTTGATGTGTGCACTGTAGGATGTCAAATTTGTAATGTTTTGACGTTTTGCAAATTTTTGATGTTTTTGCAACTTATGAGAACTTGGGATTCATGGGGAATTGGGTAGGGAGGATGCTTGTCCTTTTGCCAACTCTCAGCATTCCTAGGGTCATTCGCACAGGGGGATAAGCAAGATAACCGTTTCGCTTATGGTAACCCGGATTACGGTGCAGGTTTCATCTTTCGTTCACACAACTTAGGAATTTTTAAATGTGTGTTAATTTGTGTTGGGATGCTACGTAACAAGGTGTAATCCAAGTAAAACTTTCCCATGTAAAATCTGTTTAACTATGTATAGTTTTGGCTAGAAATTTAAAGACATCTGAATGACGAAAACCCTATATACATGAGGAGACAACTGACTAAAAATAAAAAGGGTGATATGCTGGATGTAGGCGTTTATGAAAATGGATTTGATGTGGAAATGATGGAATTGCCAAGTAATGACAGCCTATGGTGCTTTTGACCTATCGAAGTATGCAATGTATGGATGCAATGCTTAATGTAACCTATATTTTTGTATTTTGATTTTTATGAGAATGCATGAAATTGAAATGCAATTGTTTTTGTAATTTTGATTGTTTTTTTTTTTTTGAGTATGCATGGAATTGAAATGCAATTGTTTTTGTGATTTTGATTGTTTTTATGAGTATGCATGGAATTGAAATGCAATTGTTTTTGTGATTTTGATTTTTTTTTTTTGTCTTTTTTTTTTTGTTTTTTATGAGTATGCATGGAATTGAAATGCAATTGTTTTTGTGATTTTGATTTTTTTTTTTTGAATATTTATGTTGACCAAGCAGTTATAGTAACGCTTGGAGCTTTTTGTGTTGACCAAAGGGTTTATAGATACCTTTGGGGCATTTAGGGTTGACCAAGCGATTATGAAAATCCTTGGAGCTTTTGGTCTTGACCAAAGGGTTTATAGATACCTTTGGGGCATTTAGGGTTGACCAAGCGATTATGATAATCCTTGGAGCGTTTTGGGTTGACCAAGCGATTGTGGTAATCCTTGGAGCTTTTTGGGTTGACCAAGCGATTGTGGTAATCCTTGGAGCTTTTTGGGTTGACCAAGCGATTGTGGTAATCCTTGGAGCTTTTTGTGTTGAACTATGGCTCTCTAGATGTGGAATGGCCTCAAATGAATGATATTCAAGGGTTCTGTTTCCTTGATTCCTTCAAGAGAGGCAAGCCGGTATGTTCCAGGTCCTATTTTACTATCAATGATGTAAGGACCTAACCAGTTTGCCGTGAACTTGTCCCGTAGATGGGACGACAAATTAGAATTTTGTTGGTTCTCTTTTAAGACCAAGTCACCAACCTAAAATTCCCTAAAATGGACTTTCATGTTGTATGCTTTCTTAAGTCGCTCTTGATAGATACGCAAATGCTCGAGAGCATTAACGCATCGTTCGTCGAGCAACATCAGTTGATCTAACCGGGCCTGCCACGCAGTGTCATCATCGATGAACTCTTGCATTGAAATGCGCAGGGAAGGAATTTCCAACTCAAAAGGCATGACTGCCTCGGAGCCATACACCAATGAAAATGGAGTTGCCCCAGTGGGCGTTCGAATGCTAGTGCGATAAGCCCATAGGGCAAGCGGGATCTGAATGTGCCAGTCCTTATGATTATCTGCAACTATCTTTTTAAGAATGGCGATTAGCATTTTGTTTGACGCCTCCGCTTGCCCATTTGCCTGCGGATAATAGGGTGTTGAAAAGCTGTGCTGAATCTTGTACTTTGTGGTCAAAGCATGCACATATTTATTCTTGAATGGTGTCCCATTATCTGACAGGATCTTGGATGGAATACCAAAATGACATATGATGTTATGTAAAATAAACTCCGCAATGCGGGCTCCAGTCGTAGTGGTCAGCGAAATTGCTTCCACCCATTTGGTAAAGTACTCTGTGGCCGTTAAAATAAACGTGTGACGACTAGAGGACGTAGGGGAGATCTTCCCAATTAGATCAAAGCCCCACTACGAAAAAGGCCAAATCGATTGAATCGGTTGCAAGGCCTGAGAAGGTACGTGTGTCAAATTAGCATGGTGCTGACACTTCACGCACTTCTTCACATATGCGCAACAATCTCGCTCTAAAGATGGCCAATAATAACCCATGCGAAGAATGCGCTTTGCGATGGCCATACCACTGAAGTGGCCACCATAGGTACCATCGTGAGCTTGGGTGATCGCCCAAGCGGACTCTTGCTGGTCCAAACAACGAAGGAGGATTCCTTCATAATTTCGATGATACAAAATGTCTCCTAACAAGACATGCTTTGCCGCTTTCTGTTTGAATGATATTTTCGTGGCTTGTGTCAATCCAAGTGGGAGATTACCTAGCTTGAGGTAATCCCGAATGGGTGTGTACCAATCTTGCTGATCAAAAACCTCGATAGTATGAACGGCCAATCCCTCTTGAAGTCTATCCTGAACAAAAGCCGAGCAGGAAAGAACTTGTAAAAACAACGTGGTGTTGCTAGTAAGAGGGGTCGGGGAGAACAAGGACCCCCAGTTGGCTTGAATCAAACAATCTCGAATTCGAGAGAACTTATCCGAAGATGGTTCAATCTGGATCATGTGGATTCCTGGCGTCAGATCAGAGCTTGCACGCTCCATCGCAGATTGCGATAATGTTGTAACCTGAATGGTTGTCATTTCATTAGAAGGGTCTTGCGGGATGAGTGACCCCAAGGAGGCCATAGTATCCGCAAAACGATTTGATGATCGAGGGAGTGCCTCGATGTCATACCATTCAAGTTGTGCTAGGAATTTGTCCACAAGGGCTTTATAGGCCCACAAAACTGGACATTTACATTGGAATATCCCCTTTACTTGATTGACAATTAACAATGAATCACCAAAGATGTTCAATCATTTAATGTTCATGGTGATTGCTATCTGAAGACCTATGAGCAAGGCTTCGTATTCTACATTGTTGTTGGTGCACGGGAAGTCTAATTTAAATGACAAGGGCATTGGAGCACCTTGCGGAGTGAAGAATACAATTCCCGCACCACCCCCTTGCTCACATTTAGAACCATCGAAGAAGAGGGTTATGTCAGCCTGTGACTCAGGCTCATCAGAATCTGGCGACTCTGAAACATGGAAGACCCCATCATCAGGTAGTTCAAAAGTCAGAGGCTGATCGTCTTCAAGAGGAGCCTCAGCTAGTTGATCGGCGATGACTTGACCTTTTATAGATTTCTATCCAATGAACTCTATGTCAAACTCCGTCAACAACATGATCCATTTCGCCATGCGGCTACTATGATAAGTACGACTCATCATGTATCGCAATGGATTCTCCTTAGACACAACATACATCTTATTACTAAGCATGTAGTGGCATAGCTTTTTGGTAGCAAACACCACTGCCAAGCAAAGCTTTTCAACGTATGCATAGTTAAGTTCATAACTGACCAAGGTGCGGCTAAGATAGTATGTAGCCTGTTCTTTGTGAAGTTCATTTTTCTGGGACAGCATGGCACCCAGTGCCACCTCAGTGGTTGAGATGTATAAATAGAACGACACTCCTGGTCTAGGTGGTGCCAATACTGGCGATGAAGCCAAGTACTATTTAATGTCATCAAAGGCTGACTGGCACTCGTCATCCCAATGAAATGTGACCCCTTTATGCAATAATTTATTCATGGGTCGGCATTTGTCAGATAACTACGCTATGAAGCACTTGATCGACGCAACCTTTCCCTACAGACTCTTGAGCTGCTTGATGGTGGTTGGGGGACGCATTTCAAGGATTGCCTTGAATTTGTTTGGATCAACCTCAATTCCTCATTTGGAGACTATGAAACCCAAGAGCTTTCCAGAGGTGACGCCAAAGACGCACTTCTTGGGGTTTAGTCTGACTTTATGCTCAATGAGGTGATCAAGGACCTTACTCAAGTCACCGATGTGATCTGGGCGCAAAAGAGATTTGGCCAACAAATCATCCATGTAATCTTCCAAAGTTTTGTGCATGTAATCGTGAAAGATGTACGTCATGGCACGTTGGTAGGTGGCTCCGACATTTTTAAGGCCAAAAGGCATGACCTTATAGCAAAATGTCCCCCAAGGCATTGTGAATGCCGTTTTGAGTTGGTCCTTAGGATTGATACGAATCTGATTGTATCCTGAAAAACCATCCATAAGGGAAAGCATTTCGTGGCCCGCCGTAGCGTCTACCAACGCGTCGATGCTTGGCAAGGGAAAATCATCCTTAGGACTCGCTTTGTTAAGATCTCAAAAATCGGTGCATATGCGAATCCTCCCATCGGGCTTCTTGACAGGAACCATGTTAGACAACCATGGAGGATAATCCACACAGATGACAAACTGGGCATCCAACAACTTTTGTAACTCATCTTTTACCATTAAGGCCACTGTTGGATGCATCTTGCATAGTTTTTGCTTGATCGGCTTGATTGTCGGATCAAGCATTAAATTGTGCGTGACTAGCTGTGGGTCTAGTCCCGACATATCCTTGTATGACCATGCAAAAACCTCCTTCTTTTCCTTAAGAAGGGTAACATAATTGGCTCGCTCTTTAGGGGAAAGACTTACCCCCAGCTTGAGAATCCATGGATTCATTGGATCTGTGTCGATGTCTACATCAGTCGTTGCTTCAATCGACATATGGGATCCGTCTTCCAAATGGTGTGGAATTGGGATCGGATGGATATCGTTTGCTGAATTAAGATCATCATTAGGAATGTCAAGTTCCTCTTCGAGCATGGAAGACATCCTGAGTCTGTCCTGGAGTGAAATGAAACATCCCACCACAAGGCCAATACTCTGATGGAGATGGTGGTGTGCCAGCACGATCCCAATCAATAGCCTCTATGTCTAGATGCAATAATCATGTTGGATTGGCTGGATCATGGATGGGGGCGGTCAAGTCAATGGAGACCATGTTGATGAAATGATTGTAATCTCCATTACCGCAAATGTGACAACTCTGACATTCTGGATGCTCTTGGTGCTTTGGATCTGGCTCTGTAGGCACTGGCACAAAGGGATCAGCCCTATGCATGGACCTGCAAATAGGGTCTGCCCTAGGCACTGATGGTTTGATAGGGTCTCCAAGCGAAAAATGCTCTCGATATGCCTGGAGTGGCGGGTGCAGTAATTGCTATAACTACGCCAGGTTGAAATGCCTCCTATGTCTTGGACCTATGTGTAAGTGTTCAAACATGTCATCTATGTCCAAAGGATTTTGTTGTTGTTGAGGTAGCCTATGCTCACTGGGATCATTCAATGGGAACATCATCAGGAAGCTGTCCTGATCGTCATTCATTGGATATTCATGCGAATGATCGTACTCCGACTCATATTTAGAAGACCCTTTGTGGTCTTGTCCATCATCCCCTTACGGGTGAGTCCATGAGGTTTCTCCTTGTTCAGTCGTAGGGAAAGGGTTGTTGAGGTCAACAAGGTTATTTGTTTGTAATAGGAAATAATCCCCCAGTGTATAAGTTGTATTTGGATTAGCATATGGATCTGATGCCAACCCATCCTTGTTGCCTATCCCTAGGCTTTGCATGTTTTCGACCAGGATGTCTAGGGGCAAAGGGTGATTAAACCCTACTCCTGACTTATCATAAGGCATTTGGTATCTTGGTTGGCACAAAACATGCATTCCTTGTTCATACCTGCCTAACCCGTATCCATGCCAATTGCATTGGCTAAGATATCGTAATGTGAAGTCTGGGTTAGCCAAATAATTGACATCTTCCACAAAGGGATCTTCATCTTCCTCTTCTTGTCGGGAAGGTTCAACGCCATGATCCAGGCCCCCAAAAATAAAATTTTTCTGATTAGGTGGGTAGCCTAAAGGAACCACAAAGCCTATGGGGAGTCGAGGTCTTCCCATGTCTTGCATAGACTGAAGTGTGGGCGTTGCAACAACATTACACACTATATACTCCCCCATGCCTGTGTTAGACATCTCAACAGTAATCATTGGTGATTGAGGGGAAGCGAATGGGAGTTCTCCTTGAGTCCACTCCATGTGGGGTGAACTAGGCGTCTCAACTTCCATTCTATTAGGCGTCTCTTTTGTAGAGATGTTGGAGACTGAAGGTGGTTCCGCTTCTAGGGGCTTCTTTCCTTTGTCCATTGGTGTGGCCACCGTAGGTGGCGTCATTGTGGGAGGACTGGATGAAGAAGATGATCCCACCTGAGGATTTGATTGATTTGGTATTGAAGATTCTTGCTTAGTCAGACCCCTCTTAGATGGATTTAACTGGAAATCTACATGCGTTGAAGGGAGGGTCAACTACGGCATGATTTGCACCGAGTTGCAATATTTAAAAGGTTCCAAATCTGCGGGGACCACGTGCACTTGTCCTTCAAATGTATACTTCAGACATTGATGAGCAATTGAAGGAACACACTTCATATCTCGGATCCAAGGCCTCCCAAGCAAGATATTGTAAGCCATCTCACCTTCTAGAATGTGGCACAACATATGAATGGCTTTTTGTCCCACTTGTATGGGCAGGACAATTGTGCCAACTGTGGAGCATATCGCGTCATTAAATGCTCAAAGGGTATAAGTGGAAGGTGCAATGTGAGAGGCTTGTAGTTTCAAATGTTTCAGTGCAGCGGTTGTAAAAATGTTACTGGACGAACCAGTGTCTACCAATACCTTGTACGGAGTCCCATTGACCTGTGCAATAACGTGTAGGGGTGGATCTGCTACATCTCCAGTCATCGTTTTGAGCTCATCTTCCCTGAAGGTAATGACTGGTTTAGTACACTGTTTGACATGCCCCACAAAATTGTTGAACGAATCCGCTTCGTGGGGTTGCAATTCAATTGCCTTTAATATCTCCATAAGAGCTTCCCGATGGGGCACCGATTGTTGAATAAGCTCATAAATGGAGAGCCTAGCTGATGTGGTCCATAGACTTTGAGTAAGTCTAGTTTGAATCATGGCCACTGGTCTAGGCGAGGGCAACTGTGTAGGATTTGGTTGATGTTGTGACATGGATGGAACTTCCCTAGTGGCTGTTGCGGGGGTAGCCCCTGAGTGTTTCTTGTTTCTTGTCACAATGCTAATCATCCCAACATACCCCTCCATGGGGCAACTCTGTTGCACTTCATTAACATGCAGAGGTTTTGTTTGTGCATCATGTGTGGGTAAAGGATCTTTGAAAACACCCATTTGTTGGTTGTTGGGTGCAATGGGGTTATCCACTACCAATGTGTGATTATCAATGAGATCTTGCACTAAACCTTTAAACATCCAACAGACATTAAGGTCATGCCATTTCCTTCTATGGAATCTACAAAAAAGATCCTCTTTGTAGCCCTTAGGCTTTGGCACATTAAGATCGATTGTTGGAATATATGGCAGATTAATTAAGTTTGCCACTGACAAACAGTCAAACAAGGAGTCCCTAGACTCAGTGTATGGTGTAAATTGTCGCTTGGGGTGACGCTGCTAATTTTGATCCTACTTTTTGTTATCTTTATCATAATTATTGTGAAGCATCGCCTGATAATTAGCATTTGGAGGCTGTGTTGCTTGGGCAGGCGTAGGGGCATTAATAGCAACTTGATTGACTGCGACGGGTTTCTGTTGTGTATTCCCTGTTTTGGTGCTCTTGTTCCATTCTTTTTTCTTAGGCTTGGCAATTTTGCCATCCTGTATCTTGATCTCTTCGATACGTCTAGCTTGTGCCAGAGTTTCTTCTAAAGTGGCGTATTGCTACAACTGCAATAGCACAGAGATCGATCGCAAACAAATCTTTGCGAACATTTGAGTTAGGTCAGACATAGGAGGGAGGTAGGACAACTTTGAAAACACCGTCCTCCATCGATTCCCATATGCTACCATAGACTCCTCCTCATACTGTTTGAGGCTAGCTAGATCACTGAGTGACGCCTTTTTGTTTGTATTGAAAGCAAAACGTTCTAAGAACGCGTCCACTAGTTGATCCAAGTTGTAGATGCTATGCTTCGGTAGATGGGTAAACCAATCCGAGGCAGATCCTATGAATGTGGTTATGAATGTTCTCAATAGCAATGCATCATTGTCTTGTATACCAAAGCATTGGCTCAAAAATCATGTCACATGCTCTTGAGCATCCTCATCCCCTTTAAAGAGTGCCAACTAGGGTAGCTTGAAATGTTTGGGGTATGAAGGTGTTGGCACTGATGGATGCACCGGATGACTATGAAGTTGGCGTAAGATAGGCTTTTGGGGCCCAGCAGTCTTGAGTTCCATAGTCTCTAAGCGTTCTAACAACACTTTGTATGCATCAGAGGACGTAATATCCACCTCCTTGGTTTGTTCCCACTGTGGGTTGCGGGGAACTTGAGGCCTTTGGATGGATAAATGGGTAGCCTCCCTTCTGCCTTGATAGGGCATTTTAGCTCACTCTTCTTCTTGGTAATAATCCTCATAATCTTCTTGAGGAGTGTTTGGCCTAGGCCTGTAAACATGGACGGGTGCCCACGGAGGATGCCCATCACGGTTACGGGGAATGGCCTCCCGCTTAGGTCTAAGAGGTCTTGGAGGTAGTGCTTGCTGAAGTCACAGAGACCTATCTCGCACTAAGGGGTTGTGCCTCACATACATCTCAGATTGCTATGCGTGAGGGACTGGGGCCTTCTCAGGCACATTGTTGTGAAGCAATTTAGCTGTCTGACGCTGAATGCGCTCTTGATCAAGGCGACACAAATGTTCTAATTCTTGTTGTTCTTGCCTAAGCCGCATGATTTGTGCTTTGCGAGTGGCTAGTTGTGCAAATTCCAAGTCATTTTTTTCTGTCGTCTCTTGTTTAATAGGCCTAGATGTCTCTCCTACATATCTATTTTGATCATGGTGCTCTGAGACCCCTATATGTTGCTTCCCTCTATCGAGGTTGGCCGCATTTACTTGAAACTCTGGTCTCAATGAGCGATCTGGATATAAAGCAGGTGCAGACATGCATCGTTTCTAGACTGGATACTGTTCTTGAGGAATATAGTGATCCTCCTCACTCTCTCTTTGATATGCATAAAAAGTGCGGGCAGAATTGTCTTGCCCTGTCGGGAGAACCTGATGTTCTGGATATGGTCTACTGTGTTTGACATTAATCAGGGGTAAATTAGGAACCACAAAATCATATGGTTCTTCATTTTGGACCCTTTGTTGTTCTAGAGCAGTACACAGTGCTTCATCACTAGGCCACCTAAAATGAACTTCCAAAGGAGGCCTCGTGCTTCGACCAGGTGGTATATATAGGTTATTTTCTTGAAAATATTCTTGTTGCTCATGAGTTCCCCTTAGAGAGGGGGTTCTAAAGTCTCGTCTATTGATGGCCTGACTTAGTGAAAAAGGATTGAAAATCCAACTAAGAGTTCTATTATTTACAAATCATTATATAGGCACTAATGGCCCAAAATACATAACCAACCCATGAAATCATGGATTTGATTCACACGCTTAACCCAAAAGCTACAAAGGTGCAAAGAAGAATGCACGTAAACTTCTAAGTTAAGATTGCTAACTAGAAGATCCATTTTAGCTAACTTGAAGCTCACACTTCCTACTTTGAGTTCACACTTGCTAACTAACACTCTAAAAGACAACTAGAAGACAACTAGTGCCCACAAGTGCATGTGAGAAAGAGACTCACTTACAATATCAATTTGCTAGAAATAAACTAAGCAAACCTAAGCTAGGAACTACTAGAGGGGTCATATGAAAGATCATACATCAATCCTCATCATGCCTCCCCACAATAGAAGCATTGGACTCCAATGCTTTCAAAAGAATAGGAAAGTCACGGGACATCTGATGAAAAGAAATCCAACGAGCCTGATGCGGCAACTTGTCCTCGCCGAGCCACAAGATATGAGGTGGTAGACCCCTGACGAGTCTGTCGAGTCTTCGTGTCATAGATCTGATCTGCATCCAATGGTAACTGTGCTTCAGGAACCACGTCCACAGGATGGCTGATAGCTGGTGCAGTCTCCAATGTAGAGTCAAAGTACAACTTCAAGAGATCCACATTGACGACGTCATGAATTCCCAAGTGTGCGGGAAGATCCAGGCGGAAAGCATTCTCGGACACCTGCTGAAGAATAGTGTAAGGCCCATAGCGAATTGGTTTGATTTTGCTATGAGTCTTATCAGTGAAACGCCGCTTGTCAAGATGCAACCAAACTTTATCACCAACCCGAAAAGGATGAGGAATTCGATGTCGATCCATGGCCTTTTTCTACTGTTGCTGTGTCTTTTGCAAAATCTCAACCACCTTTGATTGAAGATTGTGCAAGTGTTGAACAAATGAGTGTGCCTTGTCTTGCTCCTTCTGAAGATGTGAAGTGACAGGAGAAGGCAAAGATAAAGGTAACTCATAAGGTGCCAAGGGCTGAAATCCCATACAAACTTCAAAGGGTGAATGACCCGTAGAAGAGTGTAGGGCCCTATTATAGGCATGTTCAATATGCGTGAGACTCAAGTCCCACTTTGCCGGTGAAGCGTGATGATAGATTCGCAAACTTTGCACAAGTGTACGGTTTACCACTTCAGTCCGCCCATCGGACTGCGGATGATAGGCGGTAGAGAAGTTAAGGGAAACTCCCAAAATCTTCCACAAAGAATGCCAAAAGTGACCCACAAAGCGTGAATCACGATCCGAGATAATGCTGGTAGGTAGACCAAAGGAACGCCAAATGCTATCAAAGAAAAATTGAGCTAAGTCTGATGCAGAACTTGTCTTGCGGCATGGAATGAACTTAGCCATTTTGTTGAATCTGTCAACCACCACGAACACACAATCATGTTGGCGCACTGTCATAGGAAAACCACTAACCAAGTCCATGGAAATGCTTTCCCAAGGACGGGAAGGAATGGGCAAAGGCATGCCTAAGCCAAACTTTCTATTAGCTGGTTTTGAGCGACAACAAACTGCACATTGCTTGAGAAATCTCAACACATCCCTCTGCATTTTTGGCCAATAGAAAAATCGTTGCAAATGATGAAGTGTTTTATGCTTCCCAAAGTGACCACCATAAAGTGTAGAATGAGCTTCCTTAAGAAGCGACACTCTAGGTTCACAAGGAACACAAACCTTGTCCAATTTGTAGAGAAGTCCTTCTTTGATGTAGAAATCTTGGAAAGGACGCAAATTGGAAGAAGAAGGCTTACTCACTTGCTCAAATATTTTTCCAAAATCGGGATCCCGAGAATACCGATTAGGCCAAGTCTGAAATCCCAAGTGTGAAGTGGACATGATCGTTAAGGCAAGAGCGGCTGGAGGCCTACTCAAACAATCAAGCAATCGTATTACTCTTCCCCTTTTTGTACTTGATCACCAAGTGAAATTGTTGGAGGTAAGAGGCCCACTTCATATGTCTTGATTCTTCAATTTTACTTTGAGATTGTAAAAACTTGAGAGGCATATGATCGGTGTGTACTACTCGTATCTTTTCCCAAAAGATAGTGTCTCCAAGACTTAATGGCTTGAACTAAAGCATACAACTCCTTGTCATATGTAGAATAGTTCAACTTAGCAACAGAAAAAGTTTCGAATGATAAGCTACTGGATGACCATTCTGTTTGAGCACAGCTCCTAAGGCAACTTTAGAGGCATCTGTTTCAATCTCAAAAGGTTGAGAAAGGTCAGGTAAAGTTAACACCGGTGCTGTACACAATTTCTTTTTGAGTTTCTCAAAGGCAACTTCTTGGCTTTTCTCCCAATGAAATGGAGTTTTGGACTTAGTGAGATAATGCAATGGAGCTGCAAGGGTGGAATATTGAGGAATGAACTTGCGATAAAAGTTCGCAAGTCCTAGGAAACTCCTTAACTCAGTGAGAGTTGTAGGAGGGGACCACTTAAGCAAAACATCAACTTTAAGGGGATCTACCTGAATTCCACTCTCACTAATCACATAGCCAAGGTAAGAAACTGAAGTATTGCCAAAAGAACACTTGGAAGAGTTGGCATATAATTGATTCTTCGCAAGAAGATCAAGGGTTTGCTGGATATGCCTAAGGTGTTCCTCCCAAGTTTTTGAGAAAATCAATATATCATCAAGATATATAATGACAAATTTGTCAAGGACTTCACGAAATACATCATTCATCAACCTCATGAAGGTTGCAGGAGCATTAGTAAGACCGAAGGGCATGACCAACCATTCAAAGAGGCCCATCTTCGTCTTGAAAGCAGTCTTCCATGTATCCTCAGCTTGGATACGCACTTGATGATATCCACTTTTGAGATCTATTTTTGAAAAGAACTTAGCTCCTTGAAGCTGATCTAATAAATCATCAATGCGGGGTAAGGGATATCTATTCTTCACAGAAATTCTGTTCAATGCACGAAAATCAATGCATAATCTCCAAGTGCCATCTTTCTTAAGAACTAACAAAATAGGTGATGCACAAGCAAAAGTACTTTCCTTAATGAAACCCTTAGACAACAAATCTTCTATTTGCTTTTTTATTTCTTCATTTTGCAAAATAGATTGTCTATACATGGGAGCATTAGGAAGAGAAGAACCTGGAACTATTTCAATGCTGTGATTAATTGTGCGAATTGGAGGAAGAGACTTTGGCTCCTGAAATATGTGTGAATAACTTTGCAATATTTTATCCATTGAAGAGTGTTGCTTTGTAATGGATGTAGATGTAGAAGTGTTTTGAGAGCGAATGAAAATTAGAGCAACATCACCACCTTTCTTAATTACTCTTTTCGTTTGCTTGGAACTTAGAATGATATTAGGAGTGTTGGTGCTCTTAATGAGAAAGACCTTACCATATTTTTGAAGTGTGTAGGTTCTTTTAAAAGCATCATAAACAGCTCTCCTATCATACTGAAAAGGTTGTCCAAGCAAAATCCCACAACAATCCATAGGAGTCACATCACAAGTGACTTGATCTATGAAATGTGGGCCAAGTGCAAATTTTAATGTGCAAGTGTGAGTGATTTCTGAGCCTCTTCCACTATCCTTCCAACCCAAAGAATAAGGTTGAGGATGAGGCTCCATAGGTAAATTCAAACGCTCGACAATGGACCTCGCAATTAGATTTTTCTGCGAGCCATTGTCCACTATACAATCAGTTGCAAAGTTGTGAAGTAAGTGGGCTCGAGTGATGAACAAAGCATCACGAGCTCCATCTGAAGAACTTACATTTACTAAGGTAACTTCATTAAGCTTACCTCGTAATTCCGTATATACTCTACTCTCTCCTACAGACTCAAGGGGACCCTTGGAAGCATCCTCCTCTTGAGTAGTAATCACTAAACTCTTCTTTTTGAGCTTAAAGCAATCAGCTTTCTCATGCCCTTTCTTCTTACAATAATTGCAGAATTTCTTAGAAGAAGAAGATGAAGATTTAGAAGAAGAGGAAGAAGGAGTAGAAGCGGAAGGGGAAGGAGAAGAAGGAGATGGAGAAGACACATTCTTCTTTTGAGCAAAATTCTTCTTTTGAGAGAAAGAATTATTCCCTTTTGATGAGTTTCCAACCACTTGAGTAACAGGTGTGCGGAATGCCTGCGATTGCGCCTTGAACTTGTCCTCCGCAAGCTGCGCCTGATTGAAAACTTGATCCAATGTTTCCATAGAAACAAACATTAGTTCCCTGTACAAATGTTCTAACAAGCCACTTTGAAACTTGAGAATCAAACCTGGAACATCATCCTCCACATTCACAAGTATTCTGAACCTGTTAAATTGGAAAATATATTCTTGTACAGACATATTAGTACCTTGGCGAAAACGAAACCATTTAATAACCAATTCTCTAGAATAATTTGAAGGATAGAAATTGGTTTTAAGACATTGTACAAGCTCATCCCATGTGGTGAGTTCTTGTCCTCGTTTTCGTTCCACAAGTACTTTGGCTAAGCCAGAAAGTTTAAGCTTAGCATAAGGCACTACATCATCTTCTGAAAGTTGAGAAAAAGCAAACCAAGAACTCATGTCAAGAATCCAACTATTCAAGACATCAGGGTTCCTGGATCCATCATACAATGGGACTTCACAACGAACTCTCAAACGTGAATCATGAGCAGAAGTGGAGGTATTATGCAAAGAAATGTCATTTACCTTCATGGCAAGGTTGCCAAGGACTTCCGCCATTGTAGTGTCATTTGCCTTATCGGCCAAAGTGTTTACAACATGGGCCAATTCTGCCACTTGGGCAGCCAAGTCAAAGGCCATGTGTTCTCGGGTATAAGCCAGAAGTAAAGTTTAAGAAAGCACTAAATCAAGGAAGCAAAAATGCAAATTTCCTTGTTACAATGGAGTGCTGCTTAAAATTGAAATTTTACTCCTAAGGCATAAATTTTGAAAATTTTTAACTAATATAAAGTGCAAAATTTAAAATTTATTAATTTAAAAATAACTTAAAAAAATTAAATTGCAATTAATCAAAAGATTAAAGAATTTAATTAAGTCATTAAAAATTAAATTAATAAAATAAAATTTTAACATGCACTTTAAAATAGTAAAAATTTAAAAATTATTACAAATAAATTGTACCCTATCTCTGCTGTGCAACTGGACAAAAACTATAGTGCATGAAAATTTTTGCATGCCCCCAATTTGTCCTCTGCACGCTTCCCGAGGCATGAAGTTCAGGTAAAGTGGTGCAGGCCCGAAGTTCCAAACATGCACAGTGGTTAAACCCTGCAGAGGGAAAAACCCTGGTGCGGGCTACCAAGCCGCGCACCCGTGCGGCTACCTCTGCGTACCCGTGCGGCTGCCTGTGCGCACCGCCGTCGGCACTGCCGAAGGACAGCGTAGCCAGGCCTCCTGCCTGGCTACGGTGCTGTCTCTTCTGACAACCGGTCAGATCGCTTGACCCTAACAGCGACAGCACTGTCGAAGCCGCGCCGACTCCCGGTCGTTAGGGGCAGTCCGGCCACTGTCAGTAGACAGCGCGGACGGGAGGCCGACGCGCCGTCGGCTATGACAGTGCACGCTGTCACGCCTGACAGAATGTCAGGCGTCAGCCAGACGCTGTCAGCCGACGCGCCTCGGGCCTCGGCCGCAGCGCTGTCGCAGGACAGCCTCGGTCGAAGTGCTGTCGCGGGACAGCCTCGGCCGTAGTGCTGTCTCTGGACAGCCTCGGCCTGGCCTGACGCTGTCGCGCCGGACAGCGTCGGAACGACAGCCAAATGCTGTCGGTTGTCGGCCGTCGGCCGCCTCCCCCCCTGTCGCAAATTCGCGCGTCGGGGTGCCGAATCGGGCTGGCCGACCGCCTGCCGAACGCAGCCGAAGGCTGTCGAGGCTGCTGCTACTGCTGTAAAATTAAAAAAAAATGGCAATATCTTTTTTTTTTTTTTACAATATATTAATAAATGCAGCAGCAACTATATATTATTAAAATAATATATAGTATAAATTTAAAGCTTTTCTACATCAAATTGAAAAAAATTATAAATTAACCAGGGGGGGTTAATCTAAAATTTGAAAAACTTTAAATTAAGCAAATGTGAGCAACCAGCTCCCACCAGTAGCTCTCCTTTCAAGATCCGGTCGACACACGACCAGCGTTTGAAAGGCACCCAGCTCTAAGTCGACACACGACCTAGCTTTGGAGTCCTCCTGAAGCTCTTCAATACTCAAAAATGGGGGGGAGCAGGGTCAAAAGGCTCCCTAATCCTAATTGGACCGTAGCTACGATCCAATCCCTTCCAAGGATCGGTATACGAAGAACTTTGGGGCAAACTCTTCCTATACTTTTTAAGCATAAGCAAGAAGTTGGAACGAGGGGTTTGTCGGCGAAGGAACTTCCTTCTCCGAATGGTTTTCAAGCTCCCTTTGGGCTTAAACCGAGTCCTCAATGAGAATACGTTTCTCATACTAATCCTATCTCCTATCCTCTCACCTCACAAGCCCTAGTGCAAACATGAACTAGGCTCTGATACCAATGAAAAGGATTGAAAATCCAACTAAGAGTTCTATTATTTACAAATCATTATATAGGCACTAATGGCCCAAAATACATAACCAACCCATGAAATCATGGATTTGATTCACACGCTTAACCCAAAAGCTACAAAGGTGCAAAGAAGAATGCACGTAAACTTCTAAGTTAAGATTGCTAACTAGAAGATCCATTTTAGCTAACTTGAAGCTCACACTTCCTACTTTGAGTTCACACTTGCTAACTAACACTCTAAAAGACAACTAGAAGACAACTAGTGCCCACAAGTGCATGTGAGAAAGAGACTCACTTACAATATCAATTTGCTAGAAATAAACTAAGCAAACCTAAGCTAGGAACTACTAGAGGGGTCATATGAAAGATCATACATCAATCCTCATCACTTAGAGAGCCCCTCAAGGAGGTGCCTCTAGAACCATGTTCTATGACTGTATGGGTTGGAGTGCCCCTCAAGGAAGGGCCTCTAGACCATGTTCTGCATGGTGTGAACTAACTAGTGTACCCTACCGTCGAGGCAGGATGGCTAAGTCTTCAAGGCTATATCGGAGACGATTTGTCTCTCTTGGTGCATTTTCTGTAGCTTCTGCCCATGATTGGGCTTGGCTACGAGTATTCACCATGGTAATGCTAACCTAAAAATGCAAAAATTCTTTTTATGATTTTATTTTTATGATTTTTTTGTCTAAACAGAAAATAACATACACACACAAGCAATGATTATCTCTTTTAAATATTAATAGTGTGCCCTAAATCTGGTTTAGTGTGTTTTGTTGTTTGTTTTGTTTTTGAAAATTTTTGTGAAACGTTTAAATGCAATTATATATGACTCCCAAAATGGTCACCCCTTCAATATACCATTGTCGGATTGATATACCAACCTCTCTATATACCCGCCCTTACGTGAGGGAGACTATAGGTACGTGAGAGCAGATGATACGTCGAACATAGGTGATACGAAAGGGGAATCACCCTGTTTATGACACCTACCATAGAAGACTTATCCTCATGCGCTAGGAATCACCCTAGCTACACTCAGTCAGCTTTCCTCAGGATTTACGTCTAGCAATAGTTGCGATCGATGTAATGCATGCAATATCTCAAGCCAAAGTGATAATGGAATCCACCTTTGGTCTTGCTCAAGGGTTGTGGTTTTACGACCAACGCCTTGGTATAAAATACCACGTGATGTTTGGGGTTAATTTTAATTTGTAAAAATTGAAACAGGCAAACGAAAAAGAAATATTTCCCTAAGCCATACAAAACTGAAAACCAGAAGACAAAAAAACAAAAATTTGACAGAAGCTTTAAAAAACCCCTACCTCTTCTCTGCCTAACAGGATGTTTCTGATTTGCTTTGAAAATTGCACAAAATTATACTCGTCCCTGGGTGAGGCAAATATCAGAACAGTAATCGTCCAAGGGTGAGACGAATAGTTTATTCGTCCCAGGGTGAAATGAATACCAATTCTGTAATCGTCACTTACAGAGACGAATAACAGTCCGATGTTGAAAAATAGGTACCTATAAAAAAAAAAAACAAGCAATTTTAGATTAGGAATCTAACCTAAAAAAAAATAGAGGACAGAGGTCCCACCGTGATCGCCATTGAAAACACGAGATTCTAGAAACAAAAAGGATAAACTAAAAATGCAATGTAAACGAAACTAAAATAACGCTTAAACCCTATGTTATTGAAAAATGCGTAAAAAGGAAGAACATGAACACAAGATATTAAAGCAATATAAAAATCAGCCCTTTTATTGATATGCTTTTCAAATTTGTGTTACAATGCATCTCCTTCCTTTTTAGGGGATAGGAGCGTTAAATGTTGGTCTTTTACAACTTGTTTCAGAATTCCTTCTTCCGCGTGCCCACATGTAAGATGGGCGAAACAAAACGTTGTCGCCGCTTGCTTTGATAAAGGTCGATTCCTCGCTGCTCCTCTAATGCTGCAAATCTACGTTCAAAGAAAAAAACAAAGAATCAGTAGCACCTGTGTATGAAAAATAAAAGATAAATCTAACTATGGTTAAAATGAATCTAAATAAACTGAAAACTTGACAAAAGCATAAACATGAAACTAGCTAAATACTACAAAATAAATAGTCACCAAAAGCAATAAAGCGGGGGATGCTCGAAGGCAAACCACCCACGGGTGAAACTTTGCTTCGACACCAATCCGCTTAGGATGGGTCCGAAACCTGATGTGATGTGTTGTTGAAAAATTGGTTGGATATTGTGGTCAAAAAAATCGGGGTTGGGTCTTGATTCGTGCCTTCAAAAGTCACCCAATAACCTCTCTTTCGATTAAGAGATTATGGATGTTGAAAACACAAATTGCAAGTAAATGAATTAGCAGCACTTCGTCGCTCAAAATGCTCCTTCTCTGCATATCTTTTGGGTGAGGAAACTCACCATTTTATAGACCCAAGGGGTCTCTTTGAATTAACATGCAAAAGTGTTTCTTTGCATGAATGCTTTTTTTGTTAATAAAAGACTTCTTCTTGATCAAGGGCTTCTTAACTGCCTCTGTGCATGTCTTTGTATGTTTTAGAAAAACTCACTTGCACTCCTATGCAATGAAGGGATATCTAAGTGGCAAATCTGAGTTGTCCTAAAAAGCTCACTCTCATTCCCATGCAGTGAAGGGAACGTCAATTGGCAGATATGAGTTGTCAAAAGAACTCACTCGCACTCCTATGTCATGTAGGAAAAGCTAAGTGGCAGTTCTGAGTTGTCATACGCCGAGATCTGACTTTTTTCTGATCAAACCTGGCGTTCATCCCACCTCGAAGCGAGCGCTAATAATCGTCTTTGGGTGAGACGAGTATCAATCTACACTCGTCCTTGGGTAGGACGAGTACAAATACGCACTCGTCCCTGGGTGGAACGAATAAGCAGCTGAGTGTCTAAAAGATGCCAAATTGAAATCTAACTTGCAAAACTACTGTGCGAGTGGTTAGAACCACTGTTTAACCTCTGGGGGCTGCCCTAGGGGTTGTGTGTGTTAGTGCGATTAGTGATTGGTGTCACATAATTGGATTGGTGCTATTTTGGTGTCTACACCAAGTCCAAAGAGATCCATTTGTGGCTAGATGGGTTAAGTTTCAAAAAAACTTTAGGGAAGGATCGATTACAGAGTAGCTCAAAGAAGAGGATGATGCATTGTGTAAAGTGGTTGAGGACATTGAAAACCAAGAGGAGAACTACTAGAAATAGAGATTAAGAACCACTTGGTTATTAGAAGGTGATAAAAATACCAAATTTTCATTGGGTTGCTTGTGCTAGGAGATAGACAAACAAGATGGAATCTCTTTAGGATCAAAATGAGAACTCCTCTGATATAATACTAGGTATGTATTTCCATTCAATAAATTATTTTACTAAATTTTAAGTAAAGTATGGTGCAATATGAAGAGGGTCAAAAATAAGTTCTTTTTGTCATACTCTCTATTATCTTTGAAGAATAAAATCATGCCCTACTTAAACCCATTCATAGAGAGGATCTGGAGAAAGTAGTCTTTGGAATGAGTATTGAAAAAACACTAGGTCCAAATGAATTTTCAATTGAGATTTTTTAGACCTTCTAAGATAGCTTGGAAGAGGATGTAATGGTTGTTATATAGGAGTCCATAGGTAGTAGAATAATTCTTATAGTATTAAATCATACATTCATTGTGTTAATTTTGAAAGGGGATAATGGGTGCATATTTCAAATTATAGACCTATTGCCTTACGTAATATCATATATAAAATTATCATTAAGGTAATTTTTAAGTGGCTAAAATCTCTCCCACATAGCATTATATCCTTAGAGCAAGGGGGTTTTGTATAGGGTGGATAAATCTTAGATGGTGTGATTCTAGCTCAGGAGGCAATCCACTCAATGAAAAAAATTGGCAATAGGAGAATGTTCATAAAATTGAATATGTCAAAGGCTTATGATAGGGTGAAGTGGAGCTTCTTGTGAAGGATGATGGAATCCTTTAGTTTTTCTCAGAATTGAATAGAATGGGTCATGATTTGTGTTTCTACTATAACATTCTTAGTACTAATCAAAGGCCTTCCCTCACAATTTTTTGAAGCCACTTGAGGTCTTATACAAGGAGAACCTTGTTTTCCTCATATTTTTATCATATTGATCAAAGGCTCTGGTAGATTCATCTTGAGGAGAAGACAAGGTTTTCTAATAGGTATTAAGGTGGATGAGGAGCTTTTGACTCACCTATAATTTGTGGATGACACAATATTAGTGGGAATGGCCAACTTTAGGGAAGCAAGAATTATTAGAGACACCCTTAATATTTTTCTTAGAGCTACAAACTAAGTCATAAATGATAAAAAAATTGAATGTGATATTTTCAATCTTAATCGAAGGCTTTAGGAAAGAATTTTAGTGACCTTGGGATTCATGAAGACTTTTCTTTCGGTGGTACATTTTGGGGTCCTTTTGCATTTAAAAAAAATGAAGATAGATATCTAAAGGAATATTTTGGATTGCACCAAATAAATAATTAAGAATTGTCCTAACAAATGGTTAAGCTTTGGGGTTAGATTAACTTTTTACAGTTAGTCATTTAGGCCATGGAAATATATAAATTTTCTATCCTAGTTGCTCCACATACCATATGGAAAAATTTAGACAAGATGGCTAGAAAATTATTATGGGGAGGAGTAAAATGGAAGAGGAAATGGAACATAGTAGGTTGGGAGAAAGTAAGTCATCCTAAGGTAAAGGGAGGTTTGGGACTAAGGACATCAAAGTTAAATAATAAAGCTTTAGATGAAAAATTACTAATGATGGATCTCCCAACCAAATAATTTATTTAGTAGAGTTTTAACTAGTAAATATTTAGGATAGGTGAATCAAAATTAGGTGAGTCATTTCTCTTTGTATGGTAATGGGTCCTTAGTGTGACAGGCTCTAAAGTTAAGGTCTTAGGTAGTGAAAGTTGGATTATTTTAGAAAGTGAGGAGAGGGGAGAAGGCATGATTTTTTCTAGATTCCTGGAATCAATATCCACATATCATCATTGAATTCCCAAAACTACAATTAGTAAAAAAAACCATGGAAAGTAGGGTTTGAATCTAGATTGAAATTTATTTCAACACTAGTAATTTTGGGGATTATAAGTTTAAGCAAAATAAGAAGTTGGATGAGTGGGAAATTTCCATCCCTCTAGAATTGATATCTATCATGACTAAAATGTTGGAAAGAAGAGTTCTCACAATTAGAGATGAGTAGGATTGATGATCATCAAAAATGCCCATTTTATTCACGTTAGTGTGAGCACTATACTGGTATAATTAACTCTAGAAATAAATTTTTGTATAACTAATGTGTATGATTAATTATAATTGTGGTCTTTATACTTTATAAATATTTTTAATTGAATGTGTGTAGTTATAGGTTTTTGATCATTATTTTATAATTTTGAGTTGAGTTATTATATGGACATGGCATTACATGAATGAAATATTATTTCAAAGGAATGAATATTAGAGTTGGAGCATATTACATCAATTGGGTCATGTAAATATACCATCTTTGGTACATAGTTAGAGTAGGAGATTACATTAGGGGGAAGTTTGCTACTTTAAGCGATGTAATAAATGCACAAGTATCAATGTACAAGTTGTAATGTGAAAGGTGTTCCATTGTAAAGCTAGGTAGAGTGTTGGCCAAGGAATCTCTTTTTGTATATAAAGGGCCTCAAAGTGATATATTAGAGAGAAATTACATATCAAGCATATCAAATGTTTGTAGTAGATAGTGGTAGAAATCGTATATGGAGTACAATTTAGTTCTTTATCTTATATGAATGGAGTGACCATCACCTCCATACTACATTATATTTTCACCACTTTTTATTTATTGTACATTTTAGTCATTGTAGAATTACTTTATCTTATATTTTTACTTCTTATTAGGACCTATTGTATATCTCTCCACTACATATATACTCAAAATATATCAGTGGTATCAGAGCTATGATGAATAAAAATAGGAATAGAGAGAGTTACCATTTCTACTATTGGCCTGCATCTTTGCAAATCGGATCTGCTATTGTGCACTACTGCATGCATACATTACCATTAAGAATCAATTGATATAAAAATATATAATAGTAAATAATATAGGAGAGAATCACAAGTGAGGATTAAATCTTTGTTATAAAATTTTTTATATTACGTTTGGATAGAGTCTTTCTATAAAGTTGCAAAAAAAATCGTGAAAACTAGGACTTAGAATTCATTTTACTAGTTTGATGGATCAACTAGGGAAGATTGTTTAATTATAATTTATAAAAAATTATTGTAGGAAAAATAATATTCAAAAAAAGGCTGGGAAGCTTCCTACAAAAGAGTTATGAATATTATCTTCTTAGAATCATTACAAAACTTGCAACAACAAGGGGAAAATTGAATATTTCAAAGACCTAAAATGTCCCATTACAAGAGTTGTAATATTGTAGACTGAATAAGTGAAAAAAAGACCAAAAATTCCTTATAGTAGACTCAAGGAAGAAAAGACTCCAAAATATGAGTCAAGGAGAAGATAGGATATTGGTGATCTCCATGAATAATTGCAAAGTGCATAAGAAGAAAAGGCCACAAAATCCTTTATCTAGAATAAGAAAAGGCCATAGAAGCCTTGACCAAGAAGAAGAAAAGGCCACCAAAGCCTTGATATTAAAGAATAAAGAGCCATAGAAGCCTTGATATAGAAAATAAGGCCATAGAAGCCTTAATTCTTAAGAAGACTTTAGAGAAGAATTATTGATTTAGAAGAAGAGTTCTTGATTCAGACTAAGATTTCATAATTTAGAGGAAGACTCTAGAGAAGAGTTCCTAAAGAATAATATAGAGAATATTCCATGAAATAGGATATTGGTGATCTCCATTAAAACCTGCAAATTGTAGAAGAAAATAAGGACTAGTAATTGTCCATAATCCAAAAGTAGTAAATTTCAAAGATCCGAGAAGAATATATCATCACCAATAGTTCCAAAAGTAGAAGGTTGAAGAAAATTTCTTAGTTTAAAGACTAGAAATGATGTAAGATAGGATACCTTGGAGAGGTATCAAGTAGAAATAATAAGAAGGCTTGGATAGCCTCATTGTAGAGCTCATAGAAGCATCATCAAAAGATTTCCTAGGAGAACTCATAAGAGAAATCCATTACCAAGAAGAAGCTCCTAATAGTGAAGGACTTGGTATAATTAGTGCCATACAAAAACAAGCCCAAGAGAAGAAGAATTTGGTAAGAAGTTCCAAATTGAGAAGAAGAATCCAACGAAGACCTCAAGATATTTAGAATCTTGAGAAGAAGAAGATCTTGTTTGAAATAAATATTCAACAAGAATATTAAAGGAAGATTCAAATAGAAGAAGCCTACCAAATCTAGGAGATTTGGATATTTCCTCTCACAAAAATAAGACATAATTCACAGATAAGAGTTCTCTAAATATAAAATAGAAAATAAAAGATCACCGAAAGGATCAAGCCATGAAACCTGAGGCTCAAGATAGAAAGTTCAAGACCACAGTTTGGTGAAGCAAGAAGCTGTGAATTCATCCATTACAAGGAAAAAATTTGGTGAATCAAAATACCAAGATCTATATCTACTATATAAGCCATTAAAGGTAAGAAACTAGGGTGCAATTAGTTGAACTTCAATTTAGGTTTCATTATAAAATTCCATTAAGCATCGTATTTAGATTAAAGTTGCAAGGAGAAGGGTTCATATTATAGTTTTAAAGAAAGCGCAAAAAGGAGAGTTAATTTTAAGATATATTTTCACATTAAATAGGAGTTGGAAATTTTTTGAAAGAAAGAAAATTATTACCTACCTATTATCTATCTATAAAGCAAGAAGACTACATCCTACTATATTGATTGTAGTGAAAATTGTAGAATATTCATTAAGGGTCTTTACATATCACTCTTAATAGTTTTAGAGATTAGTACATGCATTAGAATTCATTTTGATAGTCTATTTATAGGAGCAATAAGGTACAATTATTGTTACAATTAAAAGTGTATTATTAATCCATTAAGCACTATACTAGTTTCTCTTTGACTAGTTACTCACAATTAGTTTGTGTTGTTAAAAGAAAAAAAACTAGCACAAAATTTGCAACATTGTGTGGCCAAAATAAGCCACCAATACAATTCAAAATGTGTAGAGGGAATCAACCATTAAAATCCTTGAAGGAAGCCTCAAATCGAGACTTGATGAGTCTCAAGATTCAAGGAAAATATAAGGGTTTCATTTAATGCAAAGTGCAGAAATCCTTACTTTAAATTAACATTAGTTGGGATTAAATCTCATTAAATTATCCAAGGAAGAAAGGAATTGCCTCATCAAAAAAAAAAATGGTCCTTCATATTGGTGTAAATATAACTATTACAAAGCACCTCTTTTGTTCCTTCAAAATGTAAAAATTATTTCTCTTTATAGGTAGCAGCGTGACCATCATATTTAGTAGGTTTTAGGGAAAATTTCATGCAAGAGGAAAGAGAAACAAAAGAGCTCATACATAAAAAAAAAATATATATATTTAAAAATACCACTTCTCCACGTCCAATACAACCCTTCAAGGAAGCGTGTCACCTGCAATATTGTAGCCATTACAAGAGGTTATTATCATCTAAACTTATTTGGACAAAGTATGACATATAGAAGGAGATCATCTACATTGGATAGCACTATCGAGCTAAGCACAAGGGGTTGTTACAAAATCTACAAAACAACACCATCAATCAACTATTACAAAGGATACACAAACAACATACTACAAACATAAATGTATAAGGGAAAAGTGATATACCCAAGGTCATTAATTGGAGAGAATGACCACCAAAAATAAGCACAAGAAGTTGTCATAGGATCGAAATTAGGAGCACCATAGAACCATGGAGTATTATAGTTGGAGCCACCCATTATCCTCATCAAGATAGTGTGCAAAAGGAGAAGATAAAATGTTTGTATTCTAAGAAACATAGCAAGATCATGAACAATACAAAGATATAGGCAAATATAGGGTCACAACGCTCATCCTTAGAGCATTAGAAGAAAGGCTTGCATGCACAAGACTTGAGTTCCACTTGGCACAAGAGTTCTAAGAACCCCAACATTCGTGAATAATCCAGCAATCACCTCAAAATGAGTTACAAACGTTTGTAATATTACCACCAAACTTATCATTGCATAAAGGTATGTCGAAATATCAACCTCTATTCAGTAATGCTCAAGATACACTTGTCTACAATATGCAAGGAAACTGTCCTATTTAAGGCACCCATTTTGGAGAAGGAGACAAAACAAGATCAAAGGTAAGTGAATAATTTAATGGTGTGAAGCACGATCATAAGGGGAAGGCTAATTCTAGTCTGTGCACCATTCAAATATGTAAGCTTACATTAAAATAGTTGTCATAGACTAGCCATACAAGAATTCCATTTTAGAGGATATTAAACACAAGCCAAGCATTCATTAAGTAGAAAATCAACACCATTTATGAAGGAGAGAAGAGCTACTCAAGGGAGAAACCAATGATGGTAAAATAAGTCATTGACTGCCCATGAGCACCACATACTAGAAGGTTTCAATCGACCACCTCACAATGTCAAAAGAAGATAATCCAAAGGGATTATTATGGTAAAATTTGATATTACTTATTGCTTGTTGTAAACTAGAGTTACATTGGAGTTATAAGAGTACATTATATTTACTAGTGCAATCATCTGTTTAAGCATTATTAATATTTTAAGCAAGTAGATTTCAAGAATATTTATATTTGCAAATAATAAAGTAGGAGGAAGAAGGATTTCAATTTGGAAATTAATTATATATTATTGCAAATATTATTGTTTTCTAATATTCCAAATTAAGAAGTTATAAGAAATACTACACCAAATAAATAATTGGAATTTAGAAACATTAACTATCAAATATCAAAGGCTATAAAAGAATATTCATTAAGGAATATCAAGAGTTAGAAATTAATTTGTATACTTGTCTCAAAACCACATTAAAGGGACAAATCCAACCATTAGGACCTCATAAAAATAGAAAGTGCTTAAGTTCAATAGGAGTAATAATGTGTAATAGAAGTTGATTTTTGATATTTACAAAACATTATAAAATCAGCCCAAAATTGAACTCTATTATAAAGAAGCACCTTCTTAATCATATAGCATATCCAAAAATACTAGGGAGTCATAATTTATTCTACAAAACTTGATAATAATAGCATTCATCAAAATTTATCAAGGACTCAATCCATTTGAGAGTCATAAGGTTTCTACAAAAGTTTCTACAAGAATTTTATTAAATCAAATTCACTTCTCTTAACTAGGGAGATATAAGGAAGCCTACAAAACCTAAGCTCTAAAAGGATTTTATTAAATTAAGCTTATATACTCTAAGGAGCTACAATAATATTAAGAAATACACATAGAAGTGGAATGATAAAAATACCAATATGATTTATGATACAATTTATAACAACAACGAAAATGCAAAAGGAAAGGAAGGATCAATAATATGGGAAATAAGTTCTAAAACGAATGGCTATAAAAAGATAGATTCTTCTAATGAAATTGATGATAACTATACCAATGAAAATCACATTCAAAAGGTAGAAGAAAATATAGATCAAGAACGCTTCATACAAAGAATTAAAAATGAAATAGCTTCAATTATGCACATATTATTTAAGGATCTAGTCAAGAATATAGATAAACATGATATCCCTAGGATAGACTACAACACAGTCAAAAAATCTCTATTGTGCACCTAATGCAATCAATACAGACATGAAAAGATCAATTGTTGGAATTTCCATCCATGCAAATACTGTGAAGGAAAAAATCACTCATTTTTCTTCTGCTACTATAAATTCAAGTATTATAAAATTCATGAATAAATATTACTACACATAAATATTGCAGTTTCAAAATATTATTCCAAAAATATCTACTGACAATGATCTCAAGTTTAATACTTATGAAGGTTGGAGAGATAGGTCATATAAAAATCCAAAGGAAAAAATGGGTCAATTCAGACCCACTTTAGACATGCATAACCATGAGATCACTAGTTCATCAAAGACAACTGATGTTAAAAAAATAGGGGATTGGAAAAGATAAGAGGCTATAACATGAATATTGAAGAAGCTAAATAAAAACTTGATCAAGCCAAAGAGGATCCACAAGAAGAAGATCCATATTGATGATTGAAATATTCAATACCCAAATAATGTAATACAAGGGGGTGATAGAGTTAGAGCATATTACATCATTTTGGTTATGTAAATGTACCACCTTTTGTGCATAGTTAGAGTATGAAATTACTTTAGGGGAAATTTAGATACTTGATTCAAGAAATGTAATAAATGTACAAGTATCAATGTGCAAGTTGTAATGTGCAAGGTTTCCCCTTGTACAACTAGGTAGAGTGTTCGCCAAGGAATCTTTCTTCCTATATAAAGGGTCTCGTAGTGATAGATCAGAGAGAAATTACATATCAATCATATCAAGTCTATTGTAGTAGATAGTGGTAGAACTCCTGTATGGATTAAAATGTAGTTCTTTAGCTTATATTAATGGAATGACCATCACCTCCATACTGCATTGTATTTTACCATTTTCTATTTATAGTATTTTTAGTCATATTTTAAAATTACTTTATTTTTATTTTCTACATCTTATTAAGACCTTGTGATAGATCTCTCCCACTACAAATATCCTCAAAAGCTAACAATGAATATTAGCTTTTCATGCAACATGTAATGGGAGATAGAAATCACAAGATGTAGAATAATATGAAGTAAAGTAAATTTGTGAGATATGAATAAGAGGTCCATAGAAGACCCTATTGAAGAAATTCCACATTTGGAATATTGAGCATTGAGAAGGACTAACAAAAAGTCCTATTGTAATATTTCAGTAGCAGCAGATTTAGGAGATCCAAGAAGGAGATCTCATTGTAAAACTTCCATAACTAAAGATTGAAGAGATCAAGAAAGACCTCATTGAAGTTTTAGAAGCTACAATATTGAAGACCTTAGAGAGGTCTCAAAGATAAACAAGGAGAATTATTGGCAAACCTCATTGGAAGAGTTCCTAGAAGAACTCATTGGAAAAATTTACTACCAAGGAGAAGCTCTTGATAGTAATTTAATTAGGACAATTATCGCCATCCAACAACAAGCCCAAGGTAGGAGGATTTGGTAAGAAGTGTTATCACATTTTAGAATACTTTGGAGAATACCTCAAGATAATAAAAATATTGAGAAGAAGGCCATTATATAGGCCAAGAGTTAAGTCAGAATTTGACAAGGAGATAGAGAAAACACCAAATCGAAGATATTTGGAGATTACCATTGAAGGCTTAAAGGGTATTTCAAATATAGAATATTTGCTAGTTTCTACAGAAAATTACTAAAGAGTTATTGAGAAATATCATAGCTATGATTTGAAGGAGTGTGTTACCAAATTTTGAGATTCAAGGATAGCAATTTTAGTGAGTTTTGTGACTACTTTCCAATCTAAAATTTTTAGATTTGAGGATAGAAAAAAGGCAGCGAGTTGGGCAGCATTGATATCTACTAAGGTGAACACTTTAGAGGTACATCCTAAAGAATTATTGAAGCCACCAGGTTATAGTATTGGGAAATATATTAGTGAAGTATTAAAGCTACATGAAGGTAAGCCAAGGAGCTATTTTTGGATAGCTTAAAAGTGTTGCAATATCATCTACTAAAGGGAATAATTTAAGTGACTTAAATCACCTTCATCATCATCTACGAAGATAGAAAGGTATGCACCAAAAGGTATAAAAATTCATTAGTTTACCATTTTTATTTGGATTCCAATGTCAAGGATTAAAGGTTGCGTAAATCATTTTTATTTAAGTATTCAAAGTAGTGCAAAATTTTTCATCTACAAGGTTCAAACCTGCATAAAAAAATAGAAGTTAGGTATATTTCAAGAGAAAGAAACATATCAAAATTATATTGTTTATTCTAAGAAAAACAAGACACTATAGTTTTTGCATATTATATAGTGCAAAACATTATTGAAAATCTTGGACTATTAAATAAAAGTAACCAATCAAGGAAAGGTATTGCCAAGGGATAGAAGGTAATATTAGCTTCATTCTACATCAACCAACAAATAAAGTGAAGTCAACATTTTGAGGAGTTAAGAGGCTCGGTTTAAGAGCACATGGGGGTAAACATATATACCATCATAGTCAAAATTTGCATAGCATCTTGTTAGAGCTATTCAAGAAAGCTCTAAACAGTTAAATATCTCCAAGGAAAGAGAGATAAGCTTAAAAGCATCATAATAAAAAAGGAAACTCTAAAAATAATGGTTAAAATTATATTGCTAAAAGCACCATTGTCATTATCTACCCTACACTAGAAGAAGACAAAGGTGAGAATTTCTCAAGAACACATTACATTGACTATTGTCTTACACATACGTATCCACCATTAGCTAGATAAAAATCATAGTCATAGTGCTTTAAATAGGATCCATCCAAAGAGGTTAACATCCACCATCTCAAGGTACTAAAATGAACCATACATAGGCTCAACGAGCAATGCAAGGGTAGCATATTAGTCAGAGTCAGTTGCCACATCAGAAACCTACATCAACACATGGAGAGGAAGGTGAATACAATGTGAATATAGTATAACTTGTGTTAGTTGATAAACCAACGCAAGATATTATAATTAGTTGGCAAGAACATAGCATAATGAAAGGTGGAATAAATTTTGAAGTATTATAGAAATCCATTACACATAAAGCCATCCATATTGAAATAATCATCCAAGTTGGAGGAGAAAGACATCTTAGAGTTTACTATCATAGAAGAGTGAAATAACCTAGAGTAGTTGGATAAAGGCAAGTGTTGAAGCTTTAGGTTATTTTGATATGTTGAATGTAAATCACATGCAAAAGGATATTGAACACTTGCCAAGACCTTGTAAGGAGAAAAGTATCACTTGGCACAAGGAAGGAATCATCTCATAATACCCATGAATAGGAAGAAGGGAATCCATTTGAAGTAACGCTTTAAGGAGAGAAGATCATTTCACATAAGACCAATGCCACTTGTCTTATTTTTTCATAAGTCTTTAACACTTGATATTCACATTCAAAGTAATTTTGGCACCATTTGTCTTGAGCCCTACTCAACTAGTAACTCTCAGAAATAAGAAACATTCATTTCCTTAGAGAATCATGACATTTTTCATATATTACTTAGTACACAACCATATTAAAAGGTATTTACAAGAGCACATAATTGAGTGATAAGGAAAGTAAGAATGCATAGCAAATTCAAGCATCATTAAAGGAGCTAAGACAATCATAGAGAAGTGTACAAAAAAGCTCGTTAGTGAATAACATCATTGATAGAAGAACATAGTAGTATTAAAGAATGTGACACCATCATAAGGAAGAACATAGATCAGCCTGTAAAGAACATGAGGCCATCATAGAAAAGGGTATCAGTCAACATACTATTATTGGAGAAGATCACAAGTTGATCATAGGTTCAGTTGAGTTCATAACACAATGAATAGTTCACATTATAAAGGTAATATTAAAGTTTTATTACTTTTGAAAAATATTTGAGAAGTTGTAAGGATATACTTATTAAATTTTATATTAATTAAGATTTCATAATCTAGGTGTAGAGTAGAAAAATGGTGCACCTAGTGAAGGGAATGAAATGCATCTATTATCCTATTTAAGCATTAAAAATCAACATTAAAGTAAGCATGATCATGAAATATAAGTGACAGAAATGGGGGGTATCTTTATATTAACTCATTTGCCAAATATATGGTTACAAAACATCCCATTGAGTACTCTTAATTGATACAATCCATTATAAAAGTTCAATGGATCTAATCCTTTCAGAAACTCAAGGCGCGCTTTTCATGTCTTCCTTGCACTCACAAATTAAAAAGCGAGCTTTTTATACTATTGCGATGATCTATCCATATTTGAACTTGTAGCTCCTTCCTTGCATGTTGGAATACCTAGATCTACACACAAGAAACTGAAATTGATTAATAGTATATGTGGATTAAGATGAAATAAAAAAACATGTAATATTGAATATAAAAGGTGAAATAGGTGGTGCAAAACTATTCCAAATTGAGCTAAAAATTAACATAGTGGATATTTTCTACTTTAGGAATGATCTACGCAAAAATTAAAAGGAAATTGTAAGCAGTGGTTGTCCCTAGGTGTTCCAATTGGGACTGTCATAATGAAAAACCTAATTGAAGGTCCAAAACTACTCCAAAATGCACCAAATTCTAGTATGATGTATATAAACTAATTTAGAAATGATCTATACTAAAATTGAACCAAAATTGTGTTCATATTTATGGCCATACCTAGGTGTTCCAATTGGTATTATTAACCATCCCAGGTGGGGACGACCACCAAACCTAGTGGTTTTTACCACCAATTCCTCTAGGATTTGTTTCAAACTACTCCTAGTGTTTTTCATAAAATTTGGTGATCTAATTAATAGAAATGGATGGTTTGGAATGGATATACATATTTGGGATCACTTGCAAACCTCCTTCACCAGATGGAAATTTCAATGGTAAATACATGGTGAAAGGGGAGAGTGAATCTTGGCAGCACTTTGTTGCGAATTATTTCAAATACCTCTCTTTTGAAATTGGATGGAATGACTCAAATTTATAACCCAAGAGGACCATAGGGTCAAAGGGGAAAGTTGGGGCATGCAAGGTAGGTGTCACCACTTGTCAAAACCCTTGCCATGGATTGGTTGGAAGAGGACTCCAATTTGGGCCTCCAATTTGTAGGTTGTGATGGCTTTGATAGGCCCTCAATCTATCATAAATTATTGGGTGGTATAAATGGTAGAATTTGATTGCCATTTATCTCGCCCTTGAATTTTTGAGGGGCCTAGGCCATGGCCATCCCTGGGTGGGACAACCATGTACTATGGTTGTCCTGGGGTGGGAGGACCATGGATACATGGCCCAAAAATTCCCAAAAGTGGGGTAAACCTTACCAAAAGTGGTTAGGACCACTATTTAACCCCTAAGGGTTTCCCAATGGGATCATATGGTGTTGATAAGAGTGCATCATTGTAGTCTAATTGGATTGACATGATTTTAGTGTCTATAGATACCCCTTTTTGAGATGTGTCGTGTGAAACAGAATGCGAAGCAAAAATAGATGACTAAAATATCAAATGATTAAGTTTATTTAGTAACCTAACCAAATTTAGATACCTCCATCGTGGAAGGAATATACATTCTTGGAATCTTTGCTTTTGACATAATTGAAATATTTGATTTTGGTATACCGTTTAGTCACACTGTAATGATAGTTTTAGGGGCTTAGGGTATACTTGGTCTTGGTTCCTTATTTGTCTTATAAGTCTATTTTGGGATATGTGTCCCAAGGCTTAAAGGATACCAAGACTTTGTTTTATTGAATTGATGCTGAATTATATGCCCCAACATGGGCTTAAAATTTATCTTTGGCAATAATTCTTTTGAATGTATGCAAGTTGCACTTTTGAGTGTTGATTTTGATTATGAATTCATTAATTATGACTACTCCATCATTTGATGAATAAATGAGGGCATGAAAAGTGATGAAAGCAATGAGTCGCTTGACCAATATGACTTGATTAGGGTTCCTTTAGTTTTACCCATTGTAAAATTTATCAATTTTGCTAGGATTTTGATGGTTTTGTTGATATATTATGGAAGAAAGGAAATGAATACCTCATTCCCATGGAGATATTTGACCACGATGGCCTTATTACATATTGAAGTAGAGACTTTTCAATTCATAAATGAACAATTTTGGTTCAATATTTGATCGTTTCTGAATTTTATCAATTTTGACCTATTTTTGGTGGTTTTTAGATCGTTTTATTTGCATTTTCTTCTCTTTTTTCTTGGTGTTTTTTATGAGATTTCATAGAATAAAGTAAATGAGTACCTCATTCCCATGGATTAGTCTGGCCGCAATGGCCTTATTTAGGATTGAAGTGAAGATATTTTAGTTTAATGATGAATAATTTGGGTCAAATGGCCTTATGGTAATTTACTCATCTTGTTAGATTGCATTAAGTGCAAGTCGCTACAACTACCAAGTGTATAGAGTAAATAACTAGGTATGAGGCACACTTGATATTTTTATTTATTTGATTTTTTTGTTGATTTTGATTTTGTGATTTTTAAATATTTTGGATTAGTAGATATGCTTAATTGTCCTTTATGAAGCTCCTTGTGGTGAGCAAATATGTGCATTTATGTCTGCTTCTTGGTTTGTTGATGCATTTATGGATGCTTATCATGGATGCATGTATTGTAATATGATGTTGTTTGATGATATGTACATGTGTGTATGCATAATGAAATGGATGATTTGTGAATATGTATGATGAATTATGAGTACTATTTGACACACTAGATTCTAGAACCATAGAATATACAATATTCATCAATTCATTTTCAATGTTATCATAAGACTGTGTAATGGATTGTAAAAATTTGAATTGACAAACATGTGATAAAATGGTATCGCATGGAATGTATAGTAAGTTGTTATATAATTTCCTTAAGGTTTTCATGAGACTAAAACACTCTAGTGAACTAGTCAAAAGTTGTATATTAATCATGCAAGACTTTTTGGAAAGGTATATATCGGCTAGGATGACCAAGATATTCGATATCCCTGTGTGTGAATATGAGTTCATTGTTATGATAATGCATAAATTTACCCTAGTTCCAAAAAGGATTTATGTAGCCCATATGTATTGAATATCACCCTCTGAGTATCATTATCCTGAGTTTTGCATGTAGTTGGATTAGACAACTAGGCAATACAGGCTACCAAAAGCTAGCTTATCCACATGCAATTATTGGTTTGTACAAAAGTAGGTCACTAATGTGAAAAATATATCATCATGTATAAAGATACCACCATTTACAGATAGGATTTATGCCACCTAACCTGTAATGAGGATCACATTATGGTTGTCAAAGGTTGAGGATTCCAGGGATTCAAGTTCAGTACTCCCTTCTTTTCTTTTAATTTTTATTTGCTCCAAGGATTTGCTCATTTTTGTTTGGTGAGCAAGGGATTTTGGTAGTGGTGACAACCACTATTTATTTTACATTTTTCTTTTGATAGTGGTGAAAACCATTTTTTATTTAGGGAATTTTTGCTTTTGTTAGTGGTAAAAACCACTATTTATTTTTCTTTTGCTCTTTGGATACTTGCCTATATTTGGCATGGAGTAATAGATTTTTCTTATGATATGGAGGAGCTTGTTATTTTGTCAATTCTATACATTTTTAAACCATTTGCATAGGTGGATGAGCAAGGTAAACTTTTCACTTAAGGTAACTAGGACCACTTCATAGGTTTCATATTTTCTTGTGCAAAACATGGATTTATTAATGTGAGAATGTATTGGGATTTTGATGTATACAAGGTACAATCAAAGTAGGACTCTACCTTCTAAACATCAGGATAGCTTTCTAAAAAAAATTTAAAAGAAAACTAGAGACGGTTGAGTGACCGAAAACCCTAATGATACCTTATAACAAATGACTAGGTGAAGGGAAACAAACACAAATACAAAAGGTGTGGAATGTGTATGGAAATGATAATTGTAAATCAACTGCTAAAATAAACCATTTTATGTAGAAAAACATGTATATTAACTAAGTAGCATCTATACCTTTTTTTGCATGCTACTATAATGACCATCTTTAAACTAAGTATTATAGTAAAATAAAATTCTATTATAGGAACATGCCACTTTAAATAGCTTGTAGAAGAAGAGCATTATATAAATTAGTTAGAACTTTTTAACCACATTAAATGCATAATCATTCTATTGCTTAATTCAAGAATACCTTAGAGAAGACCATATTGATGGATTTCAGAGTCCTTGAAGGAAGTAGTATTGATGAGTAGATGCCCATATTTTTATTTTCGGTTTGAAAATATTATAAGAAAATTTGATTTTATGTGGAGCTCTATATCCTAATGAATGTGAGGATATTAAATCCTACTTAGTAAATATTGATTTGATGTTGCAACTATTTCATTAATGTTAAATTGATTAGATACTTTAGAGTAGTACTTCTATAAGATAAGGCATTGGTGATGCATGTTGATTTATATTGCACAAGTTTTTAGCACATAGAAGTAAAGGTATAGTTGTATAGGTAAAATGATTTCACTTGTTGAGGTTATGACCATGAGCATCAATTAGTATGACAAGTGTTTAGATTGGCAATGAATTAAATAATTAATTATTTTATTCTATTTTCCTATGTGGTGTTTAATCATAATGAAAACTACTACCACTAGGTCATCTACTTCATATAGCACAAATTATTCAACTTTGTTTAAATGTATAAAAATACTAAAGAGTTTTATGATCAAATTCAACATCAATCTCCTTATCCATTATGTAGTTACACTATTGGGAAACTACCTATAACATGGTACATGAATCTTTTTATATAGGTGCAGTATTATTTCTGTATATTACTAAATATATTTAAGTAATATATATTGAAATAGCTACAAGCTTATTGCAGTGGTATGGGATTTGGCCTATCTTTGAGACGTTAAAGGTTTAAACCCCAATTATTATGAGGGGGCTAAAACCTCTCATAAAAAAACTATGTAAATTCATTGGAAAATATTCCCATATTGAATGTGAGATATGCCAAGTGCATAGTCAAATACTTCAATATCAATCTCATAGTTAGACAATGTCTCAAATGGCTAGCACTAGTGTTGTATAAATATGCTTCTTGAAGTATTATGTATGTTTCATAATGTAAATTATTTTGGAACCAATTATTATTTTAGGTGTGCAAGTACCAATTCTTTCAACTAATTGTAATGACCATTGTGAACATCTTTGAAATTATAGTATGCGTGTATATGTATTCTATGCAAGTTTTGGCCATGGAACAAACTTAGAAAAATTGACAGATTAATAAAAAGATAAAAATTAAACATTTCTCTACCATGTGTCCATGTGTTAAAAAATTATACAAAAGAAAAATACATTAATATAGGATATGAGAGTACTATGGATATTTACAATTACAATCCTTCTACCCAAATGAGACTCAAAAGTATGAATTCTCATTTCATTATAAGCTAGCTTGAATTTTGCTCTCCAAATATTTATTTAATAATTGACTTATTTATCCCATGTATTTCACCTCACCCAATTTATGTGTACTTACCTTAAACCTAATGTTTCCCTATTCATTGTTAGAGTAGTATTTACAAACAAAAATGTGTGAAATATATTTTAATATCTTTATCACAGCAATAAGCTAGAATTGATAATTTTATTTTAAAAATAATTATTGATGGTCATATCTCTAGGTACATATGAATTTTGAATAAAATTATTATAATGAAATATGATAAAGGAAGATCAATGTTGTCATGACCCTCCCTGCCAGCACTTATGGTATGATAAACTATGAATTGACTAGTGATGTTTTGATGCTTAGTTTTTTGAAAATGAATAGTTGATAGTTGTGTAATGTTTAGTTTGATTTTTGGAAGAGCATGGTATTGTTGACATATTATTAGTATGCAAGATTAGGTACACTCATGGATGGAAGAAGTAGAATAATTCACAAAGAATGGGGTACTTGATTATGGGAAGATATGACTTAAGGTACCTCAGGATAATATGGATGACTACCCTCATATAAGCACGCAAAGATCCGGTTTGTAAATATGTAGGTTAACAGTAGAAATGGTAACCCTCCCTATCCTATTTTGATTCATTGTGGCTCTGATACCACTATTAGATTTTGAGTATATCTATAGTAGGAGATATATATCACAGGTCCTAATAAAATGCAAAAATATAAAAGAAAGTAATTCTCCAATATGACTAAAATATACTATAAATAGAAAGTGGTGAAAATATAATGTAGTATGGAGGTGATGGTCACTCCATTAATATAATATAAAGAACTACATTGTACTCCATACATGAGTTCTACCACTATCTACTACAATACATTTGATATGCTTGATATGTAATTGCTCTCTAATCTATCACTATGAGATCCTTTATATAGGAAGAGAGATTCCTTGACGAACACTCTACCTAGCTCTACAAGGGAACACTTTTCACATTACAACTTGCATATTGATATTTGTGCATTTATTACATTACTTAAAGTAGCTAACTTCCCCCTAAAGTAATCTCCTACTCTAAGTATTTACCAAAGGTGATACATTTACATGATCCAAATGATGTAATATGATCTAACTCTAACATTCATTCCTTTGAAATAATATTTCATTCATGTAATGTCAGGTCCATATAAGACCTCAACTCAAAATTATATAATATTTCATTCACATGTCCTAAATATTTACTAGTTAAAACTCTACTAAATAAATGATTTGATTGGGATATCCACCTCTAGTAATATTTTTCATTTAAAGCTTTATTATTTAACTTTGATCTCCTTTATCCCAAATCTCCCTTTACCTTAGGCTAACTTACTTTCTCCCAACCTACTATGGCCCGTTTCCTCTCATCTTTTACTCATTCTCATTAAACTTTTCTAGCCATCTTGTCTAACTCTTTCCATATGGTTTTTGGGGCAACAAGGATATAAAATTTATAAATTACCATGGCCTAAATGAATAACTACAAAAATTTTAATCTACCCCCAAAACTTAACCTTTTGTTAGACCAATGCTTAATTATTTATTTGATGCAACCAAAATATTCCTCTAGATATCCATCTTCAATTTTTTAAATTGCAAAGGGACCCCAAATATACCACCGAAAGAAAAGTCCTCATGAATCCCAAGATCACTAAAATTATTTCCTGAAGCCTTTAATCAAGATTGAAAAATACCACTTTAATTTTTTTTTATTTTGATCAATGATGACTTAGTTTATAGCACTAAGGTAAAATTAAGGGTATCTATAATCATTCTTGCTTCCCTAAAGTTGACGACTCCCACCAATACTATGTCATCCACAAATTGTAGGTGAGTCAAAACCTCATCATACACCTTGATACCTATTAGAAAACCTATCTTCTCCGTAGGATGAATCTATCCAAACCTTCAATCAATATGATGAAAATATGAGGGAAACAAGGATCTTCTTGACGAAGGCCTCAAGTGGCTTCAAACAATTGTGAGGGAAGTCCTTTGATTAGTACTAAGTATGTGAGAGTAGAAACATAACTCATGACCCATTCTATCCAATTTTGAGAGAAACTAAAGTCTTCCATCATCCTTGATAAGAAGTCCCACTTCACCCTATCATAAGCCTTTGATATATCCAATTATATGAATATTCCTCTATTACCAAATTTTTGCTTTGAGTGGATTGCCTCTTGAGCTAGAACCACACCATATAAAATTTATCTACCCTCTACAAAAAATCCTTGCTCTTATGGGATAATGCTATGTAGGAGAGGTTTTAGCCGCTCAACAATTACCTTCATGTTAATTTTATATATGGCATTACATAAGATAATATATATATATATATATATATATATATAATTTGAAATATGCACCCCTTTTCCCTTTTCAAAATTAAGGTAATGAATGTATGATTTAATGCTTTAAGCATTCTTTTAACACCTACGAACTCCTTTATAAAAACCATTGCATCCTCCTCCAAGCTATATTAGAAGGTTTGAAAAACTCAATTGTAAAGTCTTTTGGACCTGGTATTTTTTCAATACTCATTCCAAAGACTAATTTCTTCAGTTCCTCTCTATCAATGGGTTTAAGTAGGGCATAATTTTATTCTTCAAAGATAATAGAGGGTATGATAAGAAGAAATTCTTTTTGAGCCTCTTCATCTTGCACCATATTTTCCTTAAATAATTTAGTAAAATAATTCACTGAATGGAAATACATACCTAGGATTATATCAAAGGAGTGCCCATTCTCATCCTAAAGAGCTTCCATTATGTTTGTCTATATCCTAGCATAAGCAACCCAATGAAAATACTTGGTGTTTTTATCACCTTAAAATAACCAAGTGGTTCTTGCTCTCTATTTCTAGTAGTTCTCGTCTTGGTTGTCAATGTCCTTGACCACTTTACACAATGCATTATCCTCTTCTTTTAGATGCTATGTAATTGATCCTTCTCTAAAGTGTTTTTGAATCTCAACCCATCTAGCCACCAATGGACCTATTTGGACTTGGAAGTTTGTGGTTGGCCATGTTTGGCAATTTGTTACAACCACTTAACCACATGAGATTCTATTGTATGCTTATATATTCTTCTATTGCTAATAAGAAAATTAGCTTCACGTTGAGTTCCTACATCATTAGTAATCAAAGCCATAGGATATTTTTTTACAATAAGGAGGGCAAGTTTACCACTTTTTTCTAGGTGTCTAGTTGATATTTATAGCTAGTTCATCAAGATACTAGGTAGGTATTGTGTCAAATTGGCTTGACACCAACCACAACATCCGTTTGTGAATATCAGGAGGTGGTAGAGGGCAGAAATTATCGCTAAACCAAATACCCCTAGCAAAAACTAGAGGGTAAATATACTTGCCTTATTAGGGTAGGAAAAAATTTTCTTGGTTGAAGAAAAATTTGTTGTTTGTGTTGAAGATAAAAAAATACCAAAAAATATTTGAGGAGAAATTCCAAAATTTTGAGGCCACTTGCAGCAAAAAAGGAGCTTTGGCATTCTTGCCAAGAGAACATCAAATTGATAAAGGGTGTACAAGGTTGAGGATTTTTTTGGAGGATTTTACTAGTGTGGAGGTTTCCAATAAAGGGTTTGTAGAGAGATTTGTTCTCCCTTCTCTCTCCCTATTTTCATTTTTCTTTTTTGTTAACTGGCCAGTATTACTTCCGACCAACAACAATTTCGACAAGATACCTTGTCGTACCCTCTCAATCATCCCTTCCATTCTCTTTATCACTTCAATTCCCTTCCCTCCACTCCTCCTTATCACTCTTGTACCAACTCATAGCCATTACCCAACCTACCCATAAAAACTACGTGTGGTTGAGTTATCATCGGTTGGCACCCGTTCAATGTAGAGAGTAGGTCGTGCTCTAGCTGCCTTACAATATAGCACTACCTTCCACCTGGTAGACTGGAAACACTTCAATAAATCTTAGGCAAAGATCACTAACACTGAAAGCATTCCATAATACGATAATACGAATGATCGCATACCAAAAGAACAATGTAGGCAACATCGTAGAAATTTGGTGCGATAAAAAACTATTCAAAAAATTAAACTAGTTTGAAGGTTATACAACTAACCAATAGGGTACTAGAAATAAAACCCTAACCAACCCTACAATGAGCAACCTCCACATAGTGTCATTTGAGTTATCGGGAATCATTCAATCACCCTGTCAAAAGTGATGACATGGCAATCAGGCGATTGATGATCATAGGTGATTTCTACCATTGGGTGAACTTCTTTGGCAATATTAGTATTTTTGGTAAACAATTTTGGTATTCCAGTGAAACTATGAATTCTTTCGATGTCGTTTGCACATACGATGTCCACAGAAGTTTTTTGATGAAGAAATTCATTTCCAACGGGTCTTAAAAGCTACGATGACATTACAAAGTCTTTTGGCGTGAAGCGGTAAAATTCGACAAGAGTTTTAATGACATGCGATGAAAAATCGATGTGGTAGGCAATAGAAACCAAACTATAGTGGGTTATTAATAATTTTCTATGTAAAAATCTGCATGAATTCCTGATGTTGATCCCAGATTCTGGTGCAAGTTCTAAATCCCAGTAATCTAGAGTGATTCACGACAACATATCAACTTTTCCAGTGAGTCTTGATAGATTTGAATCAATGACATTATTTTTTGAGCATGTTGATAGTTTTTCGGTGGAACATCAAAGGTTTTTGATAGTTTTCGATTTATTTGTGATAGATTTACAAAGTGGAAATTATCCTACATATAGTACGTGGGAAGACTTCGATTATTTAAAAATTATCCAATGCACATAATTAGGTGACCTCCTCTTTATGGTCACCCACTGCCCGCACCACCTACATGAGATAGCGCACTAGTTAGGTGCCACCCCTGAGGCAAGAACTTTCGTTGGACATGCGGTAGAGTTGGAACCTTTGTTCATTGCTTGGCAGATCCAGGTTTGTTGAACATTGCACTATGGGTGTGTTGACCTTACGAGCCCATGCAGTTGACCAATGTGTTGACCATTGAAACATACCATTGAAACATACCACCAAATGTTGCTACGAAATTTAATTTTTACCACTAGAGAGGGATTTTCCACCTATTTTCCAAAAAAATTAATTATTTTCCAAAAAAATTAATTCAAAATCACAGTGTTTGGCACCAAACCCAACAAATCAAGGTGATATTTTTACCATTTTTGATCAAATTTCAGCACAATTGTTTGCAATTTTTGCACATTTTTGCAAATTTGATCAAATATCACAGTGTTTGGCACAAAACCCAACAAATCAAGGTGATATTTTTACCATTTTTGGTCAAATTTCAGCACAATTGTTTGCAATTTTTGCACATTTTTGCAAATTTGATCAAGTATTTTGCCTCCTAAGACAAATTTTTGCATTGTAAAGGGCTAATTTTTGTAATTTTTAGTGCTCTTTTTGTATTGCAAAATTGATTTTAATTTTGTAAAATCACTTTAAAAGCCCATTTTTTATTTTTGGAAGGTAAAATTTTGTAAAATCTAGGTAAAATTTCTGCATTAGAAAATTTAAAATTGTTCCTAATGCCTAGATTAGTTATTGCAAAACCATTTCGTAATCCTCCTAGTCTAGCATATACATGGAAAAACATGGCTCAAGATCTCAAAACAAAAATAAAAAATTTAACTGTTGCAGTAGATATTTTTGCAGATAACGCCAAAGATATTGTGGTGCAATTAACTCCTAGTGATATCAAAATTCATCACAATCATGCTAGTAAAGCTAAATGTGAGGTAAAATTATATGACAGATCAAGGGATCCTAATGTATTATCTACATAGATTTTAGATATGCAAACTTGGTTCACTTATGTTGAAATTCCTGAAGATGAGCAAGTTGCATTTGCTACAGTCAAACCCACAGGCTTAGAAAAAGTTTTAATTGTAGAAGGAAAAAGCCATAATGCCACCATGACTTGGAAAGAATTGATCCAAATTCTGAAAAACATATGTTTCCACCAAACTACCAAAGTGAACTTACAACCAAGTGGTATAGATTGAGGTAAGCCTATAGTATGTCTGTTTTGGAGTACATTTTTCAATTCAATAGGTTAAGGGTACTTCTTGGTGCGAATTATTCAAAAGAGGGTTTTATTAATAAATTCACTCATGGATTGCAAGATCAATTTTTTTAGGGAAATCAAGTTCAATGTTTTCCTTACCTTGGATGTGGCATTCAACCATGCCATTCTTGCAGAGGAGAAAGTTGGTGCATATCACAAATATCATTCATCACAGGAGAGCTCTTCTAGAGGTGGGAATCAACATCAAAAAAAGGTGAAGAACACTTCTCATTATTCCCCTCATTCTTCTTCTCCTCCCACTTCTCCTAAAGCACATTCTTCTTATTCTCATTGCAATGATCCTTCTTCTTCAATATATTGTGAATTTTGTAAAAAACATGGTCATGTAAAATCCAAATGCTTTACTTTTGAAAAATTTAATAAGAAGAAATACCTAATTGTACAGCCTACAAGTGAGGACCACATGATGATCCTATTGTGGCTATAGGGATAGAAGAAGAGTATCCTACTTTAAAGGATAAACTAAAAAAATTTACCCTCATGTCAAATGTATTTGCTCAATGGGATTGTGACCATTTTTTTGTCACTAGATCCCACCTTACACATGATTTCTATGTTGATTGTATCATAGATAACATATCGTAAAAGAACCTCATTGCAAAGTCCATTGTGGAGAAGTTGAAGCTTCCCATAAAGCCACATCACCAACCATATGCACTTGGGTGGAAATATTTATACTCCACATCTAACATCACACACACTCGCACCTTAAATTTTTATTTTGGTGATAAGTTTGTGGAAAAATTAAGATGTGATGTCATAGAGATGGATTTTTTTGTACTATTTCTAGGTAAACCCTATAAATTTGATAGGAATGCTATATATCATGCTAAAAAGAACACACACATTGGAATTGCATGATAAAACCTACTTGATACAAAGCACTACACCCACATAAAATTAGATTTTAAGTTGTAGGTAAGTTCAAAATCCACTAAGTCAAGCATTTACTCTAGCTCCTACTTGCATAAGTTCCATAGGTATTAAAGAAAATTCAAAGGCACATGATAAAGAAGAAGTTTCACTCCCACCAAATGAACAATCACAAGAGCAAGTGGTTAAGGAACCCATCACTCTCACTCATGAGAAATATCCCATTCATTCTATTGGCATCATTTTAGGTACACCTTTGGATACACAACCACTTGCTCCATAGAAGTTACCTTTGGCTTTTCCCCCTTCCACCATTGCATAGATGGAGGAGCAAGCTAATGACACTTCATTCATTGAGCACCGAAAGAGCCATCAGTGCAAGATAATTTAGGATATGTAGAAGACTCGACAAGAGTAGTAGAAAGTGGTGCACAAGCATCACAGTTCTCACTCATCATAGGTTGGAGATAGATATTTGCTTCCTTTGGATAAGAACTACTTTTTAGAGACACCATTTTAGGATCCTCCTTTGGTACCTGATCTTGTTTTTAACCCTACAACAACAATGGCACCTATTCATTAGATTTCGCTCATTTCAGATATATTTTTCAAAATGAAGACTCATCACACTAGATATTGTTATTCCACTTCTTACCTTGTTGCCCATCACATTCACTTTCCACACATGGCTCACTATATTCCTCACCATGAGATGGCCCATGAATTTCTACATTTGTTGAGAGCATTGGGGTCCAATGCTTATATGGTTGGGAGGAGTGTTAAGGATACTTAGGCTTATCCATGGAAGCCGAAGTTATTATTATTATTTTATTATTTTCCTATTTATTTCACTTTGTATTCATGTGAGGCATAGTATGCCCATGTTGGAAATAGGTGAGGGTTATGCATAGCGGCTATTTATCACCAAATTGGCTAAAATTAGGATTTTTGAAATTTGGAATTTTCTAATATTTGGGACCCTTGACCAGGGTCTATTAACCAGAAATTTTTGGGTGCAATTTTCTTTTTGGGTTGATTCACACCAATTTTATAATAATTTGACAATTTTAAGTTTAAATTTCCATAATTGCCCCTAATAATAGTGAAATTTCTACATGCGTTTAGACACTATTCACCTGGATTTCGTAATTGATTTGTCAAATTTTTATAAATATATTTTGGGGCCGACCCCTTATGCATAACCCTGAAATAGATTGTTATGTTGTTGGATGTTTAGTTAAATGTTATCATATATCTTGTCTTCTAGAAATTAGTTTTCATACTTGTTTACAAGATAGTTATTTTTTAGTTAAGTGGTTGTCCATGTTTGGAAACTTGTTACAACCACTTAAACACATGATATTCTATTGTATGCTTATATATTCTTCTATTTCTAAAAAGAAAATCAGCTTCATATTGAGTTCCTACATCAAATGGATTCATGCTCAATGGTTTTTCAAAAAGGGCATTGTTATAATAATTGATTTCTTTTCTTGCCATACCAAGGATTAGATCTCATGGAATGAGTTCAAACGCACATTCAAGCTTAATATTGCAGAAAAATATACCTATGATGTTGTTATTACTCTCATCCCTTTTTCTATGTTGCACAAGATTGGTGTGCGCTCGTAGTGTCCTTTGTGATTAGACTGGAAATGACATGTTGACATTCCATTACTTAATGATAAGGCTTATTTTGATTATAAATGTTTATATCCTCATATTCCTCCAGTGCCTAAGATCAATCAGTATTGGGACTTTTTTTCTACAAGGACTAGAAGGAATTCAAGATTTTAGAATTTTTGGGTTACGTATGTTGAGCCCAAGCAATCATTTTTTGCGTGGAGCTTTCTATGTCAAGGCCTTCCCTTGGGGGAACATTTGAACCACCTTGGAATTATTGATCCTAAATGTTGTTTTTGTGGCGTACCCGAGTCTTGTACTCACCTCTTTTAGAATTGAAAAATATCTAGGTAAGCTTGGGAATATGTTCTTTCCTGTTATCCCCTTTTACAGTTGCAAGAGTTTCTTTACCCCAAGCTCTTATTGGGAACTATTTTAATTTTTCTCTCCCACTTTTTAAAGTGTGGCAAGTTTTCAAAATTAGCCTACTCTTTCATATTTGGAAGGCCCATAACAAAATTATTCTTAAGCAATATACATTATGTCACATTTACTCATGCTGATAAATTAGAATTTTTTACTAACATGTGGTTTCAGATATGTACTCAAGCCAATAAAGTTACTATGGATTTGGATTAACTACAAGTTATTTTGATGCACTATGCCAATGCTCCATGTACAGTCAATCAGATCCACCTAGAGCACTCTTCTAAAGAGTATTTTTGATACTTCTCTCACAGTAAACCTTTATCATATGCAAAAATTACTCCCATAGATAGGCACTAGTCCCAGAACTTGTCAGTCATGAAGTGGCCTAATATTGATATTGCTTTTTCATCCTGCCAGGTTGGGGGGTGGGATAATATTCAACCAATTTCACCTAGGCCAGTTATTGATTGGAGTGATGCAGGTACTGAAGGCCTTAATTGTGATGTAGAGGGGTGGATTTTCATACCATAATCACTAGCAGTTTATGCAGGACAACACAGTAGGGTACATTACTCCATATGATATGATTTCTTTGATGTTATGATCATCTATGATCATGATTGATAAACTTAGGTTTTGTTGTCAGCTTTGTTTCCTAACCCTTGTCACTAAGGGTTAGTTTAATTCCCCATGGGGTGTGTTAACCCAACCACTTTTTTTTATTGTAAAGGCTTTTATTTTAATTTAATATAAATTTGTTTTTCATCAAAAAAATATATCTAAGAATATGTAAGATTTTATTTAATGATGTTTTATTTTATATTTAATTGAATAATGTTTTTTATAAATATATTAATAAATTTATTTATATTTTTTAATAATTATTTAAAGATATTATGTAATCAAATATTTATAATCAATTTTAAATTTATTTATTATAATTTGGATACATGGAATAATGCAATGTTGTTTTATTAATGTAAATATCATTTATGAGGTTTCTTGGATTCTTAGCAAGGTATGAAAGGAAATAATCTCTATAATGTACATGCAAGGAAATTCCAAGGATATATCATTAGCATTTTATATCGATGACTTCGATCAAGATAATGGGAAGGGAGAACCCCCATTGCTATGCCCTCAAGGAGTGTGGTCCCTAGTTGTGCCACCTGTTGTACTTCACATTACTTCAAAAAATATCTATAAGTACTTGGATTAACTATAAGTTTTGTCTCATTATTAATAAGTTCCATGTTTTGGTTGTATATACAACACATAATTATGTTCAACATTAACTATAGATAGGATAACTATGGATTAATGGTTGGTTTTGCTTGCTGTCAATCCTTGATATTTTTTTAAAGTGTGGTACTTAGTGATAGGACTTGTATTTACGTTGATATCAATTTAGGATAGTTATCCATGGTAGTGAGACTCAAATCACTCTTTCTCTATTTGAATTATTCATCCCCATTTGAGGAATGATGACCCCATTTTTCTCTAACCTTATTTGAAGAAATATGATCCCAATTTTCTCTAACCTTAGTTGAGAAAATTAACACTTGGCGTTTTCAAGTGTAGATCACTTTAACCAAGTGGTAAGCTAATTAGCTTTCATAACTCTACAAAAAGTGTTATTTATTTGGTGAGTGCACTTCAAACTAAATTTTATCAATTGATCCACTATTTTTAAGATTTACTATTTATAAAACAATGTATGATGGGTGTTGCACAATTGTTAGTTCAAGCAAATGTGGAATATAAGACTTAGTAGTTTTACAATAAATATTATATGTATTTCCGATAAAGGTAATGACAACAAAATGATATCTTATATTATGTATTCAATAGTATACGAACCATAATATAACAATTTGATCTTTAAGTGTGGTCCTAAAAAACATTATTTTTTAAGAAGGATCTAAATCCAATCTCTAATTTAAATGTTATGAGGAGCACAATGTTTAATTATGTCTCTTCTTATACTTTTGTTGTTGGAACTAAAATATCTATTGAACTTGATGATGAATGTGTTGGATATGCTACAAAATATACTCAACTTGGTCAATTTCTTTGGCTTAAGTAGGCATCTTTATTTTGATAATAAATTGAAAGGCTATGTCTAAGAGAGCATTGGATTGAAATATGAGAAATTATTGGAAAGGACTATGACTTATGAAGTTGTGTAGAGATAGATTATATAAATGTTGGACACAAAGAGAATTATCATCTTAAGTGCAAGGATTTTCCTAATTATAAATACTAAGCATATGAGAGACTTATTAAGTAATTTGTTCTATTTGTTTGTCTTTGAATGCAGAGAAGTTAAGCAATTCCAGAACGTATGACGTATCAAGTAAATTCCATAGACATTCCTATAATAGATTGGAAATATAGGAGTAATTATATAATACAATGGATTCCAAGATGCTAAAAAAACCTATTTATGTAGAAAAATATGTGTATTAACTAAGTAGCATCTATACCTTTTTTTGCATGCTACTATAATGACCATCTTTAAACTAAGTATTATAGCTGAATAAAATTCCATTATAGGAACTATTAGTAGTTTTGCCACACTAGAATTTTGAATAAAATTTTGATTGTAAATGCAAAATATAAATAATGCAATGATTATGCTTGTCTTTATTTTTCTATAAAGTTTTGCTCCTTTATTTTTTTTGATTTCATAAAAACATTCAGGAAGAATAAAGTTTGCTATAATTTTTACTGCAAAATGAATCGTGGCCTTGGCAAAATACAAAGGAATGTATGCACCCTTAAAAACATCTAAGAAAAAAGTCATAAGGAAAACATTATAAAAGGAGAAATCTCCAAGGGGTTTCAATCATGAAACCATAATATAAGTGACTTCATCCGAGTTTAGGGTGAAAACAATGAAAGTGCCCCTCTTGGGACGAAAATGGGTGATTTAATCTAGGTAGAGGTGAAAAAAGGGAAAGGCGCCCTCTTGGGGGTGAAATCAACTAAGTATATATTCTTCATGCAATCATATTCAAACCCAGGGTAAATATAAGCAGAGGCATTTAGCTTGAAGGTAAAAGTAATAAGAGGGCATTGGTCAAAGTCAATGTCACCCCAAGAAGGGGGTAAAAGTCATTGTCGCCCTTCTTTCGGGTGAAATCCTATTTTAAGATGATTTGGAGCGAAAGCCTTTAATGAACAACTTAGGGCGAAGACAATGCTTTGGTCAAAGTCAAAGTCACCCTAGGGAGGGGGTGCAATGTATTTTTGCCCTTCTTGGGGGTAAAACTCCATTTTTGGGTATTTTTGGGTGAAAGTATCAAAGAAACATTAATTGGAACAAAGGTAGATGTTGGTCAAAGTCAAGGTCACCCCAACTTGAGGTAAAATTCATTTTCACCCTCTTTTAGGGGTAAAATTCCTATTTTTATCGGTAATTCAAGTAGGAAACCATCATGAGATAAAATTAACCAAATAAAAGGGTATCATTTTAGCTTTGAAGGTAACCATCAATGTAGTAAATCATTTTTGCCCCTTCTTGCTACGAAAAATACCTTTTGCTCCATTTCATGGGTGAAACCAAGTTTTATCTCTCTCAGCAGAGTTATTTTTAGAAGTGCCATTACTACAGATATTTTTAGGAAAAGATAGATGTGGATGAAATTTAATGCTTGGAGCAGCAAGAGTGACAATCCAAAATTTTGGTTAAAAGGTTACCAGGATTAAATGCTACGTCCTAGATTTTGGTACGATTTGGTTCATTTTCAAAGTGGTCTCGCTCCTTGAAATAAAGTTAATGTTCATTGGGTCTCTACTAGCGAGGGTAATATTTTGAGGTGTATGATGATGTCGTGATGCTCAGAATTTAATATCTGAGATCCTGTTCACTGCATGATGTTGTTGAGTTTCAATGCATTTATCCCTAGAACATTTTTACATCGTTTATCTCTACTGATTTCCCAAGTGTAGTTCATGAAAAGCGGATCACTTATCCCTGAAGAATGATATAATTTAAGCTTTGCCATTACCGAGGAGAGGATCACTCTTGCTAATTTTTGACTAGACAACATTTTATTTGTATATGCATTTAATGATAGATGCAAAATCCTCCATAAATATTAAGCTTTTCAATGTAATTAAAGGAAGATAGATATTCTATAGAAAAACACTTTGAGTTTTCGGCATAAATAGAAAGATATTCGACTTCTACCTCCTTGAGTAGTCTTGTGGTGGATCTCTTTATGCTTATCATTTCTGATTACATTCATGTCCATTATTTGCTAGTTTTAAATTTTGCATATGAATTTAACTACTGCTTGAGGGAGTGAATACTAAAATGTTCTCTTGGAGGTTATCTCGATAAACTATGAGTGGTTCCTGTACCTTTCTTTCAGATATATGCTAATAACACTTTATTTGGATTTTTTTTTCTAGTTTATCCCCACCTTTCATATCTGGAATATAGCCATATTTCCCATTCCATTTTGTTTTTTCCCATCTCTTTACTATTACCCTAAGCTTTAAACCGGTCATTAGTTTTAGTACGGGAACCAACCCTCTTTGGATATTGGGTCAAAGTACATCTCTTTCCTCTAGCCTTTCAATGTTGGTCGGGTCTAGGGCGCACAAATAATATTTTGTACTTAGGTAGATTCGTGACCAATAGTTTTTGGTATAACCACTGGGACTCTAAAAAAGTTCCACTTTGAACAATATTAAGGTTTTATGTTCACCTTTGTACTGTATGATTAGAACATATAGAGACTCAGCTTTACCCAAAATCCTCCAAACATGAAGTGAGCAAAATATTTCTTCATGATCACAAGATCAAAGGCCAAAAATCTAGAAGATCCCATTGAGTTTTATGAGCTTAACACTCAAGTGCTAGGGGAACATCCTAGGTTAGTCACTATGATCCCATCAAGTGTAACATCTTATCAGTTAGTTGGTGTGTTCACTATTCCTTCAATTCCTGCTAGCACAACCACTAGTTATCCTCCTCACCAACCAAACACTCTAGTCCAAAACCACTCCAGACCTTTGAACTAGCTTGTTCAAAATATGATTCTACAAGTAGCAATGAAGGCTTTGCCTACTTATGATGGTATAGGAAGATGACTTATGAGCATGTCCAAGATGTGGCTACCTTGGTGATGATCCATAGCATCATAGATGAGGATATAATGGTAATATTACTTGTGCTCTCTCTCAAAGGTAAGTTGCTTTACTGGTATCGGTCATTACAACCTACCACCATTACTACCTAGGATCAGTTGGCTAAATTGTTGATCAAAGGTTTCAATAAACAAGCGGATCCATTCTCTCTATTGCATCAGTTTATCACCATTCAGAGGCATCCACAAGAAGAAATCATGGACTTCAATGTTAGGTTCGTCAAAACTTGGAATAGAGTTGATGATCTCCGATTGAATCCTGAACAAGAAACATTTTACTATATCCGAGTTTGACATCAATATGGCCATCTGAAAATTGAATGTCAATATATTTCTCGATCTGTATTTTACTACACAAAAGGCTGAAGATAACCTGATTGCTATTGGTAAGCTTCTGTTAAAAATGGTAATGCCTATTTTTCTCAATCTTCCGTAGTATTTGTATGCTAATGCATCTTATCATCCTTTTCCCATGTCCCCCATGTATCCAATCCCTTCATGGAATCCGAGTACATCTCAAACCATGATGACAGTTTCTATCCCTCAACTACCCACTCCAACCATTCCATAGATACTTTCTCTGGTTCCACTCCTAGCACTACCATCTCCACCTATACCACTTCCATTACCAGCTTCTCCAACGCCCTCAAATCCTGATCCACAAGAAAAGGTGCTGAAAGAGTTGTAGTCAATGAACTCAGCCATAAGAGTGATGGGTAATGAGATCATAATTATTAAAATGAAGCAGATTGAAAGATACTTCCAACCTAGGATATTTCAACCACCGCCAATCACCAGGGAGCAAGTAGCATCGACCAACAAGGGACATGATATAAATTAATCTGTATTTATGAACGAAGAATTTGGCACATCAGACAAAGCATACTGGTGCTCTACGTGCAATGATCCGCATGGCGAGGAAACTTGCATGGTCCACCTAAACTACATGCAGACATTGGTAGAGAGTTCTTCCAATGGTCAAATCAACATGATCATAGAAGTTGATCATAATTTCATGGTCCCTTCTAAAGAGCAAGTTTCAGTTCTCACAAGAGCTAGAAGGAAACCCGTCATTGTGGACCCAACTAAGATGAAGCCCCTAAAGGTACCTACCGACGCAAAGGTGCAAGGTGAGAAAAAATATGTGCAAGTGAAGGTAATTGTTTTGGCACCCAGATCAGATGTACATATGCTATTGAAATATATCTTACCTCCATGAGTGAAATAAAGAGTGCAAGAAAAGGCTTCAACTTCATAAGTGAAAGCTAAAGCGGAGGAAGAAGCTAGAGAAAAGCTCAAATACCCATATTTGACCAGGAGTTAGAGGGTAGAAGCCACACAATAGTATCAAAGTAGATATGAGGCTACCAATGAAGGAAAAGAGTCAAGTGCATCCACATACAACATTGTTAAAGAATTAAAGAGGATTCCAGCCAAGGTGAGTCTCTATGATGCACTACAATTGCCTAGATAAGTGGACTTGTTGCAAGAATCACTAAAATTTGTCAAAGATAAGGGGAAGAATCTGACTCAAATAGTGTTAGCTCAAACATTGATGACTTATGCCACTAGAAAAAATAGACCATCCCCTTTCTACTTATCTCTTAGGATGGAAGGTTGGATTGTGCACAATTGCATGATCGACTTCGGTGCTACAACGACTATCATGCCAAAGGCAATTTGTGATATTATGGGTATGGAGTATACAAGGAGTAGCCCTAGAATTTTGCAATTAGATGGAATCCCTATAAGGATAGTGGAGGTCATCAAAGACATCCCCATCATGTTGCAAAAAATACCTCAGATCACTATGATCCAAGAAGTGGTTGTGGTCAACCTAGAACCGCACTTCAGCATGTGCCTGTCGTGGGAGTTTACTGCCAAATTTGGAGGCTACCTTTCTCTAGACTATTCTCATTTGGATATTCCTATCAAAGGGAGAAGAATCTAAATCTATAATGAGAAGCCTTCAACTTATCACATAGAGAAAATTGAAGAAGAAGATAAACCCATGAATTCCATCAACTTGATGACCTAAGAATTGGAGGGGTTAGACTTGATGGAAGAAGTTCTAGATGAGCTTCTACTAGAAGATGAATTTTCAATGCTCAATTTTAATGCCATGATGGAGACCAAAATAAATTGCTACACCATTACTAAGCCTGAAAAAATTGAAGCGAAGGCATCTAATGAGGAAGATCCTATTCCTAGTCAATTATGGAAGTTGTACTTTGATGGTGCAAGGTGTAAGAATGGCTGAAGAGTTGGGATTGTTCTCATTTCTCCCTTTGGTATAAAAAATATGTACTCTTACCAATTGACCTGGAGCTATACAAATAATACCATTGAATATGAAGCACTCTGCTTGGGTCTAAAAAAGGTAAAGAATATCGGGATCAAACAACTATAGATCTTTGGAGATTCTAAGCTAATCATCAACTAGGTGACCAGTAAGTGTGTTTCCAAGAAACATTACCTAAAGGTGTACCATAATAAATTTTGGGACCTCTTCGAGGCTTATACAATGTTGAACATCCAAGCAATCTCACGGGAGCATAACAAGCATGCCCATATCTTGGCATCCCTTGGTGCTAATTTTTTCCCAGTTGAGCATGTGGTGAGAAAGCCCAAGACTATGAGGTTAGTTTATAGACCTTCAATCCCTGAAAAAAATATCCACTGGAAAGTGTTCGAAAGTGATGAGCAGAATGTTAATTTCTTGATAAGAGAAGCTAGTAATGTGGAAGAGAGAACACTTGATGAGGAAGAAGTCGAGGGTTTGATCCAGCTATGGAATAATCATATTTCGAAAGGGTTGATTACACTTGAGAGTCTCTTTGATCAAAATGACAGAGTAGAAAAGCATAAGATCAAGGTAGATTAAAAGAAGTATAATGAACTACAGATGGGACTCAAAAAGTCGATCAAAGTTGACACTAATTGTACTCAAGAAGAGCTAGAGTAGATTAAAGAAATTATGTCATGAGTACTGAGACATTGTTTCTTGGAGCTACCAAGATTTGAAAGTCTATAACAAATATGTAATCCAACATACCATTGAGTTGCAGGAAGGAGTGAAACCCTTCAGGAAAAAGTAGAGATTGGTCAATCCCAAGATTGAAACTCTAATGAAAGCAAAACTACTGAAGATATTGGAAGCCAAAATCATCTACCCAATTAAGCACTCTACATGGGTAGCAAATCTGGTCCCCATGAGAAAGAATAATGGAGATATTCACCTATGTGTGGATTTTCAAAATTTAAACTAGGTGTCTCTAAAGGATCATTATCCGCTACCACAAATTGATCATATTCTTCATGTGGTTGCTGGTGCTCAGAGATTCTCTTTGTTAGATGGATTATTTGGCTATAACCAAATCTAGGTCAAGGATGAAGACCAATATAAGATGACATTCACCACAAAATGGGGAAATTTTGCTTATCAATAGATGTTGTTTGGTCTCTCAAATGCTGGCACAAATTTTTAGAGAGTGATGGATGTAGCTTTTGGTGAGTTGTTGAATCATGTTATTGTGATTTATTTGGATGACATGACTATTTTATCTCACAACAGGGAGGAACATAGTCTACATATGAGATAGGTTTTCGAAAAGTATTGGGAGTTCGGAATATCAATCAACCCTAAGAAGTCCATATTCATGGTGAAATAAGAAAAGCTCCTAGACCATGTTATTTTGGAAGAATATTTGGTGATTGACCCAACTAGATCTGAAGTCCTCCTAAAGCTTCCATTGCTAGCTAGCAATAAGGATTTGCAATTTTTTTTAGTTAAATCAATTTTATTCGAAATTTTGTGGTAGATTTCACCCAAGTGGTAAAGTCGATGATTGAGTTGTTAAATAAGAATGCTGAGTTCAAATGGACCAAGAAAAGGAAGAAAGCATTCAAGGAAATCAAAGAAATAATTGTTCAAGACTCGATTCTGATGAGCCCAGATTACTCAAAATATTTTATCTTATACATCATTGGTGAGCAAGAAAGCTATGCAACGGTGCTTACACATAAAGGAGAATATACAGATGATAAAATGAGTGCTTTCTTGAGCCAGTTCATCCAACCACATGAAGAAAAATATAATTTCATTGAAAAGCAAGTATATGCGATGATGAAATCCTTGAAGAAGTTTTGACATTTTGTTTCTCAAAGAAAAATAATAGTTTATGTTGTTCATCCATATATCCGGAGTTTCATCATTCAAGGAGAGCTGAGAGACAAGAGATCTAGTTGGATCTCTAAGATCCAAGAGTACGACATTGAAATCTATCCAACCAAGTTGGTTCGAGGCCGAGCATTGTGTCAAGAGCTTGCAAAAAGTGTTGCATCTGAATCCATGGTTTTCCAACTCGAAGATTCAGTGAGCAATTTCACTAATCGCTCTAGCGATCATGATTGGACAGAGGACCTTGTCGAATATTTCCAATCAGGAAGATGTCCTCCACACCTTAATGCCTCACAGAGAAGGAGATTCAAACTTTAGGCCCTTAGGTACGTGATGATACCAAATGGGTTGTTCCATAAAAACATTGATGGGGTACTTCTCAGGTGTGTTCGAGAGTTAGAGAAACAAAGAATCCTAGAGGAGTTTCACTCTGGTCTATCAGGAGGCCATTATGTAGGGAGGCCAATGGCATTGAATATTATTAAAGTAGGTTATTTTTGGCCTACTCTATTTGTAGATGCTTTCAAAGTAAGTCAAAATTATGACAAGTGCCAGAGATATGTCGATAGAAGCAAAAATGCATCATTACCTCTTCATATGATTCAAGTAGAAGCATCATTTCAGCAATGGGTCTTAGACTTTATTGGGGTCATTGATCCCAATTCCTCTACTGAACACAAATACATCCTGATAACAACCAATTATTTCACTTGATGGTCAGAAGAAATCCCGACCAAGAAGGCAGATCAGACAATAGTTATTTCTTTCCTTGAAGGTTTAATCACTCATTTTGGCATACCTGGTGCAATAATTACAGATAATGGGACTCCCTTTATCAGTACCAAGATCAATGAATTCATGGGTAAGTATGGGATTTACTTGAAGACATCATCTAAATATTATCTATAGGGGAATGACTTGGCTATGTCCACAAACAAGAATTTGCTGAGAATTCTAAAGAGGACCTTGGGTGATAAAAAGCGCAGTTGGCACCTGCTCCTGAATCAAGCATTATGGGTTGATCGTATCTTCGTGAAGAAATCCATTAAAACGTCTCCTTATGCCTTGGTGTACGGTAAAGAAGTAGTGTTACCTATTCATATTGAATTGTTGGCTCTTCAGTCATGGCACTTGTTGTATGGTGAAGATGATGAATATGATCCCATGAGCGCAAGATTGGCACAATTTTTACAATTGGAGGAAGAGAGGGAAATATCATACAATACCTTCATGGAACATGCTCGGATGACACAAAAATGGTTTGGCAAGAAAACTTCAGAGAAGTCGTTTGAGGTGGGTGATCTAGTGCTGAAATGGAACGAAAACAAGGCTAAGCCTGGCAAGCATCACAAGTTTGAAGCGATATGGGAGGGCCCATTCTAGATTTCAGGTGTGAATCAGGTCAACTCATTTTATTTATAGGATATGGATGTCCACATGCTGCCAATTCCTATAAATGGTCTTCATTTGAAGGCCTACCACTAGTGATAGAATTTTGATCAAGTATGTATATATGTACATAAGTTATTTTGTTTTTAGTCGATTTTTTTAAAAGTGATATAAGATAAAAAAAAGAAACAAAATGGATGAAATGTTTTTGTCGGGAGAATTTAATTCTATCTCGAGCAAGTGTTTTCACCCCGAAATCATATCTTTGCCAAGTAAAATGTTTTCGCCCGAAAATATTTTAAAAGAAAAAGAAAAGGGGCTTTTCACTCATATGCATGGCAAAAATCATTAAAAGAAAAAATATAATTCCTTGGCAATTTATTTCGGAGGCAAAGTCAAAGTTAGTTTTTGTCAAAGGCATGATTTTTTTTTAAAAAGTACCCCACTTTTAAAATTGACAAAAAAGGGAGATAAAAAGAAAAAAATAGGGGGAATAAAAGAGAAAAGCAAAAAATGCAAAAGCAAAGGATAAAAACTTTTATTTTCACCCCACAAAGAATATTGCTATATTTTTTCTATTTTCGAGGTGAAACCCCCAAGTATTTTCCCAAAAACATTTTTGGAGCGAAACTACCAGAAAAAAAAAAAAAAACAAATTCATGCTTTTTAAAATTCTAGTTGGTAGCGTGAAGTTCGGAAAAGGAGGCAAAATTAATTTTGCCCTGCTTTTTCATGCAAAGCACTCTTAGTTAAAGCTTTTTTTTTAGCAATAAGCTTTTTTGGGGTGAAGTTGGAGATGAATTATTTTAAAAGGACCCTCAAGCATGGAGTTTCACCAAGCAACAAGTGGGAGACCATTTTCGGAGTGCAAGTGTCTTGGTAGTTTTGCCTAGCTTACGTTTTTCATTGGCTTGTGCTGATTTTGGAGCGAGCTCTAGTTAATTGTAGGAAATTAAGATAAATTTACCAATGAAAGCTCTCAGAAGATGTTTTGGTAGTTTAATATAGTGCAATTAATATTTTCACCCTTGGAGAGTGCCCATCACTCACACGTGGCATTTTTCATTCTTGGAGTGAGTCGTTAAATACCCGGATTGTGCTTTTCAAGATAAAAGTAATTGAGTACGGAGTTCAAGGAAGATTTATAGTGCAAGGGCATTATTGGTAGTTAAGTTCTCATTAAAAAAGAGTTGGGTAAGAGAACCAAGGAAAGCACATCCACTCAAACTCATCAAGTTCACCACCTGCATTTAACTAGGTAGTTTAGAGCAAAGATTTTAAATATGGCTTGCAATTGAAGGAATGTTTAAAGTTATTTTTTTGAAGCAGTGCTAGATTATCCTCAAGTACCCCAAATTGCTGCTTTGTTGCAAATTTATTAGAATGTTGTAGTAAAGTTGAATGTATGAGGATGGGAAGGAAAACTTCCAAATCAACAAAATTTTTGAGCCCAAGAAAGCACAAGGAGGTAAAAAAGCTAAAAAATCTAGGAGGAATGAAAATACAAATTTTGACCCATATTCTGATGGACTAGCTCAGATTGGATACTGTGCAATTTTGAACACGTGTAGAAAAATTGCGCCAAGACATGGATACTACTATCAGGAAAGGTTTCATGTCGAAAAGTCCATTAACCATTGCTTATCATGCATAAATTTCCTAGTACTTGTGTACACCCATGCATTCTTGCCCTGAGCTGGTGATGGCAATTTCAAAGTTTTATCAGCCTACAACAAGGGTCGTTCGTAATGCGAAGGGAGAAAAATTATTCACCATTTTTCCCGGCGTAGTCAGAGAGGCATTTGCTTGTGGGGTGAAGCCTTCCTCGGATGTCGTGTTCAAGAAGATGAATCTCAAGGAACAAGAAGAGAGGTACCAGTCAACTATAATGTTGCACCAATTCATGGAGAACCAGCTGATAAAGGTTCCCCGATTTGAAGAGTTCCTAGATTTGTTGAAAACTTTTATAGATTTTAAAAGTTCAGACATGTATTCCATGTTGGCTTGGGTGTCCGGTCTTCCTACTGATACCACAATGTACAAATGGTAAGCAACATTGGTGCAGTGTATATCGTAGGTGGAATTTTATGCCCCAATAACCATGCAAGCAAGCACAAACCCCATTTTATTTGACTAGGTAGATTATGTGGCTCAAGAAATGCACACCCAGTTGGAGAGAATACAAAGTGAAGGAGCAGTTTTATTCAGGCACACATCATTTCTGGCTTGGTATTTCTTCTTCCATATGCACTAGCATTTTTCTTTCATAGTAGTCAAGCAAGTTGATGGGGTAGACAAGAAGATGCTAGTTTATTCATGGACTCCAAGCTTGTCTAGGAGGGAGTCATTTTACAATTTCAATCACATATTTTTGGGCCCCACCCTCAAACTTATTTTTGGCACATGTGAGAGAGTGCCAAGGGCAATGAGGGAAGAAATTGTTGCTAAGGAGAAAGGAGATATTTTCTTGTTGATGTAGGGCATCGTGGTGCAAATTTTTGGCTTCACTGGTAAGCCATTTCTCCTTTCGTATTTTACTACTAAGTGCCTCTTCATGATGGAAGTTATCCATCATAATGACTACATCAATGATGTCTATGGGGCAGGATGAGGAAAGAAGACTACATGCACCATGCCATTTTGCTTCGGTGGCATTGAGATTGACTAGGTTGGCCAAAATAAATTGATTAATGAAGCACTCTATGACATGGGTATGGTAGAGTTACCTCAACGGTGGAAGTATGACCCTTTGGGGTGGTTCGCAGATGTGATTAAAGTCAAAAGTTTTCATTGCTACCCCTAGGCGAATATTGGGCAGATGAGAAATAATCTAGAGGGGCATGATCTCGAATGGCATGTTGAGTAGATGATGATATCCCCACCATGGCATGATTTTTATGAGATGGAGGCTGAGTATAATCTTGTAGTTCATAAGCACTAGATTCCTCCTTTGAGTTTGTTTGACAAAATGAAAGAGCAGTTGCCCACTTGGTCCGAGAATAAAATCACTAACTGGTGGGTTATGAGGGCCCACAAAGGGAAAACTAGGTCAGCTTATAGCCTCGCAATGGATGATGCATTTTAGGATATATATGATGAGTTCTATGATAGCTATTATCCAATATCATTCACTAAGATTGTACCTCAAACCTTTCAAAGATCTAACAATGAAGAGATCATGGCTGAATAGGAGCAACAAGTGGTTGAGGAAGCGCCACTTGTGGAAGAAGAGAGACAACCATCATCAGAAGTGCAACTCCAGTGAAAGAAGAAGAACAAGCATGAGGCACTCCCTTTTTCAAAAATCTCCAAGAAGCCAAGAACAAGCATAGTTTCTTCATCAAGAGTGAACCCTCCTCCTATGGCCAAAGCCACATAGGCTAACATTTCAAAAAATCCTCCTTTGGTTCAGGTAGAATAACTTGAGCAACACATGAAAGTTATAGATATAGAGAAGGAGACATAGGAGGAACAAGACAAGGGTGAACTAGTATCACAACTGCCATCATCATCGACTCAAAAGGTGTCTGAGTTCAAACGTACATTTTCTACATATTCTTCCTTTTATCTTAATAATTCGATGAGTGTTGCACCTCATTTCGTAGTTATCATTTCTATATCACCCCTTTGGTATTCCCTCCACTTCCATTTTGCTTCTTGTTTCCTTGTCTATAGTCACTGATGCCCCATATTCTTCTATTATTGCTTCTATTGTTTTCCTTTCTTTTGGTTCTTTTGTATTTGGTCTCAATCCATTTTTGCTCCCTTCATCATCCATTCTAGTAATTCCTACAATATCCATAATTATGCAGGATCCTTTTCGAGTGAGTCTAACTATTGTTGAAACCCTCACTTTCATCCCCTTAACCACTTTCGTTACAACAACCATTCCTATTTCTACTTTCCTTCCCTAGATAAAACTTTAGCAAGCTCATTTTCCTCCTACTGCTTTTATTGATTTGTAGGTGTTGTCAGAGCTAGAGATGGAGATTGTGCTAGAGCATCCTTTTGCAATGAAGATTATCCAAGTTCAACAAAGTTCATCATAGTGGCTAAAAAGCCATAAGAGAAGAGAAGCTCAAGCTCTAGAAAATACATTGAAGAAGGTCACTTTTGACCCCGAAGCTATGGAGTCTCATACTATAAAAATGATTCCCTAGGTCCAGAAGCCCCAAGGAGAAATGGCTCCAAGTGATTACACTTATGAAGTCATTATAGAGGACCTAAAGAATATTGACACCATGAAGAAGTTGGGGAATATACAGGTAAATATGAGATCTCTTATAAGAAAATATTTTTTTAGGTTGAGTCAAAGATTATTGAATTGAATGATGCTCTAGTAGAAAATATGGACCAACTAGAAACAACAAAATAAAAGGTAAAGTGCTAGCAACAAAGGGCAAAAGAACTGGATAAAGAAGCCAAAGGATACCAAATATCTTGGGCAGAAGCAAAGAAACAAGTGAAAGCATTGACCACATAGCTAGAGGTTTTAAAAAATAGTTGGCCGAGAAAGCCATGTAATCAGTAGGCTTCTCCAAGGAGAAAATCAAAGAAACTCACTACCATTTAATGAAATATTATGTGATAGTGGTAATAGAATATCTCAAGGTTTTATTGTATATTCATGAGGCTCGAATAGTGATTTTTCTTGGAGAGCGAACCTTGGAGTATGTTGAGGAAAAAATGGAACCAAAACTAGAGTTGGCACTAAATATTTAGGTGTTGGCTCAGTTTGAATTCCAGGTTAAGCCGATGAGCGGGATGGATCGCGGTTGGGCCAAGGTCAGGATGATGTTGTGCAACTTCTTTTCCAAGTTATAGCTGGTGAGAGAAGGTCGAAAGTTGATAACTATGTTTGAATAGGAGCGTTCCATTTTGCTCATCTATTTTGAGGCTCTAGCTGATGCTGGTTTCCTAAGCTTTGTTGATGAGTAGGGTGAGCTTTTACCAACAAAATAATTGAAGGTAGCTTGGCAAAATTTTGTAGAAGATACTTCAAAGATCGATAGCTAGGAGGAGCCAATCATAGAGGAACAAGAATTGGAACTACAACAACGAGCTAATTGCATCAACATGGAGCACATTGAGATGCTATATTTTGTCATAGATTCACTAAGTTCACTCTCTACATTCAATTCAAACTCCTGGGTAGAGCCAGTTTTCATATATGGAACTACCAGTGAAAGCCTCACCAAGAAAGAAGAGTGAGCACTGGCAGAAGCGAAACATAAGGTTATAGAAGAGAAGGAGAAGTAGGCACAAGAGGAAAGGGAAAATAAGGAGGCTACCGGATCAAGTGTTCCACTTGATGCAACCAGTGATGGTGACAATTGAGCCCAATGGATGAAGGCCTAGGGTCGATTGCATCTAGAAGAATTGAATACCCCGAGAGCCACCAAAAGTGTTGGCAATTTTGCCACACTAAATTTTTGATTAAAATTTTGATTGTAAATGCGAAAGATAAATAATGCAATGATTATGCTAGTCTTTATTTTGCTATAATATAAAGTTTCACTCCTTTATTTTTTTTTGATTTCATCAAAAAATTAAGGAAGAATAAAGGTTGTTGTAATTTTTGCTACAAAATGAATCGTGGTCGTGGAAAAATACAAGGGAATGAATGCACCCTTAAAAAATGTCTAAGAAGCAAGATGTCAGGAAAACATTGTGAAATGAAGGAAGCTCCAAGGGGTTTAGCTCACAAAAACATGATATAAGTTATTTTGCCCAGTTTTGGGGTGAAAACAATGAAAACTCCCCTCTTGGGATGACCATGGGTAATTTCACCCAGGTAGGGGTGAAAACAGGGAAAGGCACCCTCTTGGGGGTGAAAGCAACCAAGTATATCTTCTTCATGTGGTCAAAGTCAAACCTGGGGTAAAGTTAGGCAAAGGCACTCATCTTGAAGGTGAAAACAATAAGAGGGCATTGGTCAAATTCAATGTCACCCTAGGAAGGGGGCGAAAGTCATTGTCGCCCTTCTTTTGGGTGAAATCCTATTTTAAGATGATTTGGAGCGAAAGCCTTTAATGAACAGTGTGGGGCAAAGACAATGCTTTGGTCAAAGTCAAAGTCACCCCAGGGAGGGGGCACAATGTATTTTCACCCTTCTTGGGGGTGAAACTCCATTTCATTGAGCATTTCTGGGTGAAAGTATCGAAGAAAAATTAATTGGAGCAAAGGCAGATGCTGGTCAAAGTCAAAGTCGCCCCAACTTGGGGCGAAAATCATTTTCACCCTCTTTTAGGGGTGAAACTCCCATTTTTGCCTGTAATTCAAGTAGGATGACATCATGAGGTAAAATTAATCAAAACAAAGGATGACATTCCAGCTTTGAAGGCAACCATCAGTGTAGTAAATTAATTTTGCTACAAAAATACCTTTCACCCCATTGCATGGAAAAAATCAAATTTTATCTCTCTCAGCAGATTTATTTTAAGAAGCACCATTACTGTAGATCTTTTTGGGAAAGGATAGAGGATAGAAATTTAATGCTTGGGGCAATGAGAGCGACGATCTAGAATTTTGGCTAAAAGGTTGCTAGGATTAAATGCTACGTCCTAGATTTTGGTATGATCTGGTTCATTTTCAAAGTGACCTCGCTCCTTCTCGAAATAAAGTTAATGTTCGTTGGGTCTCCATTGGTGAGGGTAAGATTTTGAGGTGTAGGATGATGGAGTGGTGCCCATAATTTAATATTTGAGATCCTGTTCACCGCATGATGTTGTTGAGTTTCGATGCACCGATGCCTGGAACATTTTTCCCATCGTATATCTCTATCGATTTCCTAGGCGCAGTCCATGAAAATCGGATCACTGCTCCTTGAAGAATGATCTGATAAGAGCATCGCCATTACCGAGGAGAGGATCGCTCTTGCTAATTTTTGACCAGATGACATTTTGTTTGTATGTGCATTTAATGATAGAGGCAAAATCCTCTATAAATACTAAGTTTTTCAATGTAATGAAAGGAGGATAGACATTATGTAGAAAAACACTTTGAGTTTTCCGCATAAATAGAAAGATATCCAGCTTCTGGTTCCTTGAGTAGTCTTGTGTTTGGTAACTTTCTGCTCGTCATTTCTAATTACATTCATGTCCATTATTTGCTGATTTTAAATTTTGCATCTGAATTTAACTACCTCTTGTGAGGGAGTGAATACTGAAATGCTGTCTTGGAGGTTATCTCAAAAAATGTGAGTGGTTCCTATGCCTTTCTTTCTGTTATATGCTAACTAATACTTGATTTGGATTTCTATTGCTAGTTTATCCCCACCTTTCATATATGGCATATAGCCATATTTCCCATTCCTTTTTGTCATTTCCCATCTCTTTCCTATTACCCTAATATTTAAACCGATCATTAGTTTTAGTACGAGAACCAACCCTCTCTGGAGATTGGCTCGAAGGACATCTCTTTCCTTCAGTATTTCAATGTTGGTTGGGTCTAGGGTGCACAAATAATATTTTATACTTAGGTAGATTCATGACCAACATGAACATGCCACTTTAAATAGCTTTTAGAAGAAGAGCATTATAATAAATTAGTTAGAACTTTTTAACCACAATAAATGCATAATCGTTCTATCACTTAATTCAATAATATCTTAGAGAAGACCATATTGATGGATTTTGGACTCCTTGAAGGAACTAGTATTGATGAGTAGATGCCCATGTTTTTATTTGGATTGAAAATATTGTAAGAAAAATTTGATTTGATGTGGAGATCTACATCCTAATAATGTGAGGATAGTAAATTCTACTTAGTAAATATTGATTTGATGTTGCAACTATTTTATTGATGTTAAATTGATTAGATAATGTAGAGTAGTACTTCTATAAGATAAGGCATTGGTGATGCATGTTGATTTATCTTGCAAAAGTTATTAGCACATAGAAGTAAAGTTATAGTTGTCTAGGTACAATGATTTCACTTGTTGAAGTTATGACCATGAGCCTCCATTAGTATGACAGGTATTTATATTGGCAATGAATTAAAATAATTAGTTATTTTATTCTATTTTCCTATGTGGTGTTTAATCATAACAAAAACTACTACCATTAGCTCATCCACTTCATATGGCACATATTCTTCAACTTTGCTGAAATGTATAAAAATGCTAAAGAGTTTTATGATCAAAATCAACATCAATCTCCTTATCCGTTATGTAGTTACACTATTGAGAAACTACCTATATCATGGTACACAACTCTTTTTATATAGGTGCAATATCATTGTAGTCTTACTAAATATATTAGAGTAATATATTGAAATAACTACAAGCTTATTGCAATGGTAAGGGATTTGCCCTCTCTTTGAGAGGTTAAAAATTTAAACCCTACTTATTATGAGCGGACTAAAATTCCTCGTAAAAAACTATGTAAATTTATTGAAAAATATTCCCATATTGAATGAGAAAAATGCCAAGTGCATAGCCAAATACTTCGATCTCAATCTCATAGTTAGACACTGTCTCATATGGCTAGCACTAGCATTGTATAGAGATGCTTCTTGAAGTATTAAGTGTGAAGTTTCATAATGTAAATTATTTTAGAACCAATTATTATTTTAGGTGTGCAAGTACCAATTCTTTCAACTAATTGCAATGACCATTCTAAATGTATTTAAAATTATATTATGCATTTGTATGTGTTCTATGCAAGTTTTGGCCATGGAATAAACTTACAAAATTGACATATTAATAAATATATAAAAATTAAACATTTCTCTACCATGTGTCCACGTGTTAAAAAAGTATGCAAAAGAAAAATACATTAATATAGGAGATGAGAGTACTATGGATATTTAGAATTACAATTCTTCTATGTAAATGAGGCTCAAAAGTATGAATTCTCATTTCAATAGAAGCTAGCTTGCATCTTGCTCTCCAAATATTTATTTAATGATTGACTTGTTTATCCCATGTATGTCACCTCACCTCATTTATGTGCACTTCCCTTAATGATAATGTTTCCCTCTTTATTGTTAGAGTAGTATTTACAAACAAAAATGTGTGAAATATATTTTAGTATATTTCTCAAGGCCATAAGCTAGACTTTATAATTTTATTTTAAAAAGAATTCTTGATGATCATATCTCTAGGTACAGATGAATTTTGAATAAAATTATTATAATGAAATATGAGAAATGACGTTCAATGTTGTCATGACCCTCCCTGACAACCCTTATGGCATGATAAACTATGCAATGACGAATGATGTTTTGATGCTTAGTTTTATGAAAATGAACAATTGACAGTTGTGTAATATTTAGTTTGATTTTTGGAAGAACATGGTATTGTTGACATATTATTAGTATGCAAAATCAGGTACACTTGTGGGTTGAAGAAGGAGAATCATACATCAAGAATGGGGTACTCGAGGTTGGGGAAGAAACGACTTAAGGAACCTTAGGGTAATATGGATGACTACCCTCATATAGGCATGCAAAGATCCGATTTGAAAAGATGTAGGTCAATAGTAGCAATGTTAACTCTCCTTATTCCTATTTTGATTTATTGTGGCTCTGATACTACTGTTAGATTTTGAGGATATCTACAGTGGGAGACATCTATCACATGTCCTAATAATATGCAAAAAATATAAAAGAAAGGAATTCTGCAATATGACTAAAATATACTATATATAGAAAATGGTGAAAATATAGTGTAGTATGGAAGTGATGGTCACTCCATTAATATAAGATAAAGAACTACAGTGTACTCCATACAAGAGTTCTACCACTATCTACTACAATATATTTGATATGCTTCATATGTAATTGCTCTCTACTATTTCACTATGAGACCCTTTATATAAGAAGAGAGATTCCTTGACCAACACTCTACCTAGTTGTTCATGGGAACACCTTTCACATTACAACTTGCACATTGATACTTGTACATTTTTTACATTGCTTAAAATAGCTAACTTCCCCCTAAAGTAATCTCCTACTATAACTATGTACCAAAGGTGGTACATTTACATGATTCAAATGATGTAATATGATCTAAAATTTAATATTTATTCCTTTGAAATAATATTTCATTCATGTAATGTCAGGTGCATATAAGAACTCAAATCAAATATTTAAAAGAATGATTAAAAACCTATAGCTACACACACATTCAAATAAAAACAATGATAAAGAACAAATACCACAATTATTAAATTATCATACACAATAATTATACAAAAATAAATTTCTAGTATTAATTATACCAATATAGTGCTCACACAAACATGAATAAATTTCTAGAGGGATGGAAATTGCCCACTCATCCAACTTCTTAACCTGCTTAAAATTTTAATCCCCCAAATGACTACTATTGAAATAAATTTCGATCTGTATTCAACCCTTACTTTCCATGGTTGTTTTTACTAATTGTAGTTTTAAAAATTCAACAATGATAGGTGGATATTGGTTCCATGAATATATCCAATATCATGCCTTCTTCTCTCTCCTCACTTTCTAAAATATTCCATCTTTCACTACGTAAGATCCTAACTTTAGAGCCTACTGCACTAAGGAACCATTACCATACAAAGAGAAATGAATCACCTAATTTGGATTCACCTGTCATAAATATTTCTTAGTCAAAACTCTACTAAATAAATAAGTTGGTTGGGAGATCCACCACTAGTAAATTTTTTTATCTAAAGCTTTATTATTTAACTTGGATATCCTTAGTCCCAAAAATCCCTTTACCTTAGGTTGACTTACTGTCTCCCAACCTACTATGGTCCATTTCCTCTTCCCTTTTACTCCTCCCCATAAATATTTTCTATCCATCTTGTCTAACTCTTTCTATATAGTTTGTGGGGCAACAAGGATATAAATTTTATAAATTTCCATGGCCTAAATGACTAACTATAAAAAAGTTAATCTATCCCCAAAGCTTAAAAAATTGTTAGACCAATCATTAATTACTTTTTTGATGCAATCCAAAATATTCCTCTAGATATCTATATTCAATTTTTTAAAATGCAATGGGACCCCAAATATACCACCAAAAGAAAAGTCCTCATGAATACCAAGATCACTAAAATTCTTTCTTGAAGCCTTCAATAAAGATTGAAAAATACCACTTTCAGTTTTATTATTATTTATGACTTAGTTTGTGGCCCTAAGGTAAACATTGAGGGTATCTCTAATCATTCTTGCTTCCCTAAATTTGTCTACTCCCACCAATCCTGTGTCATCCACAAATTGTAGGTGAGTCAAAACCTCCTCATCCACCTTAATACCTATTAGAAAATATTATCTTCTCCTCAAGATGAATCTACACGATCCTTCAATAAATATGATAAAAATATGAGGGGAACAAGGATCTCCTTGATGAATACCTCAAGTGGCTTCAAACAATTGTGAGGGAAGGCCTTTGATTATTACTAAGTATGTTATAGTATAAACACAACTCATGACCCATTCTATCCAATTCTAATAGAAGTTGAAGGCTTCCATCCTTGATAACAATATCCACTTCACCCTATCATAAGCCTTTGACATATCCAATTCTATGAATATTCCCCTATTGCCATATTTTTGCATTGAGTGGATTACCTCCTAAGCTAGAACTACACCATCTAAGATTTATCTACTCTCTACAAAACCTCCTTGCTTTAAGGAGATAATGCTATGTGGGAGAGGTTTTAGCCAATCAACAATTACCTTCATGATAATTTTATATATGACATTACATAAGGTAATCATTCTATAATTTGAAATATGCACCCTTTCTCCCCTTTCAAAATTAAGGCAATTAATTTATGATTTAATGCTTTAAGCATTATTTTAATACCTATGGACTCCTCTATAACAACAATTACATCCTCCTCCAAGCTATCTTAGAAGGTTTGAAAAAACTCAATTGGAAAGTCATTTGGACCTGGTGTTTTTTCAATACTCATTCCAAAGACTACTTTCTTCAGTTCCTCTCTATAAATGGGTTTAAGTAGGGTCTGGTTTTCTTCTTCAGAGATAATAGAGAGTATGACAACAAGAACTTCTTTTTGATCCTCTTCATATTGCACCATATTTTTCTTAAATAATTTAGTAAAATAATTTATTGAATGGAAATACATACCTAGGATTATATCAAAGGAGTGCCCATTCTCATCCTAAAGAGATTCCATCATGTTTGTCTATCTCCTAACATAAGCAACCCGATGAAAAAATTAGAGTTTTTATCACCTTCTAATAACCAAATGGTTCTTGCTCTCTATTTCTAGTAGTTCTCCTCTTGGTTGTCTATATCCTCAACCACTTGACACAATTCATTATCCTCTTCTTTGAGATGCTTTGTAATTGATCTTTTCCTAAAGTGTTTTTAAACCTCATCCCATCTAACCACCGATGGACCTATTTGGACATGGAAGTTTATCTTTTTACTTCACCTCCATTGTTTCTATTGATCATTGATATAATCAAGCTACTTGTGGAATAAAAATATAGATGTCCCATATTTTGAGCATCCATCTTCCCACCACTATGGAATTTTCTTTTGATGCTCCTTTTTTTGTAACAATAATTTTTCAAATCTAAATGGATTGTGATGTTTCCCTATCTTGATCCCCCTTCCAACATAATGGAGAAGTGATCTAAAAATGGACCTTCTAAAATATAAAATTTTAGATTCTATTTCAAAAACACCTCATTTAAAGGTCCGAGGTGTAGACCAATTGGTTCATCCAAACCCCATAAGGGGGGATGAGGTCCAAGGTTCAAATCTCGGGCCTCACTAGACTGAATGCTTGTCCCTTTCTTGGTGCTTTCATCGACGTAAAAGGTTTAAAATGATTATGGAATGGTGGTTATAGGGGCGGACTACGCGAAGATCTGTGTGGCGGCTTTCGGGGTAGACAACGCAGAATACTGTGGCGGCCATAAAAATATAGAAAGCCTGCCCGTATTCATGGTGGCTATCGATTCCACCATGTAAATACAAAAAAAAAAAACACCTCATTTAAAACTAAAAAATGGTCTAAATTCACCTTCTTGCTATGTAGCTCACTCATCTTATTTGTCCAAGTATAATTGTTTCCAAGAAATTTAATATCCATCAAGTGTAATATATGAACTTGGGCAACCATAATTCGATCCGTCAAATCCATTTGGGGTTATCCCTTATTTCTAGAAAAAATCCAGTCTAACTCCTCCCTCAAGGCTCTCATATTATGTACCATTTTTCATTAACAAATCTTACTATCTAGGTTTTAAAATCCATAAATATTTATGATTAAAACCTACTTAGCTCTGACATTGTTTCTAAAATATGATGTGAGGACATCCATCCAAGCTATATGTTCTATTATCATCCATTCAAGGGAGTTCCAAAAGGTAACTATTCCCCGAGGCCCCTTGGATAGCCACTTCCATATGACTAGTACCCTTCCAAAGTTTATTAAATATTTCACACATAAGATCCAAAGACATTTTTGTCTTCTAGATAAGCAAAAAATATGTTTTAATTTTTTCTAATAGTCTTTGAACAACATATTGATGGGTTCTACTATTTAAAACCCTAATATTCCTTGATTGTATAATCATTGATTACCTTGAGACTATTAAGAGTCTATTGGTCTCACTAATCCTCTAGTGAATAGTTTATCTCCTTTCATTGCTATAAATTCCTTATTTAATTTCTACCAACTCCTTTAGAGTTAATATTCTTTGATCTCTTTTCTACTTGAGTTATCTCTAGAGTTGGATTAAATCTATTCTATATTGTTATACCCATGTTGGCATTCTTTATTATTGACTGCTTTTGGTTATGCACTATAACTAATGCTACAATATCTGATTGTGGTAACTCACTACCCTCTATTACCTCTTCTAGGATAGGAGGAGGTGAAAGAGGGACTTGAACATGGGTGTCATTATTTTTATTATTTCCATACACACCTTCCATGAATTTTTCTTCTTCTTAGTTGACTAGTGTCTTGAAGATCTCATACCTATTTGAGGGTTTGATTTGGGTTTTCTCTTTGTCACATTTTTTCATTTGCCTTCTCTTTCTTTTGGGTTATTCAAAACCATCTCCCCATGCTTCTCTACCCTAAGAAATATTGGTTGTTAATTTATTGACTTATGACTTACCCTCCTCAAGAAGATTCAACATTATTAGAGAACCCTCCACTTTTATGTTCATATTATTCGGTAAAGACCAGGTCAAATATTGATATTTGTGGTAAAATATACATCTAAAGGGTAATGCATCATAATTCAATTGTTGAATCCAACACAAGACTACAAGTTTGAGTTTAAATTTTTTTCGTAAAGGTTGACTAAGATCAATTTCCATGTATAATCTAGCATAAAAAAAAAATTGTGTTTCCTTCCATTGCATCTCTAGAAATACTAAAATATATTCCATGGAAATTATCAATGATTTCTAATAACTACTAACTCCAAAGCTCCATTGGAAGTGCATACAAGTGAATCCAAATCCCACTCTCCAAGGTTAAACAAATAATCTTGTGAGACTATGGTTTCTCTTTTTTGATTCAAAATCCCTATTTTTATTGATAAGTGAGGAAAAAATAATAAAATATTGATTACTAATAAACAATAAAGAATATTCACCAAGAGGCTCCTAATTTTACCGAACCCAAGAATGTAAAAATTTCAAGATAGGGTGAATACCCATAAATTTATAGATCAAATCATGATTGGTTCTATACAAGATTGTTTCTTCTACCATCCTCTTCTCAATGAGAATATTTGACCTTAACTCTAACTATGGCAAACATCCATTGACTATTTGAGATGATGATATTTTTACAACAATCATAAAAAGTATTTTTAATGCACTTTCTTGTGCTTCTTCAATCTATGTTGGAGATTTTTCCTCCAACGAACCTGCAAAATGACTTTGTATCTCTAAAAGAGAATTTGGAGGTGTCTTCATTAGGCCCTCCTAGGATAGCAATCTTATCTTCAATTTTGCAACAATTAGAAAACACTTCATCTACTCATTTGATGCCCTTGTTTCAACAATATAAATTTTTAAAGTGTAAATTAAATTCAAATTTTATCAAGTAATATATGTATAACTATGAAATAATAATATTATCCATTTTTTTGAATTATTATGATAACATAACTATGACATAACATGGGGGTCATTATTTTTTATCTTTTTTTGGATTAGGATAGTATGAGAAAATATTATGACCAATGTTTAGGGATGAGCATTCCCATCCCAACCATGACCCCTCATAATGCCAATAGCTAAACATATCAATAGAATATTAACACATAGTCATACATACACAAGACATAGTTTAAACCTAATATGGATGGCATTGTTTTATCTTCTATAAATAATTTTGATAAAAAAGAAAAGAAAAAATATAATAATACTGATTAAATTGTATAGGTATTATCCAAATTCAAAATTTAAAATTGTAAGACTTTGTTTGAAAATGAGAAAAAATATCATCAAAACTAATAGTAAAAGATCAACATTGTAAAAAAAAATATGATTGAATTCTATTGTGAGTATGATAGCATCAATTCTTTGTAAATTTATTCTCTAATAAACTATGATATTAAAAAACATCTACTTTAATTTAAATACTTTTGTACCAAAATGACTTTTAATTTATTCAAATAAATGTAACATAAATATGTGTAATAAAAATAGAATCTCTTTCAAATATTTATAACTAACATTTAAAGAAAATTAATATATGTAAAGGATATATTTCTTGTACAAATAATAGTTTTGTATAGTTTTCAAAATATTGACAAAAGAAATTAAAAAATATCTTTTTGGTAAGCTCTTATAGTCTCAATGCTTAAAACATGATTAATTGTTTTAAAAAACACTTTAATAAACTAGTATTTTATCATTAATTTCAATGTTTAATGGTTAAGACATATAGATGTAGTCATTGTTAAGATTTAAATTTGTACTACAACCCTTTTAAAACTTTTCTTTTCAAATCATTTTTAAAATAAAATTAAAATAATCTATTTTTTATTTTTACAAGATTACTCACACATATCATATCTATATCTCAATATTATTTGAACCTAGACACCCAAAAAAACTAAAAATAATTCTAAAAATAATATTTTATATTTTAATTATAATTTATTAATTTATAATAATATTTCTAAATAAAAAATAAATATCATACCTACATGTTATAGGTTTTAAAAAAAAAAAAAAAACAGCAACAAAACATCCAAACCCCAAATTCAAGAAAACGAGGTGCATGAACGTAATGAGAATTGGGAAGGTCCCAAAATCATGTCATGGGAGTATGTGGGGTTTGGTTGTATTAAACCCGAGGAGATTTTACATGTCACTAAAAACCTTGCAGGTAGAAGGTTGTCCCGTCAACGGTTGATGTGGAACATAATTATATATTTTGGACATGTTATTCTGCGTTTATTTTTTTAGATGTTCATCTAAAGATTATTTTTGTTAATATGGTCAGTAAGTTTGGAAGAAAGTTTAATGGTTAATGATTTGGCATATTTATTTTTTATGTGTTCATTTAGAGATAATTTTTGTTAATATAGTTAATAAGTTTGGAAGACAGTTTAATAATTTGGAAATTGTCAAAGATTTAAATAACGTTTTTTATATTATAAAAATATTATAAAATCAATCTAATATACAATACAATAATTTAGGTTTTAAATTTTTTAAAATTTGATTCTTTTATATAAAATTTATAAAAATTGTGATAAAATGAATATACCTATCCATTAACATAATAAAAGTTTTTTACAAGACAAAAAATATTATGATGATTATGTTAAATATATTAATATTCATCTACTGTCTCTTAATGTCAATGTCAAGACGTTGATTTTTGCACCTTGAGAAAAAGAATAAGGTACAGGCATTCGTTGATAATGATATATTAATTGAAATCACGTGCAACTTTCTGCGTTTGTTTCAGGTGAATATGAGAGTTCTTGAATATATTAATACGTCTCTACTCTTTCTTATTAATGTGTCTACACTATTTTCACATGGTCAAAACTTGAATATATCAATAGGTATCTACTCTTTCTTATATTAATATAAATATAAGTATCTACTTTAGTTTCACATGGTCAAAATGTTGATTTTTATATCTTGGAAGAAGTAGAAGGTGCAAGCATTTGGTGGTAATAATATTATATTAATTGAAATGACATTTAACATTCCAAGTGGCTTAAAAATTTTAAACAATTTAATTATTATTTATTATATTTAATGTAGGAAATATAAAATTATTTTTTTTTGAAGGAAGAACGTATACTCATATATTAAAAAAACAAAAGTTACATCATGCCAAGTTCAAAATAAACCAGTACATAAAAAACTAGATACAACTACTTATGCTGAGTTAAAAGAGACTCAAATAATGTCATAAACCATTCTATAACATAGAAAAGAGCTATAAAATGCTAAATCATAGCTAGCTGATAATCAAAATACTCAAGTATGCAACAATAGTCTTCTTGTCTTCCAGCATCATGAAGTCTATCAAAGAAGAACCTGTATTTGTCCCTATAGCTTCTCATATTATGAGCAACTTGTAACGAAATTTTAAAACTTGTGAGTCTTCTAAAAGACCTAGTAAGTGATCTCTGCAAATTCTGAAAAATCTCCTTATTTCTATACACCCATATAATCCATAATATCTTTGATGATAATATAAGCCAAAAATTATTCAAATGTTTTTGCATATGAGGAATAAAACCCAGTAAAATATGTTGTCTAGTCACAGTATCATAAATGCTCCATCCCTGCATATTATACAAGAACATGTGCTAAATTTCACGAGCAAAGACTCAGTAAAAAAAGACATGCTCAACAGAATCATGAACTCTACAAATAGAACAACTCATAATATTATTAGAATCATTCAAAATAGGCAGTCCCTGAAGCAAAAGAAGCCATTTAAACCAAGATTTCTTAGGTTCCAAGTGACTGGACCAAATATGCCGCAAAATGACGTGACCATAAGACGCTGCAAGATCCATCTGCCAAACTCTATTGATATGCATAATGATATCATTAATATCAGCCAAAATATTATAAAACTGCGTGGAAGTGATTTTATAAAACTGAACATCACCTTTCCAACGCACATTATCAAACAAAAATTGTTCATCAAAAACAAAATTAAAACTTTATTTCATGCTCTGAGTATCATTGGAGGTGTAAACATTATTATCCACCAATAAGATACAAGCATTCCTTGACAATGATGTTATATTTGATACCTTGAAAAAAGAAAAGGTACAAGCAATCATTTGATAATGATGTTATATTAATTGAAATCACGTGTAACGTTTTCTGCATTTGTTTAAGCTGAATATCAGAGTTCTTGAATATATTTGTATGTACTATTTTTTATATTAATATATATCTACACTATTTTCACATGGTAAAAAAAAAAGTAGAAGGTGCAAGTATTTGGTGGTAATGATATTATATTAATTGAAATGACATTCAACATTCTAGTCAAATAGGGTCTATGGCTTAAAAATTTTATGGTTTAAAGAATTTTATACAATTCAATTATTATTTTCTTCATTGTTGTATTATTATATGATTATATTGTATTTAGTGTACCAAATATAAAGTTAAAATTTTAGATTTTTAATTTGATGATTTTATTATCATGATTTTATTGTTGATTAAAATATCTAAGAATATGTAGGTTTTCAAGATCCTGAGTTTTATTGGAGGTATAGACATTAATAATATCAAAACATAGTTTACCAATCTAAGTGTCCAATTTTTAGGCTGGCTATGCAAGAATTTTGAGAAGGCTGGATAAAGTCATGCTTTCAAATCATGTGTAGTTTTTATTTTATAGGAGAAATGCTTCAGCTTTATTTGTGGAAACCATTCCTAGTACCGCTATTTTTGACCATTCATCCATCATTTTTAATGTGCATAAAATCCCTACCTCATAGACACTACAAGTAACAATTATTTTTAGTACATCCTTTTTTTCAGCATCCTTTTCTGGTTTGTCATATCCGTAGAGTTTGGAATCTACTTCCTGGATATACTTGAGAATTGGGTTGGATATAATGATGGAATGAACCCATTTTTCGTACAATTGTCATGTTATGTACTTTGGGGAAAAAGGTGGCACAGTTCAGAAGGCATTCAAATATTGTCCTTCGTGATGAGCTTGCCAAATCTACTCTTAGGCTTGAGGCTTATCCATTTAATCTTGAAAATTAGATTCATGTTACCCAGATAAGGCATGAACTTAAACTTTCTAAACTCTATGAAGCTCGGGGAGCTCAAATTACAACTCGTCTTCATTGGCTTAAAGTTTATGATAGGGTCACCAAATAATTTTTTCAAAGGCTTCACCCTCTTAGGTAAGCTACTCAATTCAAAGTCATTCAAGACAATGGAATAATATTTACCTCTCTTCTTGAGATGATTGATGCTTTTTTCAAGAACTATACTAATAATTTTATCATTCAAGTGTATTCTCCTAAGCGGAAGCAAGCACTGATAACTTATATGGTAGTTGTAGCAGTTAAGATTTCAGAGTCTTAAAGAGCATGGTGTGATAAACTACTCTCCCTTAAATATCTGGAGGATGCATTGTCTCAAATGGAAAATAACAAAGTGTTGGGTCTGTATGGCTTTCCATGTAATTTCTACAAGGGTCTTTGGGACTTAGTTGGTCCTGATCTGCATAAATTTTATCTAGAGGCTCTTTGAGTAGGCTCTTTGGGAGTATTTATTAATAGGGGCAATATCAAATTCATATCTAAGCAAGGGGATCCAGAGTTGGTTACTAATTGGAGGCCTATTACTTTGTTGAGTGTTAGTTACAAGATCATTTCCAAAGCTTTGGCTCTTCACCTTAGGTCTCTTCTTCCTTTGATAGTCAGATCAAAGCAAACTAGCTTTATTTAAGGAAGGTACTGTTGGTCATGAATCTGCCATAGGAAAGGATTTTACGTGAAATGCACCCTAGACCCGACCAACATTGAAATGCTGGGAGAAAGAGATGTCTCCCAGACCAATCTCCAGAGAGGGCTGGTTCCCTTACTAAATCTAAGCTTGATTTCAGACTAAAGTTGCAAGAAAGGAATTGGAAATATGTAGAAAGAAATGAGAAATTACGGAAAGAGATGGGAAATATAGCCACAGGCCAAATTTGTATGATCGGGGAAAGAAACTCAGCAGGAATTTAACCTCAAGCGTATAAACAACATATAATAATAGAATACAACATAATCCACTTACGACCTTGCGTAGACAACCTCCAGGATTGCATTCCAGAACCCACTTCCTCACTAGCAATATTTAAACTCAGATGCAGAATTTAAATCTAACAGTAGATTAGAAAGACGAGCATAATCGAGAAATGCATGAAATAGAAGGAAATCACACAGAAATACGCTTGCAAAATTAGAGGCCAAATATCTCTTATTTACGCAGAGAACTTGAATGTTTTCATGCAACATGTCTCTCAAACTCCCAATGGTTTTTCTTTGAGATTTACATTGATATTTATAGAGGTCTTGCCTCTCTGTAGCATTTAAAACATGAAACGAACCTCCTCGATATCTACAAAATATACAACAGAAATAAGGAAATGATCCCCTTAAACCAGTCTCGAAGAAACAAAAAATTGAATGAAACAAGGAACCGATCGTCTTCATTAAATGTTCGTTCTTGTAGCATGCTTGAACCGTTAGAAAAGTCACGAACATAAGCTTTGAATAATGGAGGCATCTTCAATTCTGGTGGCTTGGACACATTCTTTTATCTTGTATACATTGGAAAGCAGCGAAATATTTAATTCTGGAGTGCTTTTAATCCTTGGAAATCACAATGCTTCATCGGGTCGTTTGAACTGCTTCTAGTGCGAAACTGTAACGGGTCGCGAAAACGTGACGTGTCACGAAATCACGAAATTTCTCTACTCCATACACTTTTGTCACTTTGGGATTGCGAAAATCAACCATGTCGTGAAATCGCAACGTATTTGGCTCCTTGGTCTCCTTCGCCACCTTAGCTTGCGAAAACGTGACGCATTGCGAAATCGCGACGTTTCGTACTATTCTGCTCTTCTTCCGCTCTGTTTTCGCGAAACTATGACCTGTCGCAAAATCGTGACGTTCTTTCCCAATTTTGTTTCTTCGCTACGTTGAACCGTGAAAACGTGACAAGGCGCGATTTCGCTAAACCTTTCTCTCTTTTGGCTGTGTCTCCCTTATACATTGCAAAAACAAGACAAGTCACGCTTTCACGACGTTCTTCCATCGGTGCCTTTGTTTTATCTCCAGATCGTGAAAACCAAACAAGTTGTGAAATCACGACAATTTCTCCCAGCTGCTGAATCTTCTCTTCCCTGTCGCAAAAAATCCGATATGTCACGATTTCACGACAATTTTCATCCGCCTTGTACGGTCCAACTCTCAACCTACGAAAACATGACACTCTTGCCTCAAGTGGTTCTTTAATCTTCAGCATGTTGCGAAATCATGACAGGTTCTGTCTCCTTGGACTTACTGCTTTTCGACCACGAAAATTTGTCATGTCGTGAAATCGTGACATTCTGTACAATCTGGCTGCCTCCTTGCTTCCTCTTTGCGAAAACGCAACATGTCACAAAATTGCTACATTTCTCTGCACTTGGTCCTTCCGCCCCAATATGTCATGAAATCGCGACGTTGCCTTGTTGCTGGACTTCACCTCCACAAATGATGCGAAATCATGACGCATTTCATGCCTTATGCTTTTGTTTCAACTTTGCCGCGACCACACAACACGTTGCGATATTGCGATGACTTTTGTATTTTGTGCTTTGTTCATTATTCTGTCACGAAATCGCTACGAGATTCATTGTCATCACCCTTTGCTTAGTTATGTCATGATTTCATGACCTTTTCTCTTACTCTGCTCCATGGCCATTGTAAGTCACAAAAACACGACATGTCACGATTTCATGACAATTTTACTGTGCTGTCTCTGTTGACAATTTTGACCATGATTTGGGACACGTCGCGAAATTGTGACAACTTTGCTGCTTAGCCCTTTTCTGCCTTTGGTGCCGCGAAACTGTGATAGGTCACGATTTCACGACACCTTTTCTTTTGAATTCTCTCTCCTCAACAGACCCACAATAACGTGACATGTCGCGATATCGTGATGGTTTTGAAACTGTACTCTCCATGCTGCTTTTTGTCGTGATATCACGATAGTCTTCGGACTTAGCCTTTTTTGACACAAAAACTCGAAGAAGAATGAGAACTTCAACATTTTATGCAGGAATAATCAACAATCAAAACAATGTGGCAAAAATGCCAACAGGTACATACTCAACAATTTTTTGGCTGTCTAGGAGGACATGGAATGGACATGAATGTCAAACCAGAAAATGATTTTTACTAGGATTTATTTTGAGAAATATTTTGACCGCATTTAATGAAGATTCATTCTTGCTATGCTCAAAGTTTTATGATTCGGGCCAATTTTTATTCATATTATTGCTATGTTATTTTGAGATGCTTTGACTATACTCAATATAAAAAATTCACAATCTAAAATAGTAGTCCTTTTTAGGTATGTTTGACAAAAGTTTCCTATTGTTCCCTCTTTATATTTTCTTACTGATGAAGCCTTTGACAAAGGTCTTATTAAATGAATTCCTCTTTCAAATGATTAGGGATAGCTTATTTATGGTCACTTTGCCGATGACTCCTTTCTTACTATAAGGGAAGAGAAGAAATCTATTTATAATGCTCTATTTTATCTGAAAACCTTTTGCGCAACCTCTACTTTTAGCATACAATGGAGGAAGACCTCTTGCTTCATATAATCCCCCTTGCCTATGTTGTATTAGCTTCAAGGGTATCATTGGAATTGGATCCCTCCTAGAGAAGTTTTTAAGTTTCTCAGTATTACTTTTGCCTTTCAAGGCTCCCCTACTCAACTTTGAAATTATGTGCTTCAAAGAGTTGAAAATAAATTTGATTTCTATCTTACCAAGAAGCTATCATTAGCAGGTAAAATTTATATTTTCTCTAAAGTTTTAGCTGCCAATCATGTATACTATTCCTCTTGTTGGGTTCCTTCACATGCTTGGTATAAGAATATTGAGAAACTCCTTCGTTATTTGCTTTGGAATAATTCTTCTGAAACAAAGGGATTTCATAGAGTCGCTTAGGATATTTGTTATCTTCCTAGAGAATCTAGTAAAATGGGTTTGCTAGATTATAGAAAACAATGTATTGTTTTGTGTGCTAAGTGGGTGGTCAGGGCTTTGAGGGGAGCTGAAGCTTGGAAATTTTTGGTTTGACATTTTATTTCCTTTGGTATTCCCTTAAACCATAGAGCATTAAGACGGTTGGATTTTCCCTCTATCATTGTTGGTCCAGTTTTTGTTAAGATTTTAGGCTCCTTTGTTATTAAAAGTATATGGAATACCTGGTAGCAACTCACTCCTTAGATATGATTAAAATGATATGGCTTACGTAAAGGTTTATCCATAATTTCTATGAATATTTGGTGATCCCTCATGTTTCTTCATCAAGGTTCTCCCTTATATTGGGTGCAATGGATTCATACTTAGTGGTTTTTCAAAAAGGGTATTGTTACAATAGTTGATTTCTTTTCTTTCTAGACCAACGATTGGATCCCATGGAATGATTTCAAATACATATTTAGGCTTAATTTTATAGGTAAATATACTTATGATGTTATTGCTCTCACCCCTTTTTTAATGTTGCACAAGATTTATGTGCACTCATAGTGTCCTTGGTGATCAGATTGAAGATGGCATGTTGATACTCCTTTGCTTAATTATATGGTTTGTTTAGGGTATAAATGGTTATCTCCTAATCTTCCTCCAGTGACTAAGATCAATCAATGTTGGGACTTATTTTCTACAAGGACCAGATGGAATTCTAGATTTCAGAATGTTTGGGCTACTTATGTTGAGCCCAAGCAATCATTTTTTGTGTGGATCTTGCTGTGTTAAGGCCTTCCCTTGAGGGAATATTTGAAGCACCTTGGAATTATTGATTCTAATATCCTTTTTGTGGTGTAACCGAGTCTTGTAATCACCTCTTTTAGAATTGTAAAATATCTAGGTAAGCTTGGGAATGGGTTCTTTCCTTTTTTTTCTCATTTATAGTTGCAAGAGTTTCTTGACCCCAAGCTCTTCTTGGCAACTCTTTTACTTTGTCTCTCCTAATTTTTAAAGTGTGGTAGGTTTTCAATATTAGCCTACTCTTTCATATTTGGAAGACTCGTAACAAAATTATTTTTTAACAATATACACCTTCTATCACATTTACTCATGCTGATAAATTAGAAGTTTTTACTAACATGTGGCTTCAGATATGTACTCAAGCTAATAAAATTGCTATGGATTTGGATCAATTGCAAGTTCTTCTAGTGCATTCTTCTGGTGCACTATGCAAATGCTCCATGTATAGTCAACTGGGTCTCCTAGAGCACTTTTCTCAAGAGCATTTTTGATCCCGCTCTTGCCATTGACTTCCATCATATGCAAGAAGTGCTTCCATATAAGGCATTGGTCCCAACCCTCACTAGTTAGGAAATGACCTAATATTGATATTACTTGTTCATCCTGCTAGGTTGGGGGGTGGGATGATGTTCAACCAATTTCACCTACGATAATTATTGGTTGGAGTGACGCGGGTATTGAAGGCTTTAATTATGATGTAGAGGGATGGATTTTCATCCCATAATCACTAGGAGTTTTTGTAGGACAACACAACAGTGCAAATTACTCCATATGATATGCTTTCTTTGATGTAATGATCATCAATGATCATGATTGATAAACTTGTGTTTTATTGGCAGCTTTTTTTCCTAACCCTTGTCACTGAGGGTAATCTTGATTCCCCATGGGGTGTGTTAACCCAACCACTTTTTTTTTATAGTAAAGGATTTTATATTAATTTAATATTAATTTGGTTTTTTCATCAAAAAAATATATCTAAGAATATGCAAGATTTTATTTAATGATGTTTTAATTTATATTTAATTGAATAATATTTTTATAAATATATTAATTAATAATTTTTTATTTCTTAATAATTATTTAAATAGATTATGTAATCAAATATTTATAATCAACTTTAAATGTATTTATGATAAATTGGATACATGGAATAATGCAATGTTGTTTTATAAATGTAGATATCATTTATGAGGTTTCTTGGATTCTTAGCAAGGTATGAAAAGAAATAATCTCTATATATATGTCATTGGCATTTCATCTTGATGAATTTAGTGTAGATCATGGGGAGGGAGAATTCCTATTGTGATGCCCTCGAGGAGTGTGGCCTCTAGTTGTGCCACATGCTATAATTTACATTACTTTAAAAAAAATTCTACAAGTACTTGGGTTAATTATAAGTTTTGTCTCATTAGTAATAAGTTCTATGTTCTGGTTGTATATCAAAAACATAACTATGTTCAACATTAACTATAGATGGGATAACTATAGATGAATGGTTGGTGTTGCTTGATGTCAATCCTTAATATTTTTGTTAAAGTGTGGTACTTAGTTATAGGACTTGTCTTTACATTGATATCAATTTAGGATAGTTATCGATGGTCATGATACTCAAATCATTCTTTCTCTATTTGAATTATTCATCCTCGTTTGAGCAATGTGGCCCCAATTACCTCTAGCATTATTTGAGGAAAGAAGATGCCAATTTCTCTAACCTTAGTTGAGAAAATTAACATGACTTTCTCAAGTGTAAATCACTTTAACTGAGTCGTAAGATAATTAGATTTCATAACTCTAAAAAATGTATGATTTAATTGGTTCGTGCACTTCAAACTAAATTTTATCAATTGATCCACTATTTTTTAGTTTTACTATTTTTAAAACAATGTATGATGGGTTTTGCACAATTGTTAGTTAAAGCAAAGGTATAATGTAAGAGTTAAGCAATTTTACAATAAATATTATATGTATTTCCTAGAAAGGTAACGAGAACAAAATGTTCTCTTCTATTATGTATTAAATAGTATACGAACCATAATATAACAATTTGATCTTTACATATGATCCTAAAAAATCATTATTTTTAATAAGGATCTAAATCCAATCTCTAGTTTAAATGTTATGAGAAGCATAATATTTAATTATGTTGTTTCTTATACTTTTATTGTTGGAACTAAAATATCTATTGAACTTGATGATGAATGTGGTGGATATGCTACAAAATGTACGCAGCGTGGTCCATTTTTTTGGCTTATGTAGGCATATTCAATTTTATAAGAATTTGAAAGGTTATGTCTAAGAGAGCATTGGATTGAAATATAAAATTTCTTGGAAACGACTATTACCTTATGAAGTTGTGTAGAGATAGATTATATAAATGCTGGACACAAAGAGAATTACCATCTTAAGTGCAACGATAATCCTAATTATAAATACTAAGCATATGAGAGACTTATTAAGTAATTTTGTCTATCTATTTATCTTTGAATGAAGAGAAGTTAAGCAATTCAAGCACGTATCAAGTAAATTCCATAGGCATTTCTCTAATAAATTGGAAAAATAAAAATAATTATATAATACAATGGATTTCAAGATGCTAAAATAAACCTATTTATGTAGAAAAACATGTGTATTAACTAAGTAGCATCTATACCTTTTTTGAATGCTACTATAATGACCATCTTTAAACTAAGTATTATAGCTGAATAAAATTCCATTATAGGAACATACCATTTTAAATAGCTTGTAGAAGAAGAGAATTATAATAAATTATTTAGAATTTTTTAACCATAGTAAAATGCATAATTATTCTATCGTTTAATTAAATAATACCTTAGATATGACCATATTGATGTATTTTGGAGTCCTTGAAGGAACTAGTATTGATGAGTAGATTACCAAGTTTTTATTTTTGGATTGAAAATATTGTAAAAAAAATTGATTTGATGTGGATCTCTACATCCTAATGAATGTGAGGATAGTAAATCCTACTTAGTACATATTTATTTGAGGCTGCAACTATTTTATTGATGCTAAATTAATTAGATACTTTAGAGTAGTACTTCTATAAGATAAGGTATTGGTGGTGTATGTTGATTTATCTTGCACAAGTTATTAGCACATAGAAGTAAAGTTATAGTTTTCTAGGTACAATGATCTCACTTGTTAAAGTTATGATCATGAGCATCCATTAGTATGACAAGTTTTTAGATTGGAAATGAATTAAAATAATTAGTTATTTTATTCTATTTTCCTATGTGGTGTTTAATCATAATCGAAACTACTACCACTAGGTCATCCTATTCATATGACACATATTATTCAACTTTGTTGAAATGTATAAAAATTCTAAAGAGTTTTATGATCAAAATCAACCTCAATATCCGTATCCATTATGTAGTTACACTATTGGTAAACTACCTATAACATGGTACATGACTATTTTTATATAGGTGCAGTATCATTGTAGTATATTACTAAATATATTTAAGTAATATATATTGAAATAGCTACAAGCTTATTGTAGTGGTAAGGTATTTGGACTCTCTTTGATAGGTTAAAGGTTTAAACCCAACTTACTATGTAAATTCATTGAAAAATATTCTCATATTGAATGAGAGATATGCCAAGTGCATAATCAAATACTTCAATATCAATATCATGGTTAGACAATGTATCGAATGGCTAGCACTAGCATTGTCTAAATATGCTTCTTGAAGTATTAAGGATGGATGTTTCATAATGTAAATTATTTTAGAATCAATTACTACTTTAGGTATGCAAGTACCAATTCTTTCAACTAATTGTAATGACCATTGTGAACGTCTTTGAAATTATAGTATGTGTGTTTATGTATTCTATGCAAGTGTTGTCCAGGGAACAAACCTACAAAAATTGACATATTAATAGAAATATAAAAGTTAAAAATTTCTTTACCATGTGTCCATGTGTTAAAAAAGTATGCAAAATAAAAATACATTAATATAGGAGATGAGAGTACTATGGATATTTATAATTACAATTCTTCTATGAAAATGAGTCTCAAAAGCATGAATTCTCATTTCATTAGAAGCTAGCTTACATCTTGCTCTCCAAATATTTATTTAATAATCGACTTATTTATCCCATGTATGTCACCTCATCCCATTTGTGTGCACTTCCTTTAACGCTAATGTTTCCCTCTTTATTGTTAGAGTAGTATTTAAAAAAAAAAATGTGTGAAATATATTTTTGTGTCTTTCTCAAGGCCATAAGCTAGACTTGATAATTTTATTTTAAAAAGAATTATCGATGGTCATATCTCTAGGTACAGATTAATTTTGAATAAAATTATTATAATGAAATATGACAAAGGAAGTTCAATGTTGTCACCACCCTTCTTGCCAGCCCTTATGGCATGATAAACTATGTATTGATGAATGAATTTTTGATGCTGATTTTTATGAAAATGAACAATTGATAGTTGTGCAATGTTTAGTTTGATTTTTGGAAGAACATGGTATTGCTGACATATTGCTAATATGTAGGATCAGGTACACTCATGGGTGGAAGAAGTAGAATCATCCACCAGGAATGGGGTACTTAAGGTTGGGGAAGAGATGACTTAAGGCACCTCATGAAAATATGGATGACTACGCTCATATAGGTATGCATTATCGATTATGGATAATCATCAATATCCAGCCACCTAGATCCATAGTTGATAGCCTAGTAGCTATCGTAAATTCTTTGACTAAGATGTGTGAATAGATTGATGGAAAGTCTCCCTCTTTGTTTATTGCATCTGATTGGTTATCTTTTACTTCGTCACTCAACAACATCTTAGTTTTAGAATATGTGCATAAATTTGGTTGTATTTTAATTCTCTAAATTGTTGTTAGTATAACATGTTGCTTATTTGTGATGAAAGGACTCATTCTTTATATAATGACAAAAAAAAAATCTATTTTAAAATAATAATAGATTTTTTTTTAAATAGATAGTAAAAGATCTATTTTAAAATAATAATAGAGTTGTATTTGAATATATAGTAAAATATCTATTTTAAAATAATAATATAGCTTTATATAAATAGATAGTAGAAGATATTTTTTAAATAATGAATTTTTATTTGAATAGATAACAAAGAACCATATTTAAATGATAATGGGTTTTTCTATTAAATAAGTAAAAAAATCCATAATTAAAATAATAGAAGAAATATTATTTTAATATCTTGAAAGATCTCATTTTAAAATAAGATAAGAAATTTATTTTAATGAAGGTAATAAGGTACCTTGGTGAATGGAAGCTTCTTGCGGTCAGGAGGAAAGAGATTAATTTATCAATAGATTTTGAAGCAATGGAAACAAATGTTTTAAAATATAAATATCTTATGAGTCAATACGTTAGATGGGATAGAATTGATGGTACACAAGTAAAAGAATTGATGAGAGACAAGACTGGGGAAAGGTAAGAAAGAGGAATTGATCTCTAAGTATCGAAAGGAGAGAAGCATAGTTTTGGGGGAAAGGAAGTAAAAAAAAATAGTTCAAATGCAAACATATTTATGATCGATTATCCATGAGCGGATGTTCAAAGAACCAGTAACCTATGAATTGATGCATTGAGGACCCACAATCTAGCAGTGAAGGAGGATAAGACCGATGTTGGAGATCTCATATTGGGTTTAAAATAACTTTCTTGTGTTAGCAACGCTTAGTTAAATACATTTAAAAAAAAATAAATAAACCCAAGATTTCACCATGGTTCATGGCATCTTGTTTTTGCTATTTTCCATAGCTTTTTTATGTTGGTTTGTTGAGCCTTATTATCATTTTTGCTCCATCCATATTGAACATCCATTGTTAGTTATGTTGAACACCAAGCTAGACATTTTTTTGAGTTCTCCTGTAACTGTTGATCGTACATTTTTGACATTGTCAAATTGCATTGGTGAGTGTTGGGTTGGATTGAGTTTTGTGATAGCTTTCACCTTTGACTAGCGGTATCATCCACCTTTGGAGAAAAAGCTATGACTATGCAACAGTTCCTTCCCTTGTTTGGCCAGCCAACCAATCATTTTGGAACACTTCCATGTGGCATAGCTTGGATAGTGGGTGCCTAGCCACTAGGCTATGGACTCTCCTTTCCATGGTTAAGTTCCTCTTCATCTGCACCCCATTTAGTTGTAATCAACTAGGTAACTAAAAGTTGTCCATCATACATGGTGTGTGTGTCTCGAACACCTACCAACTAGTAATCCAGGTCTATTTCCTCCTTTGTTAGTGTCAGTGAAGCTTGTGAATCCTATAGACCATGGTATATTCTACATCATTGTTGGTGGTCCCTATATCTTCCTTCTCATATACCCACAACCATGTCATAGTCCTAGGTTTTCTCTTGTCGCATCATGTTTATTTATGAGGTTTGGTGGTTTACAAAAGGAAGTAATTGTAATATTTCATTAATTAAGGAAGATATCCTTTAGTTTATATTTAGGGAAAATATTCTATATTTTTGTGTAAATAGAATAAGTTTATTTATTTTATTTGTTAACGAATAGAAACATTAGTTGAATAAATAAATTGGTTATCAACTATTTTATTTATTAATGAAAAGAAACTTTAGTTGAATAAATAAATAGGTTATTTGACTATTTTGATAATTAAAGGAATTATAGTTTATTTGATTATTTGAAGGAATGAGACTTTGATTAATTTAAATAAAGGGGTTATAATTTATTTGATTAATTGAAGGGATGAGACTTTGATTAATTGCAGGAATGGGACTTTGATTAATTTAAATAAAGGAATTATAGTTTAACTGATTAATTGTAGGAATGAGACTTTGATTGATTTAAATAAAAGGAATTATAGTTTATTCGATTAATTGAAGGAATGAGACTTTGATTAATTTAAATAAAGAAATTATAGTTTATTTTAATAATTGAAGGAATGATACTTTGATTAATTTAAACAAAGGAATTATAATTATTTGGTTAATTAAAGGAATGGGATTTTGATTTACTTAAATAATATGTTGTAGGGTTATTTGCTTAATTAAGGAAAGAGACTTTAGTTATTTGAAATAACAACCGTTGCGATATTTGATTAAAGAAATATTTGTGACCTATTTATAATGGTTTAAGTGACTCAAATATATGAGAAATAAGAATGGAAATAAGGAAATTCTTATGAGTTCAACTAGACAGTACATGGTTGAATGTTTTAATTAAATTTGTATAGTTGTAATTTGGCAAAGTAAACAATAAATGCATTGGTTTCATGGTACTAGTAGATGCATTTATATGCATGTATTTCATAGAACCATGAGTGTCTCGATCCCTTCTATCCTCAAATGAATGATGGAAATACAAGGAGGACCAATGAGGTAGATGGAACTAATGCACCAACATGATTTTAAATTGCAATAATCTACTCATGTTCAAAATAGACTAGACTTGTATGAATAAATTCCTAGATGTATATGAATGTATTACTTTATTCTTTTAAAGGTATGGAGGTTTCACCATACTTGAATATATTTAATAGTTTATTAGATGAATGAGGAATGTATCTTATATTTTTTTGTGGAAAACAACCCAAATAGGATGCCACTTTTGGGTAAGTCCCAAGGAGGTAGAGGTATCTATTCTACCAAAAATGCCTAGGGTTCACACCTATGCTGCCTCCTTTGGCACACTCAATGAGCATGCTTAAAACAACAAACAATAAAAACAAACACAAAAACACAAACAAATACAACAACATCAAAAATAAATATAAACAAACAAAATAAAAAAATAAAAACCACAAAACAAACAAAAATAATATAAAAGCATAAAAACAACAAAAAATTCAAACTAAATATAAAAACAGATAAATAAATAAATAAATAAATAAATAAATATAAATATAAATAAAAATAAATAAATAAATAAAAATAAAAATAAAATAAAATAGAAAATAACAACATAACACAAAACACATAAGAAAACCATAAAAATAACAAAAAAATACACAAACACTTAAAAAAAAACCAAAAAACACAAAAAACAAAAAATAAAAACATGAAAAACAACAAGAACACACAAAAAAATAAAAAACACAAAAACATAAAAAAAAAACAAAAACAACACAAAAACAATACAAAAAAAAGTAGTACAAAAACACACACACCCCCCGAAAAACTAAAAAAAAATGAAAACAAAAAAAAGAAAACACAACTATGACCTTTCTAGGCCAAAAGGCTTTTAAGGCAAGATTCAACATAGGAAAGATAAGAAAAAAATGTCTAAGATAGGGAGCTAAAATACCTTGAGCAAATCAAAGAGAAGCAAAAACAAAGCAAAAAGGAACTAGGAACCTCTAGTACTGGAGCCATCCAAAGAAAGGATAAAAAGCAAAGTCTCCCTTATTTGTGAAGCCCACAATTTGGGATGGTGGCCATAGCAAGTAAGATCACTTTTGTCCAATGCCCAATTAGATAAAGCATCAAAACTTATGTTTTGTTCTCTGACTGCATGATTGCAATCCAATTTCAAAATGCTCATCTGGATTAATTGAATCTTCTCAACAATTCTTTTTGTTCTCCAATCAACCTTATGATCCTTAGAGGGAGTCTTTAGAAGATTAATCATAAGTTGGGAGTCAGATTCAACCAGCGCAATTTCCCATCCAACCTTAGAAGCCTATTGAGAACCTTTGAGGATAACATACCCCTCAACAAGGATATTGGAATGGATACCAAATTTCTCAGCAAAAGTGAAAACCAGGGAGCCATATGAAAGTCTACCAATTCCTCCTGTACTAGCTTTTTTAGGGTTCCTCCTAGAGGCTCCATCAATATTGAATTTTTCATAGTCCTTAGGAGGAGGCTACCAATTCCTTGTTATTTCCATCTTGCAATTACTCACATTTTCTTTAAGTTGATTTCCCTTCGAAGAGTTAATATTCAATATTTGCATCACTTGATCCCATCATTGGTTAGACTTTTGGAGGTTATTAAGGAGCTACTGGATTGAATCAAACAAGTTGGCAATGGTATTTTATAAGATATAGTGAATATCCTTTCTTTCTTGATTGAAACTTTGGTTGTTCCTTTCATGCCAGATATTCCAAGGTAGAATAGTATAACCCATCCAAACTAACTACCTAATGAAATGATCAACAACCTAATGTTTAGGTCAATCCATCCAAATTTGTTCAAAAGTAGAAAATTTGGACCACCGTAAGACAAGTAAGATGACCATTCTCCTCCATAGCTTAGAGGCTAAGGTATACTCAATAAAAATATGGCTAAGAGTTTCCACATTCTCTCCACACATTTCACATCTAAAAAGGCCATGAAAACCATATTTTATAAGTTGCTCACTAGTTAGCACCCTACGATGCAATAAAATCCAAGTAAAGAACATCACCTTAGGCCAGATCTTTTGAGCCCACAAATAAGAAAATATATCATAAAATTGGTTAGGATTATTATGGCATAAGGTCAAATAACCTTGAGCAATAGAATACTTTGTTATAATAAGTGAATATTCTCTTAATTTCTACTAGGATAGACACACTTGAGTTTTAACTCCTCCATGTGTCAGGAGAACACTCAGTGGCATCTTTATTAGGTTTGATGAGTTGTTGTAATCCAATGACTCTGAAACCATGTTAGCAAATGAAATAATTTTGAAGCCATGACGCCTCTAAGACTGCAATTACATGAGAATTGCATTGGTTCCATAAGTGAAGCTTTGAAAGTACACTGTCCACTAGGTTGGTGGATTCCTTCGATGTCCTATTCATCAACTTTATTTGCATTTAAATATTCATTTGTACATGTTATGGTCATAACCTTTCATTAACAACTAAATAGTGCATTAAGGAGGACTGTGTACAAGCTCGTCACTTGCCATTGGATAAGACCAACATCACACTTTGGCTAAAAAAAAAACACCATGTTGCTTCATGACATCGCTAAATTGAACATAAATTGGGTCATTGCTATTTCTGGCCAAAAAAAAACTCCTGCATCGCTAAAAAAAACTCCCCCATTTTCCAAAATAAACTGGTCTCCTTTAGTTGTATGCCTTAACACTTTGTTACCGGGGTCCTCTAGCACATCTTTCTTCTTCTTATATTTCGACAGGTGGTTTCCTTCCTTGAGGTTTTCTACCATTTCCCTTGTTTTTTTGGTTGTCCACAAGTTTTGGACCTTGTTATCAGCCCATTGTGTTCATATAGGTGGAAACCACATACTTATGCTTGTGGAGTCATTTTTGGACTACCCTTGCGATTTTTGTGGTTCTTTCTCCCTCCTATCTTCACACTCTTTTTGTGAGACACTTTGGTTTTAGGGGATTTTTTTAGTGATCTTTATTCTTTTGATCACATGTTGTAAATGAGTACCTTATTAGGCCTTGCTGTCGGGACTCATTTTTGTGGCTATACCATATCTATTGTACATGAGTACCTTATCAGGCCTTGGTGTCGGGACTCATCTTATGTGGGTATGCCACATATTATTTATTCCTTTTTTCACTTACCCCTACTATCACTTAAGGGGGGTGTTAAAGTATCTTGGTGCACAAAGTTTTTTCACCTCTCTCTCATTATTCTAGTTCAATAGAGGACAATCTTCACCATCTAAAGACATGCCTGTATCTTGGAATTTTTTTTTGTGTGACAGATGGTTTTTTCCTAGAGGGGTTTTTTCACCATCTATATATTGTAAATGAGTACCTAATCAGGCCAAGTTTCTAGGACTCATATTTCCTTTTGTATAAGAGGATAATATTCATCACACGAAGATAAACCTCTCTTCTTTTGATAGTTGGTTTTTCCCAAGGGATTTTTCCACCATCTATATATTGTATATGAGTACTTAATCAGGCCAAGTTGTCAGGAATAATCATTATTTTTGTAATAAGAGGACAATATTCACAATCCAAATACAAGCCTCTTCCTTACTTCATTTTTTGATTGATGATTTTTCCCATAGGTTTTTTACCATCTCTTCAAAAAATAAGTTGTGATAGTTGGTTTTTCCCCAAGGGTTTTTTTCACCAAATATATATATTATAAATGAGTACCTCATTAGGCCATGTTGTCGAGACTCATCATTCTTATTCTATTAAGAGGATAATATTTGCCATCCGAAGACAAGCCTTTTCCTTGCTTACTTTTGATTGATGGTTTTTCCCATAGGGTTTTTACCATCTCTTCATAAAGAAGTCATTGTACATGAGTACCTCATTAGGCCTTGTTTCTAGGACTCATTTGTACAAAGCTACCATAGTATCACTTAAGGGGGGTGTTATAATAAGTGAATATTATCTTAAGTTCTACTAGGATAGACACACTTGAGTTTCAACTCCTCCATGTGTTAGGAGAACACTCAGTGGTGTCTTCATCAGGTTTGATGAATTGTTGTAATCCAACGACTCTCAATGATCAACTTTGCTATTTATACAAAGTTGATCCTTGGAATAAAGCAATCAAGTATTTAATTTTATAACATACTCACCCTTAGTAGTGTTGTTCCATCCAAAATAATATTTATCATGGGACCAAGAGAGATATACCATATGCAGGATGCATTGGATACCTTGTCTTTAAATTTCTAGAATTTGAATAGGCTAGTCCTCAATAGGGATACAATATCTAAAAACCTCTAAATTACCAATATGGTATCGATAGTAATTAGCCACCTTTATCAAATTAGCTCGGTGAAGCTCCTCCATACAAGACCTCAAATTAGGAAACTGAGTTATCAAAGGGTGGTGACCATCCTAAGAATCTGTCCAAAAATTTATCTATTGACCATTATGAATGATCCAAAATAACTTTTTCTTAATAAAATCCTCACCAGTATTAAGAACCGCTAAAATGGGAGAACATTTGGTAGGAAATTTATACCGAACAAGGTATTTAGGAATTTTATTCTCATTATATTTCAAATGAATATTATTAGCCCAAAGAGCATTGGGGTTATGTAAAATCCTCCAATACAATTTAGTAGCTAAATATTTGTTGTTATTAATAGCATATCAGAATCCTAACCCTTGTTCATTCTTAGGAAGACATAGAGTGTCTCATTTCATCAAGGCCCATTTTATTTTCTCATTAGCACCACTCCATAAGAACCGATGATAAATTTTATCCAATTATCAAAGAACAACCTTTGGGATATTAACACGATAGAAACATAAATAGGTATAGCTTGCAAGACAAATTTTACCTAGGGGGACTTTGGTTTTTCATATCATGGGCACTATTTTGTTCAACATTTATACTTTGGGTTTTAGAAGCACCCTTAGGGTGAGGAAGCAAGCCATAAATGATGAGATAAAAATAGTATAACCTTCAACCCTTACCCTATATAATTAGGTTTAAAAAATTCTAGATAATGATGGAATCCTCAACTTCTTGAAGAAATTGAGTGGGTAGAATTGAGATATTTTCATCAAAATGGCCCATCCTTGGTAATATGGAAATTTCAAAGAAATAGGGATGGATTTTACCATTTCCATCCTTCTCATATCTAAAGTCTATGGGTTACCCATCACTGGTGAATGCATAAATAAGGTTAAGCACTCCTTGGCCAAGGATCTCAAGATTTTCAAGGGGAAGGGAGAAAATCCATAAAAGTATCAGAATAGGATTCTCCAAGAATCCCTCTAGAAGTCATGGGATAGGGTTGAAATTGTGATCATGGAGTTCTTCACCCTCAACAATAACTTTGTGATAGTGAATATCTTTCACATTTCCTTCTTGAACCACTTGCATCATTAAAAGAGGATGAATATTCCAGCTTTCTTCTTCAAATATATAGAAAATACAACATTGCAGGTCCAAAGAGGAGATATGATGGTTTCTTTGCACCAAAGGCTACTAAAAATAATTTTTGAGTATGACAAAAAAATGGTGACAAGTTGGGGGCCATTAGACAGGGTCCCATGGTTGATGTCTTGCTATAGCTTTTAAAAAAATAATTTCTCTTAGGAATTTAGAGAACAAGGACTTACGAACTACCTCCCCAATGCCTTCTAAAGGTGTTATTTTTTATAAAAAATCTTCACCTATGGAAGATGACGTAAAAATTAAAATGAATAGGCTAGAGAAGTAGTCTTATAAAGGGCCTCTATAGGCAAAGAGGATTTGGTAAGATACTTTAAACACATTAAATTTAAATTGTTAAAGACTAGTAAAGCAACTCATATCATCCCAAACTTTGAGGATCCTATGGGCTACTCTCCTACCTTTTACAAAAGAATGAAAGACAAATTTCATGGGGGGATCTTGATAGGTAAAGAAAAAAAGCACATGAATTATCAAGATCCTCTTCACACTTCGAAGACTACTAGGAATATTGTCAAATAATTTTTAAAATCCCTAAGGAGCATGATCAAAATGGTAGCTACATATGCTAAATATGTCACCATAATTATGGAGATGATTCAAAGGAATTAGAAGTATGTAGAGAAAAAGGATGATTCAAATGAGGAAGTGAAATTTCAAAGTTGAAGAAGTGTAGGTATTTCCTGGGGATACCTTTTTTCTCCTCACTTATTCTTGGCGTAATTGTTTCTTATGTTTGGATACCCTACATATGGTTTCTTCTTGTTTGTATTATTTCGATTATACTTTTTGAAGTCTTGGTATCTAGTTTATAAAATGTTTGGAGACCCTTTCAAAACCCCTTTCTATATAAAAAAAAAAAAAAAACAACACCAAGGAATCTATGAGTTCAAAAATTATGTGGTTTACATTTTAGCATGGTATATATTTACAAGCCTATTTAAATGATTATTGCTAAGGTAATGGTTTGGATGAACCATCAAATACAAAATTAAAGATAATTTAAAAAGAGTTGGATCAAAAATCAATGTTAATGGCACCTTCCTCTAATAAGGGATCTTTAAGTAGACCATATTACTCTAAAATAGGTATTGGGATGTTCTCCATACAATTTAGTATATGGTAAGGAAGCTAAGTTACCCATTTTCATAGAACTACCAGTGCTCTAGTTGTTGCATTAGTTAGAATTATAGAAAAATAATCCAATGACAATGAGGTTGGGAGAACTACTAAAGCTTGAAGAATAAATAAGAGAAGTTAGAGAATAGCTATCAAAACATTATGGAATATTAAAAATATGGTTTTCTAAGAGGGTTACTCAACAAACATTTTAGATTGGTGATATGGTCCTTGAATGGGATGAACATAAAAATGAACTTGAAAACCATACTAAGTTTGATACATTATGGAGCATATCATATATTATAGTCAATTGTAAGGATGACAATTCATTTGAGCTAGAAACTATAGAAGGAGATGTTATCCCTATAATTAGAAATGGAATTCACCTAAATAATTGTATTTAAGCATACTTAGATTCTAAATACCACAATAATCTAAGTAGGTAAAGCAGATACATCACTTGTTAAACAAAGGAATTGTCAAAATTTAATAATTACAAGGAAAAACTATTGGTCTTATGGATTCATTATAATTTTGTTTTTCTTTCTTGTGTTTTATTTTTGTAGGATTTACAAAGCTCTAACTCTATACCCAAGAAAAAAGGCAACAATTTTGGTTCCTCCTTCAAGAAAGATAGAAGACCCATGTGAACCACGAAGACTATAGTGATTCCTCACTACTAATTTATGCTTAAAGAAAATATTTGAGGAAGAGAAAAGTTTTTGTTAGATGTGATTGCAATATTTATGGAGGATGAAGCAAAGGACATAGGCCTGAATCTCAAAAGTGTAAGATATTTTAAAAAATAGGAATTTAAGATGCATCTCAATAATAAAATTGTTGGGAAGCCTATAATTCAAAGTAGAGAGAATACCTAAAAAACACAATAATGGGTAAACTATAAAGGTTTCCTCATATAACATCGATATAAAACGCTTTCTAAGATCTGATGAAGGTTAGTAGTAGGAAGTTCCCACTGATGGATAAATATTTTGGACCAAATATGGTTAGAGGTACACCAAAGTATTATATGTCATTTTAGACAAGAAAAAAAACATGGGATCCTAGAAAATGCAGGTGAGATGCATTAATGTGCTCTTTTTAGAAGTAACAAAGGCTACCCACCAATGTCACCTTAATTGAGTAGCTCAAGAACACATTAAAAGTGGATATAGAAATTTTAGTCTTGCATCTAACAACCATTATGGTTGATGGTATTCCTTTCAAGTTTTAAAAGCTCTAGGAGAAGTAGTTGAGATTGTCAGTTCCACCTATGATATTTTGAGGGAAAATTTCCCAATAATTATTTATAAATAGTAGTAGTTTAGGCTATGCAAAGGATTGGCAAGTTTTCATCTATAATTGTTGTAATATTTCCTTTCATTTCTTTCTATATAATAGTCGATTCGAAGTAGCTTAAGTCAAACCTCCATTTCTGACACAATATTTGTAAATATATATATATATATATATATATATATATATATATATATATATATATATATATAAGGATACCTATGCATCAATTTTCTAAGTATCCATCTTTGGTTCCCATGCTGACCCATATCTATTTGTGTGTTTATGTCCTAAAGCTTTACCAATTTTGAGTTTTACTTGCATATGTGTGTATGGGAGGCCTACATGTCTAATTTTTTTAGGTAGCCATATATGGTTCTCATGCATTGACCCATCTCTTTATGTGTATGTATATTGGTAACTCTCATCTAGGCTTATCTATTTCAAGGAGAGGAAGTGTTTACCATTGGCACATAATGTTTAGGCCTATGGTGTAGGGAGATCTTAGCGGATATTCGACACATTTCCACCTTGGTAGTTTGGGTTTCTATTTACTTTTAGTTTCTTTTAATTTATCTATCACATCCATTTCTTATTGAGTGAGAAATCAGTAAGAAATCTATTTATAAACTTAAATAAAATGCAAATTTTCATTTAAAAAAAATATTTTTCATAGATATCACAATTTTTTTCTAAAAAAGTTATCAATTTTTTGGATAAAAATGGAAAAAATAATCAAATGTTTCAAAAAAAATGATTTTGATGTGATTTGAATCAACAACCCTTTTGAATTGGAAAAAATTAGATTTATTTGGGTTTAAATCAGGATTTTCACAACTATGAATTTTAGTAATGTTCCCAAAAAAAAATTGGGTTCTATATATCAACATGATCACCTTAAAAAACATTATTACAATTGATTAGGTCTCTAGATGATGTTTTTAAACACCACAAACATTTTTATGTCAAGTGTAATTTATTTTATTTTAAAGTATTTTCCACCAAGAAAATTGAATTTTTTTTTTGGTAAGTAAGAGAATATTATAATTAACACGGGGTATTAACTGGTTGACCCAAAACCATTTTACAAAATAGGGTCCACTGACTAACTGGACAAAGGCCAAGCCCTAAAAGTTTAAACTGACAACAAAAAGGGCCAAGACCTACTCTTCCATCAAAATACAGCCAAACTAAACTATGGAAGCCTAATATATGGCCATCAGAAGAAAATTGAATTTATTATGTATTCTTAACATATGCGTTATCTGCAACTATTAGTTTAACAACTACCTTGGCAAGCTTTGTCTTGTTTGTTACTAAGTACCTAGTTTGACTATGTTCCTCACTAGTACTGATAATTATCTTGGTAGACTTTATTTTGATCGTGTCGTAACCCAAATTTATCAAAAAATTTTGTTTTATATATCACCTAGACCCCTCTTTAGTTCACTCATATCCACAACTTACATAGTTCCTTCTTTTAAGTGTACTAGGCAAAACCAAACTATATTTCTCAATTCACGAGAGCTAGCTTTTTGAATTGACCTTGCTTTCCTTTTCCAATCAATCGAAAAAGGTATGCTAATCACTTTGACTAATGAAGTCCATTAGAGTAGACGTATGAAGCATTTAGATGTTTGACCATCTATCTCATCCTTATGGTGAGATAGTCCTTCTAAGAGTGATATCTCCATTGATCAAAGTTAGGAGTTATAGGTGTTATAAGTCTTTCCTTGGATAAAAATAATCCATATTTCTTTCTTAAAAATCTTAACCAAACTATAGAATTAATTTAGTTAAGATTACATTCTATCCGTCTCTATTCTTACTTGTAAAGCTTTTCGACGAGGTTTCTCTAAAACCATTATGCTTATACGCAACTTTATTTGAATTAATCCAAACACTTCCATTGTTAAGCTAAAACTTTAAGGGCTCAACACTTTCACCCAAGCGTTTCCCTAAGCCTTCTTTCAGGTTCCTTTTTAGAATACCAAATATCATTAAATATTACTATATGATAACACAAAATTACTTTATTCAATGTATGCCTTTTCCACTAAGCTCATACATTATATATAAGTAAGATAATAAGTACGAATATAAAGTTTAAATGATTATGTTTTTACATGAACATAAATTAATTTTCTATAAGAGATAATATCATACTTCACACATCAACTAACATTTTAATAAATACAAACTCAACAAATTATTTCACACAAATGTATACAACGTTGAACAAATATAACAAAGAAACTTTCTACACAAACAAAGTATAATTAAATCCTCATAAACAAATATAATTTATCTTCCTTTATTTACATACATAGAAATTCTTCTTTTCCATAGAGAAACTATAGTCTATGGGATATTTTACATATGGTTCCACAAATCATTTTTCAACAATACTCTTTAGTATTCTCAAGTTACAATCCACGTGTCCAAAGTAACACTGGGTGTTCCTTCACAACTGAATCACTTTACAGGAAAGTACATTGAGTACATTGATATGGGAATACTTGTAAAGGATCTGGCCAACTCCTCCATAGTTAACAATGCATTACTTCTACTTGAATGCAGACTAACATAACAACCATCCAAAACATTCTAGCATACACTCATTGCAACAATATAACTAGTAATCATAGATCTTCTAATCAACATTCTCATATAAGCTATGCATTTTTAGAGGTAAGCAAGATATTTATAATGCATCCAACCAAACCCAAGAATAAACTTAATCGTTCAGGTTATTCTGGTAATCAATTCAAGGTATATCTGTATCTTCCTAAAAATAATATCATTGGAAGAAAACTTTTTTTCTTTCAAACAAAATTATTTTCACATACATAACTATATTCCATGACTTTCCATCAATGAGTTACTTAATTCACATCCCAAATTTCTTAAATTAAAATCAATTTATAACTCATAAAAACACATTATTTTATTTGGAACACTCACACAATATTATATTTCCAATCTACAAGACACAAAATAATCTTCAAAAAAATCAAAGTCTCTTTGAACTAATATCTCATTCATCATCTTCCAACCAGAAAGAAAGAAGTTAATCTATCATAACTTGCCAGATTTTGGCATGTGCATTGGCTCCACAATAACACTACATCTTCATTGGTAATCGAGCATATCTAAAAACCAACATGCTATTAAGGAACTTATACAAGACCAAAATGGTTTTCAACTTCTTAACTAGTATATTCAAGTATCCATTAAATGTTTCTACCATAGTAAAGATATAAAACTATTATTCCTATTATGCACTGACATATCTTTTGTTCTGAATAATATTTCACCTATAACACATCCATATAAGTTTTGGCTCATAGTAATATAAGATACCCCTTTCACTTCAGGTGATCCATTTAGTCTCCTTTGTCTCACGAAGTGCAACATTAGCCAAAGGGAGGTTAAATAGTTAAATATTTCTTTAAACTTTTCTCTTGGAAACACTAATGGAACTAACGCTACTCTATGTCTTTAAAAAAGGCTCATAATAAATATGTGGTACTCTACAGTCATAAAATAGACATTCCAAAAATGGTATCATAGTTTACCTACTGATATTTTACACAACATAGTATAAATATAATAAAAATCTTGATGGTTTCTAAAGTTTTTCTCTCAACTTATAATATATTCAAGCTACCCAAAATAATTAACTTCCACTAGCATAAAAAGAATATGGGTATAATTCATAGGATATGTCCATCCATTTTAATGAGTACAGTTAAATATTTTAAAATTATTGAACAAAAAGCAATGTATTTCACAATTTTAAGCCAAAATAAAAACAAGGACAAAGCTGCCTGAATCTCTATGAAACTATTTCAATTTTAGATCGTATTATTCCTTTCTTTTCCTTTTTTTATTCCTTGCTCTCTTCCTTCCTCTTTCCAAAATTATGTTCCCTTTACAATGAACCTCAAATAAGTTCTTACCTGCCATTTTTCTCCTTTGGATGCATTCAAGTAACACGGTCGTCACTTGGCTTGTCTACCCATTACATACGGAATGATAGGCAATAAATCAATTTAATAAAACTAAAACACTTTTCTAGGGCATGCCATGAAATTTCATTGAAAATAATTATTGCTTAACCGAAAGTGGTCAAACCCAACTAGCATGGTGAATGACTAATAGCATGGTGAATGACTAAAACTAATTGTAATACCATGTTTGAATTAGATACAAGTTTCTAACACAATAACTTTAATATTTCCAGGAAGTTCTATGTTTCTTCAAGGAGCATATATAAAATAAATAAAGGGCGGCAAGCAAGAAGTAGCTTAAGAATAATAATTCAATTTATTATTTAAGCTAACACAATCAAACAAACACTAATTAAGCAATTAGGAAAGATTTTCCAAGATAGTATTTCAATCATCAAATTACACTCCATCGACTCTATTGTTTTTTTCAAACAACCTCACTGTTTATGGTTAGTTTCACATGCAAAAAAATATGCAACTACATGTGAGGGAAGTCTATCATATTTAAGAGCTATCATAATTTTCCTTTTAAACATCCTATTCTTAGTGGTCAATTTCTTCTTCCACTTATGCGGATGTCTATTCCTGAAATCATTCAACACATCATATATTACTAACATCATATCCTTTCATAAATACACATATATTTTACAAATATAAACATGAATAATAAATCATTCACCAAAAATATTTCATATTTTATTTTAATTATAACTACTCTGTACTTAATACAACAAGAAATAGTCATTCATTGAATCAACAAGATATATCATTTCCTATCATAAAATGTATATCTGTAAAAACTATTTATATAAAAGTTAGTCATCTCATCATCAAGACAACATAAAAAAACAAAAATCCATCCAAAGGAAATTCTACCAATGTTGGGTCACGAAATCCTCCCCCATTAGGCTTATACAGTCCTCTGTGACATAAAATAATAATTACAATGCATTTTCGAATAGAAACTGGAAAATGTTTTTGCATGTCTATTACTTTCTCCTAGGTAGCTTTCCTCTTAGAGTAGTGGTCCCACTAGAACTTGCATTGCTCTATAAGTTATTTCCTCATTGATTTGGAATGGAAATCAAGGATCTTTACTATTTGAACCTCTATAGCCTATGGATTCACCATCTATAAATTAGGAAAGTCCCATATATTATTAGAGTTACCTATATATTTTCTAAGCAATGAAATGTGAAATGTTTCATAAATATTTGATAGAATAGGTGGTAAAGCAAGTTGATATGCCATAGGACTGATATTCTCTATCATTTAAAAGGGTCGAACAAAACATGGGTCATGTTTTGTGTACTTAATAGCACTCTTTCTTGATCTCACCCTCAAAAACACTTTATCACCATCAAAAAAATCCCTTGATGACTTCTTAAGACTAGCATAGCTTTTATTATGATCTATAGCTTCCTTAAATATTTCCTTGACCCTCCTGAATTGTTGCTCCATTTCCTTAACCATATCAGGTATGAGCATAATTTTATCCTCTTGATTATCCCATGACAATGATGTCCTACACCTCTTACCATATAAATATTTGAAATTATTAGAAATGTTTTATATTACATTATTTGGGTCATGTAAATGTACCTTCCTTGGTACATACTTAGGATATTCGATTAATTTAGAGGGAAGTTATCTGGTTACTTCATGTAATGTAATAAATGCACAAGTGTCATTGTGCAAGCTATAAATATGTAAGGTGTCACTTGTACAGCTAGGTAGAGTGTTGGACAAGGAGTTTATCTTCCTATATAAAGGGCCATAGATATAGAGGAGTGACATAAGGTAGTAGTGTAGGATAAGGTAGTAGTGTAGAGTGTATGAGATATAAGCGCAAAGCTCATTCATTGAGTAGTAGCTTATATCATGGACTGTTCATTTCCTCCATAGCTACTATTATACATATTTTTTTCATTTCTATTTATGGCATATTTCAGTCATCTCACAAATTTACTTTCTTATTATTATACATCTTGTGAATGCTATCTCCCATTACATGTTGTATCAAAATATAACAATAATATCAGAGCTATATTAGATCAAGGTATGGTAGATCAATAGGAAAATAACCATTATATTTGATCCTAATTTTTTGTCAACCTATTGCACCATTGGACCAATCACTGTCAAAATTTCTCAGAATATTCCATGTGATAGAATTAAGGAGAGCCACAAGTAAGGACTGATTGAAATGTTAGTTTTAAAAATACTGAGATTGCATATGGCTAGAGTCTTTCCATAAAGTTATAGAAAAAATCATGAAGACTAGGACTCAACATTTGATTCATTAGTTTGATGAATCAACTAGTGAAGCTCATCTAAGAGATCTTGAAATATTTACTTGAATTTTCTTTTATTGAAAGGAATTAATTCTTAGATTATTAGGACACCTCCTACAAAAAAAATCTAGGAGACCTCAACTTTATTACCCGAAGGTAAAAGTGCCTTCATAGTGCAGATATTAGTTATTACAGAAAGGATAATACTTCGGAAGATATTTGTAAAAGAATCATGGTGAAGTTAGGATATAAGAGATATTCATTTCTAGGTTGAATAAATTCATTAAAATAAAAGACCATAGAAGCCTCGATTCAGAACAAAAGGTAATAGAATCCTTTATCTACAAAAAAAACCACACAAGCATAGAAAAGGCCATTCAAGGTTTGATCCAGAAGAAAATGCCATAGAAGCCTAGAAAAGGCCATAGAAACCTTGATACTGAAACATGTCACAAATAACTTTATCCTAAAGAAGAATCTAGAAGAGAGTACCTAATTTAGAAACATATTTTAGTACTAATAGTATTTTTGTAGGTAAAGTAGATCTAGTATGTTGGAAAAGCTTCCTAAAATAAATTTAGGAAGAGTAACCTCTTCAGAATCAATCAAACACATGAAGAAAAAGAGATCAGAAGGATATCTCATTGAAGAAATTCTAGACAAGGAATAAGAAGAAGGACTAGGAGAGTCCTACTCGAATCCAAAAGAAGCAAAATTAGAGATCCAAGAGAAGATCTCACCACCAAAACTTTTAAAAGTAGAGGTTCAAGATAAGATCTCAAGGAATACTAGAAGAAAATGCAAGATCAAATACCCTAGTGAGATCCCGATGAGCATCCAATAAAAGGTTAGGATATCCTTCCTAAATAAATCATCAAAGGAGAACTCACTATAGAAGTCCACTACCAAGGAGAATAATTTGATAATGAAGGACTTTGGAAAATTATCACCATTTGATAACAAACCCAAGAGGAGGAGAATTTGGTAAGGAGTGCCAAATTTGAGTAGAAGAAGAATCTAGTGAAGACCTCAAGACATTCAAAATATTGAGAAGAATATCCTGCTTGAAGTTAGAATTTGACAAGAAGACTTAAATACAGAAGAATCTTACCAGGATCATAATATAAAATATTACCTCTCACATAAAGAAGGCATTACTTACTGAGAATCTGTGGCAAGTTGCAAGAGACTACAAGGGGAGGATGGGCCACCAAATACTAGTTCCTCAAAAGAAGTTCGAGATTACAGTTTTATGAAGAAAAATTTGATCAAACATCAACAAAGTAGTATGATCTACAACCTCAACATAAACTACATCCTCAAAAAGGTATGATTTATTATTAATATATTCATTGGAGCACCTTATTTGGATTAAAGTTGTAACCTAAATTACAGTCTTCATAAGGGCAAAATAAAAAGGTTCCTTTTAGAGGTTCATTTGCACACTAGGATTTGATTAGATTCCAAATATTAATTATCTATCAAGTATCTATTATCCACATTGGAAAGCAAAAAGAAGACTAAATCCTACAATATTAATTGTAGTGAATTTGTAAAATATTTGAAGGTTCATTTCAAATTATTCTTGATTAGTTGTAGTGAATTGATTATGTGCATTTTATTGAAGGTATATTGGAGTGCTAAGGTGTAATTTTTTAGTGCATTAAAAAGTGAAATTTGGTATATTTATTTGCACTATTATTACTCTCAAAAGAAAGTAGTTTTGTGTGTTGAAAAATGCTACAAAATCTAGTTTACATCAAGTGTCTAAATACACTCTTAAAGAAAAAATTTGCAACTCTTAGTGGCCAATAGAAGCCAATGAAACTGGTTAGTACAAGCAAAGAAAATCTAACAAAAAATAATATTCAAATATTGAGACTTGGTGATTCTCAAATCCAAAGCACTTAGGGGTTAGTGCAATTGAAACAAATCTTCTAATTTATGGTGTTTACAAATATTGGATTCTCCATCAAATATCCAAGCAAAGAGGGTAAGGAGTCTAATCAAAATGATATCCTCAAAACCCTCATCTGTGCATTCAAAAATATGCTACAATATTAGGCTACAAAACATAAAAAGAGGAATGCAAAAATGGTGTAAAAGAAAGTGTATTATTTACAAGGTATTGCACTACATTATCCAAAAAAGGAAGTAGATAGAAGGTGTCATTAAAGGCACAAAGGTCATACAGAATCTATACAAGAAGGACGTATAAAAAGCACTACATATTTTCCACATAAGGAACCATAAAAAAGGGCCATTCCTCATGTATCTTGGATGGACGAACCTGCACAACACATGTAAACAATAGAAGATCAATATCCTACAGTTACATTGAAGGAGCCATACTACAAGCAAAGTCATCACTATTACCTTGTCCAAATATGTACAAAAAAAGTGATCCAAAAGCGAGGAGAAAAGGTACTAATTATAAATATATAAAACTTGGTGAAGAAAATCCACAAAGGCAGCATCTTCCACACCATTTAGAGCTCCAATGTCGCCTCAAGCATCGAATTCAAGAGAAAATAGTTTGCTTGCACTTCAAGAAACATAGCAAGCAAAGGAAGAGGCATAAAGAAGGAGTTACATTCTACTTGGAGTCATTACAGTGAGGATGCCATACAAAAAATTTGAGCACCACTTGGCATAATTTCTCAACAACGCTTAACATTCAAGAAATCTTATGAGGAAGGTTATTATCACCTACTCAAATTTAAAGCATTACAAGAGTTGGTAGATGCATTACTAAATGTTGGCACAGGTGTTACATAAAATATGCAAATGTTACACACGTTGAAGTACCCATGAGTAACATAAGTGACACTTATCAACTTTTATCTCCATTAAAACCATACAAATCTAAAGTGAATTAGTAGAAAGAGGAATAACATTTTCGTAGTCAAAGCTTTTAGAGAGGAAAACACAGTCAAAATGATTTTTGAGCATAGTGTGTAAGAGAGGAAAGAAGAAGCATTTAAATATCCATGACAGGGAGGTCAAATCTGTAGTTAACTTCTCTCTAGCATCGAATAAATACTCAACCAATCATATCTCAGAGAATCCATACTTGTTCGAATTACACTCGCCATATCAAATGCCAGAAGCTACGTCTTAATTTTGTTACACCCATCCAAAATCAGTGTTATACAAGTGTGAAGATAAAGGGCCAAGGTAAGTTTAATTATCTCATTTAATTTTGCTTTCTAACATTGGATAAATAAGGTTTTAAATAAAGGATAAATCTTAATATTATGAAAGCAAATTATATAGGAGATAACTTACCCAGATTAAAAAATATTTGCAAAACATTGGAGATATATGGAATTCTACTTAGTTTTAACTATTTAGTATTTTGTAATCATTGTTATATTTTTTAATTTTCCAAATTTGGGAGTCATAAGGTCTACTACTTCAAATTGATTTATTGGAAATTAGAAAAATTAAAATGAGATTTTAAAGGGCCATTATAAAAGGTTTATTGAAAGAGTTTTAAAGGTTTGAAATTTATAATATTATTGTCTCAAATATTTCCACAAAAAGAGACAAAATAAGTCCAACATTATAACCTATTTAAATTTTGGAAAAGTGCTTAGTTCAATAGGAGCAATAAGGATAATAAAAATTGATTTTGGTATTTACAAAAATTTATAAAATAAACCAAAATTGAACTCAAATTTACAAAAGCACTTTATATCTTATCCAAACATACTAGGGAGTCAGAAGGCATTCTACAAAACCTAAGAATTGGTATTAGGAAATTTAAATAACTTCAAAAAAATTCTTCCTAGTAGAATATCAGCTACTTAAGGGTCCAAATTATTTCTCCTAGAAGAACAAAGTGAAATCTATTTTGATATATGAAAAAATGGGATATTGTTAAAGAAAAAGCTCAAATACCTACTACAGATAATATTGAAATCCTAAAGTTTGTAGAAAATTATTTAAAGGCTCTAATGATAATAATATTTGTTATGACTGATGAAATACAACCATATATTAGTTTAGCAAAATCATATTCAGATGCATGGACAAGTCTAGATATAATTTTTGAAGAAAATAATAATGCAACTATTCTTCATCTTCAAAGTGAACTTCATTCATTAAATATGAACAATGGAGAAATCATAGAATTGTTCCTAAGGAAAGTAGCAGGCATCAAAGGGAAATTATTTACCTTAGGATAAATAGTTAATGATGAAATTATTACTCAAGTAACCATGAGACCACTTCTATATAGTTATAAAAATTTGGTAATATCCTTACAATTTCTAAGTAAAGATACTTCTTTTGATGACTTAGTCATTATTATACATGAATATGAAGTGGAAAATATAGTTAAAGATGAGATTTCTAACACTGCATTGGTGTCTAAATATAATCCACAAGGAAACAGTGCTTCTTCATCAAAAGGATGAAAACCATGGTATAATAGGTATTGTCAGATATGCAAGAGAAAAGACCATAGTACTAGCTATTGCAGGTTCACTCCCAAGAATCAAAATTAAGGAAATAAGATGAACAATGGGAATCAATTTCATCCATGAAAATATAAAAATCCTCATAAACAACAATTTCATCTTCAAACCAATTATCCCTAATTGGAGTATCAAGAAAGAAATAAAAAATGACATCTAGCTCAAAGGATAGAAAAATTTGAAGAACTGGGAGAACCGAAAAATGATTATGAAATAAAATATATTTTAGCAAGAATGACAGGTTTTAAAGACACCAACAACTTGCTTGAACAGGTTACAAAAATTAGAGAAGAAGAATCATAATTCATTTTTCAAGAGGAAGATCAACATTGAAGACTAAAGTCTCAATACCCAAATATTGTAATACAGGAGGTGTTAGAATACCTTATATTACATTATTTGGGTCATGTAAATGTACCTTTCTTGGTACATACGTAGGACATTACATTACTTTAGAGGGAAGTTATCTAGTTATTTCATGCAATGTAATAAATGCACAAGTGTTAATGTATAGTTGTAAATATGCAAGATGCCCCTTGTATAGCTAGGTAGAGTGTCAGCCAAGGAACTTATCTTCCTATATAAAGGGCCATATATATAGGAGTGACATAAGGTAGCAGTGTAGATTTTATGATATATAATATTATAGCTCATTCATTGAGTAGTAGCTTCTCTAATGGAGTGTTCATTTCCTTAATAGCTACTATTGTACTCATATCAATTATTTCTGTTTATAGCATATATAAGTCATCTCGTAGATTTACTTTCTTTTTTATTATTCAGCATCTTGTAAATACTATCTCCCATTACATGTTGTATCAAAAGCTAATAGAAATAATCCATGCCTATGGTTGAATGATGACCATTATTGTTGGAAAATTCTACCATAATATAGATAGTCTCCTCATATACTTTTTTGATTTATACAATACATGTGAAGCATTTCCTCTAATACTTGATTCACTCTTTCAATTTTCTCATCGATTTTTAGGTGATAAGCTAAACTCATATTGATTCTAGTTCCAATAGAATTATGTAAGGCTTACAAAAACTCAGATGTAAATCTTGAGTTTCTATTTGAAATGATTACTTTCGAAAATCCATGAAGTTAGAATATCTCCTTGGCAAATCTATTAGCCACAACAACCGCATCATATTTGGTTTTTTAGGTATAAAATGTGCAACCTTGGTCAGTCTGTCGATGACAAAAAGGATTGCTTCATGCTAGAATCTAGCTATTTGTAATCCTATAGTAAAATCCATCAAGATCACCTACCATTTTTGTGTAGGTACTTCATGAGGATACAAAAACCCTACTAGATGTCTATTTTTTGCCTTCATTTTTTGACATTCAAGATATTGGGCAACATATTTGGTTATGTATTTCTTCATTCATGTCCATTAGAAGGTGTTATTTATATTCTCTCTCAATTTCACTCCTCTTGGATGGGTAAAATATGGAGATCTGTGAGCTTCATGTATGATCATTTTCCTAAAATCACCTCTCAAAAATTACTACCCTATCCTTAAATCATAATAATACATCCTTGATGATAAAATCCTTACTTTCCTTAGGTTTTATTTCCATATTTTCCCAAACTTTATTGCAAAACACATCCTGGTTTTGTATTTCCCTAACTTATTCCATTAAATCAACATGGATGTGAGTTAAAATAGCTACGTGTCTTCTCCTACTCAATGCATCAGTGAATTTATTCTCTTTACCATTTATATATTAAATGCCAAAATCATATTCCATGAGGAATTTCATCCACATTATTTATATATCATTTAGAAAAGGTTGAGTAAATATGTATTTTAAATTTTTATGGTCTATTCTCAACTCAAAGGGTTTTTCTAACAAGTAGTCTCACCAACTTTTGAAATCAAAAACCACTGTTTCAACTCCAGATCATGAGTTGCATAGTTGATCTCATGTCATTTTAGATTCATTGAACCATAAGCTACCAGTGTTTCATCTTGAGATATCACTCCTTCCAAACCTTCTAATGATGCAGTTGTACATACTAAAAAGTCATCCTAAAGGTCTGGTATCTTTAGCATGAGAGACATAGTGATATTTTTTTTAGTTGATCAAAGGCTACCTCACATTTATCCATCCATATGAACTCTTTTCCTTTCCTTTGAAGGTTAGTTATAGGAGTAGTAATCTTGACGTAATACTTCACATAATGCCTATAATATCTGGTCATAACCCTGAAGCTCTAAAATTCTATCACATTGGTGGGTGGCAACTAATTAAAAATAGCTTCTATCTTCTTAGGATATACTGTGATTCCTTTTGTTGTTACAATGTGTTCTAAGTATTAGAATTCTAGCACATAAAATTCACACTTTGATAGATTTTTGTATAATTGATTCTTCCTTAGAGGTTCTAGAATTATCCTAAGGTGTTTGTCATGCTCTAACATATTCTGGGAATATAGCATAATATCATCCAAGAACATAGCAACAAATCGGTCCAACTACTTCCTAAAAATGTTATTCATCAAGTTCATAAATGTTATTGGAGAATTCAATACACCAAAGTGCAAGACAATAAACTCATTATATCTGTATCAATTTTTAAAAGTTTTCATATGGGTATCCTCCTCGTGGATCCTTAATTGGTGACATCCTGATTTGAGATTGATTTTTGAGAAAATAGAGGCATCCTTGAGTTGATCAAATAGATATTTGATTCTAGAAAAAGGATATCTATTCTTAATAGTTGCTTTATTCAACATTTTGTAATCTATGCACAATCATAATAAATCATCCATTTTCTTAATAAACAACACTGATGCACCCCATGGTGACACAATTTCTCTAATTAATCCCTTCTCTAGCAATCCTTGTAACTACACTTTTAGTTCTTGAATATCAATTGGATTCATTATGTAAGGATATCTATGGATAGGATCTATTCTAGGTTGAATTTAAATTGTGAAATCAAATTCACATTGAGGTGGTAATCCAAGTAAATACTCTAGAAATATGTTCTTGAACTCTTGAAGAATCATATGTTTCTCAAACACCTCTTATTTTTATATTCTATTTTATTGAACTTCACTACAAAAATTGTTCCTCCTCTATTTATCACCTTATTAAGCTACATTTCAGAGAGGATATGGGATCAAAAAGGCCCTTTTAGGCTATATAATTTCCTATCATATTTCAAGTATTTATTCCATCTGGAAACTGATTACAACCTTATGGGATTATGACCAACCCATTCCTAGAACTACATCTAAAGCATGCAATGATGCTACATAAAGGTAACCTACCATTGTACCACTAGGTAAAATTATTTGAGTCATAGGATAATACTAATTTAAAAAGTAGTTATATATTGATCCATACTCAACATTCCACCCACGTGCCAATATTGTTGGTCTTTTTGGTATGTCTTTAATTAACTAGTGGAAACAAATCTATATGTGGCCTTTGAGTGGATATTTATTGGTGTAATGTAGACTGATGAGGCCCAAAAGTGCCTCATTATTGCACAATGTTTGACTACCATATGATAAGTTAATTTCCAAATAGTTGACTAAAATATACTATTTATTAAGTGTTTGCATGATTTTATGTTAGGAATACTATATCTCTGTTTTTGACTATTTTCAGCATTTTGTGACTGATTTTGCTTGATTAAGTAGCAAATAAAAACATGCATTTCAATTAACCAAATGCGGTATGATGATATCCATTAACTTATCAATGGTTTTTTAATGTTTTCCTGCCCTTCAACTTATTTCAAATCCACATTGAAGCCAAAATTTTAGGACTGTCATAAATCAAAAAATCTGAAAAAACAGCCATATAAAAATCAGCAAGCTGTCACTTTATAGGAACACCTTGAAGTTGTCAAGAAAAGCATGAGTATATGGATTAAATGAGTTCATAAGGACTACAGAAGACATATTACCTATTTAGAAGCATTCCCACATGGTCTAAATAGGTAGCAACAGGGTATAACAGAGCAGGGACAATTGTGCAACACTATTACACTATTTCAGCATTGTTGCTTGGTGAATGAAGTGTATAAATTCAGTAGCAACTTGATGTACTCCTTCATGTTGATATTTGAATAATTTTTCCATGTTCTAATTTGTTTGAATTTGCAAGAAATGCCAATATTTTACAACTGTGCAGTAGAGCTGGAAAATGCAGTAATTTACCATGTAAATTTTAGCAAGCTACCAATGAATGGCAAGGCATGGAATTCACACATGGGGAGGAATGAAGGCTATTGAAATCTGATCATAAGGGCTAATAAACATTATAAATGCAGCTAAAATCACTTGAAGAGCACATAGTTGTTCATTCTGAAGATCTTCAGAATGAGAAATGCAGTCTCTTCGAAATGAGCCACTTATCTTCGGAATGAGAACAAAAAGTGCTTTTTGACTTGTTGACTGATTTATGACGATGGAAAAAGGTAAATAAGGTTGAAAAGGTTAAAATAAAATATCTCCCATCTTATTTTTTCATCCTTGTCGTCCAAAGCCACCATTCATGAAAAAAATCAATTTTGATCCTCTTCTAGGATAAACCCAGAAAAACTGCAACATAATAGAAAGTTGTTTGCAAGATAGGAATGGCATATTATGAAGTGGAGAATGATGTGTGAGATATTTCTATACTCCTCCCATGTACTCCCACCAATGAAGATGCTTTCTAAGGGCTAATGACTACTACTACAACACAAACTGTCCAGATTTGCATTTATTTTAGATCCAGAATTATTGGCAAATCACTGTAAAGTAGCACATAGGCCGATTTGAGCATGGGATATGTTGTAAATAACACAAATCCCTACTTGGTTGAGAATATAGGAATTTTAATAGAGGAGAGTTTTCAATAGCAGCAATTAGGACTATACAACAATTTTTTGTAACAGTTTTCAGCATGTTCTGTCATCAATAAAAGTGCAGCTATTTTATCATTTTCTGTTCTCAGTGTTAATTAGTTGAGTTCTTTTCACCTCCTTCTATATCAGGAAGTATGGTCCCACTTTCAAATCTAGAAGGAGGGATTTTATGGTAGGTTTTAATCTGTAATTTTGCTACAACAGAATTAATAGATTGCTTGCCAGATTTCATTTTCTTGTTTTTATTTTGTATTATGTGATTTATGTTTTCTATTATGTTTGTGTACAACATTTGTGTGTATGTTAGCTGACAAATTATATTACACATTTTTTCTTTGCTTTCCATGTTTTCCTTGCTTTCTATTTTAGCAACTTTCCATTTTCAACATATTTCATTTTGTTGTCAATTCCTGTAGCAGAAGCTTGATGACTTTTTATGGCAGGGCATTGACAGGTGTTTTTAGAATAAGTTTAATTTACAAGCATCATTTCAATTATGCAAAATTAACTAGATTTCAATTCTACAAATGTAACTTAGGATTTCATTTCAGCAATTTAAATTCTGCAAGAGTAGATTAGACTTTCAATTTAGCAATTCCAATTCCTGCAATTGTAGTTAGATTTCAATTCTTGCAACTTAGAATTAGTTTTCAATTCCTGTAATTTATTTTAGTTTCCATTCTTCAAACTAGGTTTAGTGTGACACCAAAAGGCTAAACCAAAATCTGCTTCACCAATAAATGCTTAAAATTTGAATGCTTGAATTGTACTCTGCCCTAGCCTTCTATTGTAGACAGCCTTGGACACCACCCCAGATTGATAAATCATTGAGATTAAATTATGAGACTCAACGACACTCATCACAGACCACCACATTCATAGCATCCTATTTTAGATCCTGGATGCATTTTTTATTTCTATCCATCTTCTACTTTCATTTCTAGTGGAAAATTGATTTAACCCCATTGTGGTGATCTATTATTCCCATTGTTGATATTGTTAGGATTTTGGTTCTTCCATTGGAATATTTTCCTAAAATTTCCTTGCTTATTTTTATTTCTCCTATCACACCTAGATAAAATTTTATTTGGCTTCTAACCTTCCCACTTCATGAATTCTACATTGCTTATTTTCCTTAATACCTCTCTTCCCTATTCATCCAACCCTTCATAGTCGTAGTAGGGGTTAAGGTATGTTTTAGATTTCCTGGCCATATCGTAGGCATTCTAAAGAGTACCAGTTTCTTGCATGTTCACTTCATGTCCCACTCTAGGATATAATCCTAATATGAACATATAAATTTTTATCTTCTCATTATATGCATGCACATATTTCAACAACTTGATATATTTCTAGTAATATACCTCCACCGTATTTTTCCATTGTCTAATATTGGTGAATTCTTCAAATTTCTTAGTATAAAAATGTTTGTTGAGGAATATTTATTTAAATTCTACTACAAAAACATCCCATTTAAGGTCAATTGCTATTGCAATTCCTTTTTCTTCACTAAACATTTCCCACGAATCCAAGCCAACACCTTGCAGATGTAGAGTGGCATACGACGTTTAAGTGCCAGTAGAATAGTTCTTCATGTTACAAAAATTTTCTCTCCTTTAGCCAGGCTTCAAATTTATCACCATCTTCTTCTCCATTGAACTTGGAAGATTTTAGATGTTTCATATCCTTGCCCAAAAATACCTCTAGTTGAATTCTAGCCTGTTGTGCCTTTGAAGAGGTTTCATTCTCTTACCCCTCTCTATAAATTCCATCTTGTGAATCCTGATTCACTATAGCCTCCCTTTCATTATTAGGATCTTTTGTACCTATCTATATGGCCTTAACTTCTATACTATTCTATCGTATTTGTCTCATAAATGGGGTAACACTCCCTCTCCTTATCTTGGGTGGCATTGTCCCTAACCACACACATATAAAAGATAGAAGGGATCAGTTCAAAATTTCCTTTTCGAGCTACTTCTCCTACTAACAAATATATTATTATTTATCCTAATTAATTAGTCGATGTCTACTTCTAATATATACTCTATTCTTTTAGGTATATTCTTTACATGATATACATTTCATTGTACCCCATTTTTTCTTGTGCAAGGAAACTTATATCCCTACGAACCAAGTGCTATGATATCAAATGTTTTAATATAATTTTTCTAATCTATTTATATATATATACCACCTAGACCCCTCTTTAGTTTACCCATATCCACAACATACATAGCTCCTTCTTGTAAGTGTACTAGAAAAAACCAAACTATCTTTCTCAATTCACAAGAGCTAGCTTTCTGACTTGATCTTGCTTTCCTTTTTCAATCAATTGGAAAAGGTATGATAATAACTTTGACTACTCTAGTCCATTAGAGTAGATGTATCAAGCACTTAGATGTTTAACCATCTATCACATCCTTATGGTGAGCTAGTACTTCTAAGAGTGGTCTCTCCATTGACCAAAGTTGGGATTTCTAAGCAATCTAAATCTTTCCTTGGATAAAACTAACCCAAATGTATTTCGTAAAAATCTTCCCTAAACTATAGAATTAATTTAGTTAAGGTTTCATTCTATCTGTCTCTATTATTACTTGTAAAACCTTTCAATGAGGTTTATCTAGAACCATCATGCTTATAGACAAGGCTATTGTAATTAATCCAAACACATCCATTGTTCAGCTAAGATTTTAAGGGCTCGACACTTGCATCAAATCATTTCCCTAATTGTACTTTCAGGTTCCTTTTTAAAATATTGAATATCATTAAACAATGCCATACAATAACCCAACATTACTTTAGTCAAAGTATGCCTTTTTCACTAGGCTTATACATTATCTATTAGGAAGAGACTTGCTTAATATAAAAGAATATAAAGTTTAAATGATTAACTCTTTATACAAAAAATCACTTACTTTTATTTAAGAGATAATATCATACTTCACACATCAACTAATATTGTAATAAATACAAACTCAACAAATTATATCGACATAAGATTTTATACAATGTTGACTAGATATACCAAAAGCACTTGCTACACAGATGAAGTATAATTAAATCCTCATAAATAAACATAATTTATCTTCCTTTGTTTACATACATGACAATTCTTCTTTTACATAGATAAACTATGGGATATTTTACATATGGTTCCACAAATAATTTTTCAATAATACTCTTTAGTATTCTCAAGTTACAATTCGTGTGTTCAAAGTAACACTGGGTGTTCCTCTTCACTCGAGTCACTTTCCAGAAAACCACATCAAACACACTGATATGGGAATTCTTGTAAGAAATCTAGCTAGCTCTGCCATAGTTAACAATGCATTGCTTCTACATGAATGCAAACTAACATAACATCTAGCCAAAACATTACATCATACACTCATTGCAACAACATAACTAGTAATCATAGATTATCCAATCAACATTCTCATATAAGCTATGCATTTATATAGGTAAGAAATATATTTATAACTAATCAAACCAAACCCAATAATCAACTTAATCATTCAAGTTATTTTGGTAATCAATTTTGAGGTATATATTTATATTCCTACAAAGAATATCACTAGAAGAATACCTCTTTCATAACTATAACATAACATAACTATATCCCATAACTTTCCATCAATGGGTTACTTACTTCACAACCCATATTTATTAAATTAAAATCAATTCCTAACTCATAAAATACACAATTTTCTTTGGAACACTAATAAAGTGTTATATCTCCAATCTACACAAGACACAAAACAATATTCAATAAAATCAAAGTCTCTTTTTAACTAATATATCAATATTCATCTTCCAACCAGAAAGAAAGAAGTTAATTTATCATAACTTGTAATATTTTGGCATGTGCATTAGATCCACAATACCACTACATCTTCATTGGTAATTGAGCATATTCAAAAACCAACATGCAATAACGGAACTTAAACAACACCATACCTTCTTTTTTTAGAAGTGTTACTCCTCCTAGGGGCTCTATGATATATAATGATTTTATAAGGGTCAAAATTTTGGTTATGGAGGGGATGTAATTATAGATTGGGAATGGCAAGGATGCATTATTCTTGGAGGATATTTTGATTCTTCTCGAACCCGTCTTTCCTAGTCCTAATTTTTATGATTTGAAGGTTCCTTTATCACTAAAATATGGAGAAAAAATAATTGATTATATAATCATCACTAATGGCAAGAGGATTTGGAAGCATTTGAATTTACATAAAACTAATATTTGGATCCTTTAGAGTTTGGTAAATTTGAACATGTTGTTACAATAGTATTTTCTTCCTCTATAGAATGACAAGGACTTCTTTGTATTGAATCATTCTCCTAAAGGCCTTTTTTATGTCAAAATTGCATATGAGGCCCAAAAATTGTCTAGGGAGGGATTTTTTCTAGTATAAAGGATTTGATATCCTCACTTGATCCTAAAGATTACATATTTTTGTGGCTATGTTTGTAAAACTAAACTTTGATGTAATAAAGTAATGTATCAAAGGTGGTACATTAACATGTACCTAAATAATGTAATATACTCTAACACCCTATGTATTATATTATTTAGGTATTGAAGACTTTAGTATTCAATATGGATCTTTATCTTGATCTTGGATTTTGTTGTCTTTTTCTATGTTTTCTATGTCATGTTTAAGCAAGTAATTAATATCGTCATAAAATTTTATCTTTGCTAAAAAGTCTTTAGCTTGATTAGGTCCTTATTCTACTACTTTAGTATTAGAATCGATATATTATATGTTTGTATCTTGATATATACTTCCATATTGCTCAATTTCTTCTTATTATATAGGTTGTAGATGGAAAATCAGTGCATAATTTTGCTATCCCCTCATCCTTTTAATTTTGAATCTTATATTTCCCCATATTCTTTAATGATATACAAGTTCTTCATTTTCTGCAATTATTTCTTCAGGAAATGTATTAGTATATTTTTGAAATACAATAATATCTTTTGATGTATCACTTGAGTCTAGAGTATATGTGTTTCTATGGATTTATCCAGTTTCTTTTATATTATTTTGATTTATGATGAGGCACATATTAACTCCATTTATGTGTTTGAAATCAACCATGCTTTTTATCTCCACAAGTTTACTTAATAAAATGATATTGAATGTTAATCCAATAACATACATCACATTATGTAACACAAAGTTTGGAAATTATTTACTAAGTGTTACACACATATCCATGTATATAATAGGTTTTTCTATTTTGCAATTTTCAATTTATAGCCATTAGTGATTTCAAGACAATAAAACCATTGTAGATTGGTAGTCATATTATGTCTAGCACTGGAATCAATATACCAAATATTCTTTTTATTTGGTATATTTTATGGATATTGATATTGTTTCCTTTTGTAGTGTGCCTTGTGATAATATATTCTTCTTTCTATTTTATCATTGTGGTAGTCTACCTTATGTCTCCCTCGTTTAAAGTATGTGAACTAGTTTGTTAAACCTATTCAAGACTTAGGTTTTGTAGGATTCCTTATGTCTCCTAAGTGATTAGAATATGCTAATAATATTGATAAGAATATTAGGAAATATTAGTTCACATTTTTAGTTTATTTTATAATATTTTGAGAATAATAATAATCAAAATCTATTTCACCTTATCTCTCCTATTGAAGTATGCACAAATGTGATTCTCTATGGTTGGAGTCGTTTTGTCTCTTTAATGTGAATATGAGACAAGTATAATAAATTCTAAATCTAATAATCAAGCAATAATTTATTCCTTAAATTCAATGATTCAATTCTCTAAATTCCAATTAACCAAGATTTGAAGTAGTATTCCTTATAACTCCCTAATTTGGAATTTTAGAAATTAATTAATATTTACAATATAATAATAATATTTCCAAGTATAAAAACTTATACCTCATATGATATTAAATGTAAATATTTTATTTCAACTAGAATTATTTCAATGATATACTATTAATAATATGAATATAATCTCGTTGATTTTCCTTTGAAATTTATTAAGGATAATTTTACATAAAACTTCAAATATAAATAATAATAATGATTCCAACCTTATAGTATCCCTTATTACTCCTTATAATAAAAATAATCAACCTATTTGAAATAATACCTTAGTAAGGTTTATGTGCATAATGCTTGACTTCAAACTCCTTTAAATATGATGTATCTCCTTACTAGTTTATGACACACTTGATGAATGTCATATTATGAGTGTATTTAATGCACTTTTATTCTCAATGCACTCTCACTTAATTCTCACTAAGGATACACTTTGAATTCCTAATATCTCTTATTTGGATGGCTATAAGTAAGCTTCTACCTTCTTGATATGAATTCCAAGTGGTGGTAGGCATTACCAAATACTTTTAGTCTTCTCATCAAGTGGTGCTAGTCTTGTAGAGAATTATACCATGTGGTTGTAGTCTAAATAACTTCTTAGGAATTGGCTAATATTGGTGAACATTCAAGATGCTTTGAGTGTTGAAGTTATGATGAAAGACATTACACAATTGAACACCCTTTCTCTTACGCTTTAGAGTTATGAAAATAGAGATGCCCTTTGTGCCAAGTGGTACAATATTCCTTCCACTATCGATACAAGTGTATATGCCTCACTTGCATATATGCTCACTTCCAACATACAAAAAACCTTTAAGCTTCCTCAACGCTCTCTTCTTGCCAACTATCTTCTTTGAATTCTTTGATAGAGAATGATTTCTCCTTCTTGCAATTTGTTGTATCATTGATGATGATGTCTTTTAGGGTTGGATATAGCTGTGATGATCCAAGGGAATTGGAATTGAGGTTTGATGGAGCTCCAATGGAATATTTTGGTGATTTTTCTTGGATGTCATATTTGTATATTGCACCTTCACTTTCTCCCTAATCCTCTTGTGCCTACTATATGTTGTCCTAAGCTTTACAGAGATATTTCTATGGATAATGCCTTATGTAGGTAGTTGATAGCCTCTTCACATAGATAGTTTATCCTATCTTCTATGTGGATACCATACACTTTGATAACCTATTTACATGGTCCCTTGTGCAATAGGTTGATGCCATTGTAACCACTACATATATCGATGTAAATGGTGTCTTCAGATACCTTGAAATCCATATTTATGTGCCCTTAAATTAATTAGTTACCCTACTTAAATTTTGCTTCTCAAAATTCAATATTGTGGCCACTTGGAGACTGCACATATACTACCTGTTGTGGTGACTTTAAGACACTCTTTCTTTGTACTCTTTTTTTGTATATAAAATAACAAAACTAATGCCAATGTAATGAAAAATATTTTACAATAGATAGTATCAAGTACTTTTATTTTACACTAATTTATATGTCTCCATTTGAAGCTTTTATTTCTCCTTATATATGGTAGCTCTCTACTCTAACTTATGAGAGAGGGCATAAATGTATTGTTGCAATATTTACTAGAAAACACTAAACTCTAACTCTTTTACTTGGATAACTTAGTAACAATGAATCCAAGCTATTAATCATGTAGCTAATATGCTTTTGAGAGGTTAATATTTGCACTAAAATCCTTAGTGCACCTTTAATAATATTTAAGAGAAACTAATATAGTGCAATTGCAATATCTCCTTATTACTCCTTAAAAGTAACTTATAATATGCACTAATGATAAATGTTAAAGAAATATTAGATTCTATATAATATCTACAACCTAATGTAGTAGTATTTGCTATACCTAGATAATAGGAAGAAGATATTTTTCTTTATATTTAAATATATGTAATTCCTATTTTAATGTGTAGGCATACACCTTAAGAGAAAATTTTTTGCACTTCCTTTGAAGAATATAAAATACAAGATTCTACTTGAAACTTATAAACTCTAATACAGTGCTAAATCAAACATAATAAAAAACAAAATATCTAAAGTTCAATTTATGAACCTTATGCACCCAAGTTTCTTACCTTAAAGAACTATGTGGATGATGAATGTTCTTGGTGATTAGGTTTACCAATTTTTTGCCCTACTGGATGAATTCATAGCTCTTCTTGGTTTTTTTAAATAGCTCTCTGCCTTATCCAAATTGTAGCTTCAAAACCCTCTAACTTACTTCCTTGAAACTATTTTTTGGAGTCTCTAGCTCTCCATTAGAATGTACTTTGTAAATCTGAATTTTTGCAGCTAGTAATGATATCCTGATTGCATCCCTCAAAAAGTCAATATTTCAACTAAAATGCTATACTTGAATCTCAAAATTTTTCTAGGGAACTCTCCCAAATCGTAGCTAAAATTTTCTTCAATAACCCTTTAGTGTTCTATTGTAGATTCAAAAAACCTCTATCTTTGAAATATGCCTGCTAGATATCAAAGGTAATCTTCAAATATCCAATATATGATAGGATTATTTTGTCTCCATTCTCCTTCAACCTCATTATTGAATTGTAACTTCAATATCAATAATATAAATGTCTTGAGGTCTTCACAAATCTCATTAAAATTTGAAAAAATGCTTACCAAATCCTTCTTCCTTGGCCTTGTTTTCAGATGACAACAATTATATCGAGTCCTTCACTATCATGAGCTTCTCCTTGGTAGTGAATTTATCCAATGAATTCTTCTAGGAAAACCTTCAATGGTCTTCTCTAAATTATTTCAATGAGGCTATCCAAACCTTCTTCGTATTTCTCCTTGAGACCTCCACTCTAGGGTCTTCACTCTTATATATTTTATTATCTTTCAAAGAAGTCTCTTTCTTAAAAATTCTCTTTTAGAATTTTAGAAATGATATGTTCCTCTCGAATATTTGAAATCTACTACTACTAGAATCTAGAACAAGACCTTTGCTAGTCCTTCAATATTCCAAGATTGGAAGTTCATCAATAGGACCTTTAATGGGTCTCTTCAACTTCTTCTGGAAGAAGTTTTAAATCTACAATATGTAGTCTATAATGGAGATCACTAGTCTCAATATTCCCCTAAAATATTCTTTGGAGTCCGTTCTCCCTTGAATCTTCAATAAGACTTCTATGGCCTTTTCATATTTTACAATGCATAGGTCATCAATATCTAGTAATGGGGCATTTTCTATATACCTCCAAATTTGCAATCTTCTACTTATTTCTTCTGGTAATGGATTGATCCTAAAGAAGATATTCTTCCTATATGTCTGTAGGAAGCTTCCCAACTTTCTTTCAATCTTATTTTTCTACAACAAATTATTGTGACTATAATGGAAGAAATTATAAATATATAGATAACAAATCTTTACTAGTTGATTTATCAATCTAGTGGAATAAATTTTGAGTCTTAGTATTCAAAAGTTTTTTTGCAACTCTATGGAAAGACTCTAGCTAATGCAATATCCAAAAACTCTAGATATGAGATTGCTATTTTCCTCTCAACATCTCTTGTGGCTCTCCCTATTTCTGTCAATCTACCATGTGCTTTAATATGACTGCTAGCTTTTGATAATGTATGATATGGGAAAAGCAATCACGAGATGTATAGCTATGTATAAAAATAATATAATGAGCTTCTACAATAATTCTAAAATATGCTATTAATAGAAACTCATAAAAAATTGCACAATGTAATATAATAGACGACATGAACACTCCATACTTTAATGGAAGCAATATTGTACCCACTACTCTATAGTGATCTCTCCTTCTCTACTCTCTATATCTATGTCTATTTTTTATCTGGCCTATATATAAGAAAATAAGTTACTTGGACCTTACTCTTCCTATGAATCTCTAACTACCATTTCTATGACTTATGTACAAGTGAATTCTTTGTGTTTTTACATCATTGTACAATGGCACTTGTGCATTTGTTACATTGGTGGAAGTAAATACTTAATTTTACTCTCAAGTAAACTCCTACTCTAGTAATGTACCAAAGGTGGTACATTAATTTATCTAAATAATGTAATATACTCTAACATGGATCATATTTTCATCTATTATGATTTCTATAATAAAGTGCTCAATACTTTACTAGATTATTTTTCTATCAAGTGGATGTTACCTCAAAATTTCAAGGAACTTTTCACTTGGTGGAAATCCCCTTCATTATTATAGAGGGGGAAAACAACCCCACTGCATACAATTCCCACAAAGAGAGGACAAAGAAGCCTTATGGGGTGAACCACAGGGACTACGTGGTTGTTCTCTACACTCGATGCTAGGGGGAAAGGGTTCATCAGGAATGAATTTAAGGAGTCATTCTAAATCCACAAGAATTTTAGGAGTGTTTAATGTATTTGATTAAAGATAAAACACCTAGATTTGGTCTTTCTAGATCTAGACTATAAAAGATAAAGAACAATGTAGAAATACAAAAATGTAGGAAAACAAGAACAAATATTAAAATGATTCTTTATTTGAATGCTTTCTAACCTAGGGTTATAAAAATACAACCTTTAAGTAAGGGATCTAGAAGAGATGCACAAGCAAAATTAACCCTAAGTGCATACTATATGCTATTTTATTTTCAATGCCTAGAATTGATTAAATATACTTAATAAAATCAGATCTAGGGTTTTATAAAAGAAATAAAAGCACCCAGTAATTAGCCTAGAATGCCAATCAAAACACTTATCTTATTTGATGTTTTATCTTTGTATCTATCCCTTTATCCAAAGCTATTAATAATATATATTCCTACAAGATAACTCAGCATACACTTAAAAATGGAATTGGTGTTAGGGGACCTACATAGGCTACTGTACAACAGTGCTTGGAGGTGCAAAAATCAAGCCCCCTAGATCATTTTAGATGACCTTTGATAATTAGAAGCAAAAATTGACCTTTGGAGAAAAACAAGCATTAATGTAATACAACAAAACATAATACAAAAATCATAAAATAAAATATACCACTATGCTCTAGATGTAAATTAATATGCAATGGAGAAAATAGAGAGCAAATTTTCCCTAGTTTGGTCTCAGGTAAAATCGTGTCCCATAATAGGCAATCGTGATAACACCAAGCAAAATTATGCTTCATAGCAGACCACACACAATTTCACATAAACTATGTGAAAAATAATGTATTAATATAGAAGCTCAATTAAGTCACTTAGAAAACCTAAATGTGCATGCAGAAGAGCAAATTCACCTGGCAGAGAGTGCAAAAGTAAAACATAATGGTTTTAGATCTCTCGGATGGTCAATCTCTCCTTAGGGCTCCAACAACAATCCACCAAGAGTGAAGAAGAATAATACAGTAGACAATTAAACTCCAAACTCCAAATTTTCTTGCAAGAAAATAAGAAGGATGCAAACCAAATAAAAACACTTTGCGTTAAATCAAATGCAAGCAATAAAATAATTAAGTGTAAAATAAAATGAGCATGTGGTAAATTGTGTGTCATAGTGTATGAAAAGTGAATTCAAACCCTCGTTATATATTGTATTTGAAGATGAAAATATTAGGAAAACAAAGAAGGGCCGATGTAAAACATGCCAATCCAAAATAGGGTTTTAATGAGTAAAACCCTAAGAAGTCAAAATCGTACCTCATCTTGTCTGATTGCAATATCGTAATGCAAAGTCACACCCCATCAAATACTGGATGTGATTTTTCATAAAGAGGAAAAATAGGCAAAACAGAGGGGTTAAAGCTTTGTCCTTGCCCTAGGCAAGTCTAAGGGATCCCCTAGAGGACATAGAAAATATTTCCCACTGAAGTGGGTCAATTTTTCATGTATACAATTTTCTTCCTCTTTGACCCATTTATGGCCTAATAAATATGTCAAATAAGAGATGTAAAAACCCACAAACAAATAATAATAAGCAAAAATGAGGTGGCTAGTTTAGAATAAAGGGATGGTGCAAAAATGGTGTTACTCTGAACACTTTCAAATTTTGCACATAAATCAAGGTATTAGGAACATTAATACCTATAACGCTAGGTTTCCACCTTGAGTTTTATGAGGTACATGATCCTCATAAAAATGCAAAAAAAGGTAGACTTATAAGACGAAGAAGCAAGAAAAAAAACCAAAAAAAGAAGTGCACAAAAAATAGGGTTAAAAAGTGAAAATAAAGCAAAACCCTAATTCATTTTAACTACACGAGGAGGAAGAAAGGGGGATCTATAGAAATGGCGGATATGGTACTACTGATACACAATTTAGTGATTATGAGGGGTTAAGATAGCATGGAAGCAAAGCGGACATGGGTAGGATCAAAAACCCTTCTTTGCATGCCAAGTTTTTCAATTTTTGCATGCACTTTCAGTGGTTTTCTGCCAAAACCAGCAGTTTTTCCACATACAACTTGGGCATTATTTCGTGACCCAATCATGATTTTTCCCTAGGTAGCAGTGGTAAAATCAAGCCTAGAAAAAATCTACCAAGCGCGATTTTGGTAAAAAAGGAAAAAAAGGAAAAAGGAAAAAGAGAAAAAAAAGGGAGGGGAAAAAAGCAAGCAAACAAATTTTAATATATATAATTTGATGATGCTATGGATTTATATTAATTTTAAATTAATTAATTAATTAATTAATATTTGTGTATTAATTTTTTTTAAATTTATTAATGGAAAATTTTTATTTTGTTTTTATTGCAGCTTAGGGTACTCAAGATCTGTGAGTGGAGAGCAGACTCCCTAGAGGTGGAGCTAGAGGCACTCAAGAAAGAAGATGAATGATTTAGTAGTGGTGGGGCTAGACTACCTCAGGTATAGGCAGATAGGGCTCTACTAACAACATTGGTAGAGAGGTGGTACTTGGAGTCATCTACATTTTGGTTACCTATGGGAGAGATGACCATAACATTGGAGGATGTGTGGCACATATTATGCATCCCCATTAGGGGAGATAAATTTATAGAGTGTGAGGGAGACCAGAAACCTTGTAATAATTTTTAGGAGGCTATACCCACGAGGTATGAGAGAGCAACATAGTCATGGATGACTTGGTGGGGTAGTATGGGGTAGAACCATTGATGACCATGCTCTGCGAGGTGGTTGTGGGTATGTTGATATGCCATACTAGTAGGTGATATCTACCATGGGAAATGGTATGTATAGTGGCATACATGCAAGACCAGAGGTCTATGTTTACATGGGTTCCATATGTGATGGCTCACTTGTATAATATGTTGTACAACATTGTATACAAGTAGTATATAGGGATAGTGTGTACATAACCGCTCTAGGTGTGGATCTAGGATCACATAACAATGTAGATATCAAATGCACTGCCAAGTCCATTGCCTAGTCCAAAATGAACAAAAACATATAAGTGGTCTAGATCCTTAGAGCAAGCTATGAGGATATATGCCAAACATCTACCACAAGTGAGGCAGATAGTAGATGAGCTAAAGGAAGCCAAGATAATATGATAACCCTAGCATATATACCCATTAGAGTTTAAGGATAGGAAAGAGTTGGCAAGGTTTAGGAGGATCAAGTGGTTGAGGTAGTTCAGGATATTCTAGGACATCTCAAAGCTGGGGGACTATTAGTATCAGAGAGTCTACCAAGATCTAGCATGGGTAGGAGGCAAACTCGACTTGACTAGGCGGGTCAAGGAGGACATAGATGATCCTCATTACATATATCCTAGGGTGTATGATACGAGAGTGACCTTTAGCTACTAGTGGTAGTACAGAGGATTCATGCTCCGTAGGGTCTCCATAATAGTTTTAATATAAAGGTGCCAGCTGATGGGTTTGTACATGCAGCTAGCATTACAAGAGGTTGCTCATAAGGCTACATAGAGGGCTTAGTAAAGACTAGTAGCTCCTAGATAGAGGTATACTTGGGTCAGGATTAAGTTGGTGACAAAGGACACTAGCACTACCAGTATCAGGAAGATAGGGGCATCCAAAGTTACCACCACAAAGGCCAAGGTACTACCACATGGAGGATCAAGAGAGGCCTCCACATAAGCAGTAGCTATCTAGGCTCTAGTATAAGGGGATCTGAGGGAGGAGGCAGAGACACTATGATATTAGATGGTGACTTCCTGGACCACCTCTTTCTCTAAGTAGAGGATAAGAGTCAGGATCTTAGAGCTAAGCTATGCTAGGCTAGGGATCGAGATGACATGCCATTTTTTTATTGTGGCATGCACCCCTAGGTATTGGTTGAGTGTATCGATAATGGACTATGGTACATCAAATAAACACGACTATATCTTTATATTTTCTTTGAGTAATACATAACTACTTTTATGTTTTGTGAATGTGCGCATGTGAATATAATGTTATCTTAGATGTTATTTAATTTGATTTTTTATGAATGTAATATATATTAAATGCAATGCTATATGAAATGCATGCATTGAAAATGAGGAAACAAATAAATAAAACATGAGATGAGGAAAAATAAGATGAAGAGTAATACGAAGAAGAAGACAAAGAAAAATGATCCAAAGGGAAACCATCTAAAATAGAGAAGGATGGTTGAAATATAGGATTGAGACCAGGATAGGTCACAAGGGACCAATGTGACTAAATACTATGAATCTTACCATAAAAGAAGGGAGCTAAACCCACTATGGGTGTAGTGCTCACTGAGAGGTATGTGGTTCTAGAGTTTGACATGCTATGGGTGGTTGATAAATCATTGAATAATATGGGGATATTACCCACTAGGATGTATGTCGAAGCGTACTAAAAATGGCCAAGGAGCTTATCCTGTAATGAGGTGTTTAGCCTGGTGAGTCAAAAGGGAGTATAACCTGATAGAAGATCATATATAATAAGATACATGCTAGGATGTATATATATACCATGTGGGGTATAATATAAGGATAAAATATATATATTAGGTGAGTGCTACCCTCGATATGGTTTAGAGTAGAAAACAAGCTAGTGAGTGTGTGCAGTTATGTCGAAAGACAACTTTGAAAAAAAAGAAAGCATATGTATTTCCTTGTTAAAATCAAAGGAAGACAAAGAAAATAAGACAATGAAAAATTGAAAAGAAAATATTAATGAGCTATCTCACTTGATCTAAGATATACTCTCATTACTTCCAAGGTCAAGGAAGATAAAAATTTAAGAGACAAAAAAGTAAGAAATAAAACTGAAGAAGAAAGCCCTAGGTGGGGATATTACTAGGCATTAGAATATAGAGAGAGTGCAATGCATGTGAGATATGACCTAACTAGGTATCATAAGATGTCATTATCGTAATATCCCTAAAATCTATACGATTAAGAAGTCATGAACAAGCAATCATGCAAAATATTACATTCAAGCATGCAAGTTAGATTAGATGTCAGATAAGAAATGCAAAAGGATGACAAGAAAAAATACAACATGGACAAGCATATGGATGCAATGGAAATGAAAATGCATAAATAAATGATGATCAACTATTTTTTTTGTATCTTATTATTAAGTAATCTGAATAACTTAATTTAAGCAAGTAGAACAAAAGTCGACACAAAATCTAAAAGTGTCACCTTTCTTAACAAAAAGAACAAACATGCCATGGGTTGTTTTTTAAAATAAATCTGTAAAAGGCAAACCTTCTCAGTAATTAGAATTAGGGATAGGCACATTCATAGCTCTTTCTTTGGTAGCCATAGAATGATAATCAATGTACTTACAAACATAACCATTATTTTAACATAAGGAGGAGCAATTCCTTACTTTGCAAGATCGCTATAGGACATCAAAGTAGGATCCTTTGCTAAAATAGAAAGTTTACTTTTAGATCATATAGAATCAATCATATTTCAAAAAAAGACACTAGAAGAATAAGGGGGACCATCATCCTCATCACCCACTTCTGAATATTTATAATCCATATATCCAGCATAAGTCATAAGATGATCGTCATTATCAAATGGTAAATGTTGGTCTTTACTAGGTATAAAACCTATGCCACATCTCCCAGGCTAGATTTCGATATCCAAAGGCTCTTGAATTCCCTTTTGTTGTGGCCCAAAAATTTACCTACATATCCCATACTAGATAGGATCTATTTAGGAAGTGGGTAGTCATTGGTAAGGTAACAATGAGAAAAATAATGCTTAATGGGAGAGGGATTGCTACCATGTATTTTATCCTCAAAGGTATTTCTTGCAAATACAAAGGTACACATTCCAAAGTGTACAACATCATATTTCTTATGGGATAAAATTGTGGCTCTTGGTGATGGTGGTAGCTTGGCTAGATCCAAAAGAGGTGATTGAACAAACTGATTATCATGATCCTGAGATGAAGAATTTAAGATATGTTCCTCACTTATTTTTAAATTTTAAAATTGTTTTGATATTTGAGATGAGGAATGTAGAGAAACCATTGAAGAGATCGAGGGACATAGGTTGAACTCATATTGAGCTCGTTATATATTTGAACAAACTTAAAATGGTTGAGGTTCACCCAAAATGGTGAGAATTTGATCTTTAAACTCAAATTTGAGACACTGATTAAGAGTAGAAGGTATAGCCTTTATTACATGGATTCAAGGTCATCCAAGAATAATATTAAAAGATGCAGGATAATGTAGCACATAGAACAAAGTATCCAATATTTTAGGTCCAAATTTGAGAGGAAGAGATACAATACGACAGGCTTCTTGGGACTCATTTTTGAAAGCTTTTATAATGATATCATATTTTGTTAAATCTTCCTCTTTTAATCCAAATTTTTGAAATAATTAATATGTACACATGATGCAGAAGCATCCAGTGGTGTAAGAGTGATCTTGTATCATCCAAAATTTGTATTTAATTTAATTATTTTCTAAGTGTATTTAGTTGTATAGGGGATAGAAATTTAGAGCCATTGGTGAAATAATCTCCCTAATACCCTAAACGGTTTGGGAGATATGTACGTTTTATGGCAAAACCCTACCAAAAATAGTGAAAATCTAGATACCCAAACTTGCAGGTGAATTTTGAGGGTATTAGAGGACAAATTTGAAGGTCTCGTTCCCTTTCTGAAAATTTCTCATGGCAGTCAATCATAGCAACGAGCGTGAAGTTATGACCCTGGGAAATTTTCCTCCGAAATTCAATTTTCAAATGCATTTTTTCAGGCAGGAAAAGGGGAAAACAGGGTATTAGAGGGAAATTTCAAAATTTTAAAAGGAGCTCTTTATTTTGTATATGAGAAAATTAATGAAAAATGCTTGGTTCAGTTGACATGATAAAAGGAAAAACACCTATGTATTGTTTGCTAACATGATCAAAGGAAAAACACCTATCTATTGATTGTTTTGTGTTGCTTGATCCGCTTCAACACAAATTGAGGGAAGAACCATTATTAGTCCAAATTCACTTGATAAAAGTATCCCCAATAAGTACAGTGAAGTAAATTGAAGAATCCTCTTGCAAGTTTGAGGAAGGTTTATCATCATACGAAAATGAGATATGATGTATCCCAAGAGAATCTACGATATCAACTACAACATTGGGTAAAATATTTTAGGGAACTGGTTGTTGCTTTATAAATTCCATCAAAGCATCTCTATAATTGGTAGAAGTATGAAGGAGCTCTAAAATTGATATATTTGCAGGAGTGCTAGCCAATATTTTTGCAGATCAAATGAATCTTAGGTTGTGGTCTCAACACAATAGGTGGAATCCATGTATCTGAAGCTTTACCTTGATTATTTCTTAAAATTGAACTAGGTTGTAACACAAAATTCTATCCTTTCTAAGGATCCTAAGTTTGGGCTTGTCTTCTTGTAGTTACCCTATCCATGCCAACCATATTACCATAGGGATGAGGCTCATTTTGTTGGGCCACCTGATTTGCTGCTTGTTGACTATGTTTTGGCAATGCATCTTTAAATATTCTTGTATTGTGATTGGTAGTCACATTTTGTTGTACAGGTACTTGATTATATACTATTTTAAAATTGCTTAAGTGAATACATCCTGCATCAATCATATTTTGAACCACATGTTTCAATTTTTTACAAGAATTTGTCCAAAGTCCTTCAACTCTATGATATGCACAATTCCGAACTACCTTATATCAATGAGTTGTAGTATTTGGTTATCTAATAAGAGGTAGCTCAATTAACTTAGCTTCTAAAAGTTGTTATAAAACTACTTCCATAGATATATTAAGCCTTGTAAAATTCCTTTGTGGAGGTTTATGAAGTACTATATTTTATAGATTTTTAGTAACATTATTAACAGGCCTACTATCCATTCCATTGTTATCTCCTATGTGTTTATTCTTTAAGACCTTGTAGGTTTCTCTTCCTTAACTTTGAGTTGACCTCTACTGATGAGAGCATGTTCTAATTTTCTTTCTAAATCAATTGCTTTATCAAAATATATAATAGTAGTAGTCTCTAATAGATAATATAATTATTCTTATAAATTACCAATAAATATCTCAAGCATGTCTTTAGAAGGTAAAGTATATCTCAAACATTCAACTAAACTTCTCTAACAAGCTAAAAATTCTAAAACATTTTATTCTTTACCTTGTTTTAAGTTATAAACATCTTTCATTGTCACTTTTGCCTTAATATAAGTTCCAAATTGCTCAACAAATAATTCTACCATTTATTCAAAAGTCTTCAAAGAATAATTGGGCAACCGATAATACCACTCTAATGGTATACCACCAAGACTCATATAAAATGTTTTAAGTAACAATATACCATCATATATGAGATCATGGTAAGTTATTTTATATATTCTTAAATATTCTATTGGATATTCTATCCCCTTATAGATAGGCAATTGGCATAGGAAAATGCTTAGGATAAGGTCTAGTAGCAACAAGAGTATCCAATGGTTGGTTATACATTTCCTTATAATTGTAAGTAAAACTTGAAGGTTGAATCATCTCAACTTTTGAAACCAACTATTTCACCATATTTTCCAATTTTTTTACTTCTGGATTATTGTTATCTATTGTTTCAAAATTCCCATATATGTGTTGAGTAACCAATGATTGATTCAAGTTGGAAGTATGGATATTATATGTGGCACCTTGTGAAAGTGGACAACTAACATTGGGAAGAATAAAAGCAAAAGTGTTGATATTAGAAGATTGAGGAAGAAATTGAGAATATTTTTTAGTGACACTACTAATTGGAGGAGATTGTATATTCCTTCCAATGTTGGTGGTTGTAGTAATATCAATAGCTGAGTTCAACTTATCAAGATGTACTAATTTAAACAAGAATTTTATTAATTTAGCATAGGGGAGCTTATTGGAGGATGAGAAGGAGTTTCATCTCTATCAAGGTAATATTCTTGATCCATGCCTTCCAATATTTTGTTCGTATTAGCTTTCATAAACCCCAAATATTCTCAAATAATAAAAATACAAAGCTACCATTAGGTCCCTCATAAGAATAAAAACCCATCTCAGTATCCATGTTATCTTATTCTTTTGGATCTATGTTAGGAACCTCTTCAATATTATCATATTCAATAGGAACACAATTAGACTCAAGATGCTTTCACTAACTTCTAAGGACATGAGCCATTAGAGAAGAAAAAGGATAGAAGATAATGCTAACAAAAAAAATAAAAAGATTTTAAAAGATATTATTAAGATTCTCCAACCACACAAACAGATCTAATAATCTTTCTTAAATATATTAAAAATAAAAGGAGGCATTCACATAGGGATCAGCAAATATGTAGAGGGGTAAAACCACCCCATAATGTACAATTTATACAAAGAATGGATTCGCTTAGAGAGTGAGGAAAGAGAAGCCTTATGAGGTGAACTGTAGGGGCTACGTGGTTGTTCTCTATACTCGGTGCTAGAGAGGAAGGGCTCACCCAGAATGAATTTAAGGACTCATTCAAACTCCATAGGAATTTCAAGAATGTTTGATGTATTTGATTAAAGATAAAACACCTAGATTTGACCTTTATAGATCTAAACTATAAAATATAAAGAACAATGGAGAAATACAAAAATGTAGGAATACAAGAACTAATATTAGAATGATGCTTTATTTGAATGATTTCTAACCTAGGGTTCTAAATAGATAACCTTTAAGCAAGGACTCAATAAGAGATGCACAAATAGAATTAACCCTAAGTGCATACTATATGCTATTTTATTTTCAATGCCTAGAATTGATTAAATATACATAATAAAATCAGATCTAGGGTTTTATAACATAAATAAAAGCACCTAGTAATAAACCTAGAAGACTAATCAGAACACTTAGCTTATCCAATGTTTTATCTTTGTCTTTACCCCTTTGTTTAAAGCTATTAATAATACATATTCCTTCAAGATAACTCAGAAAACACTTGAAAATGGAATTAGCATTAGGGGGTCTACTTAGGCCATCGTAAAACAGTGCTTGGAGGTGCATTTGTCAAGCTTCTTAGGTCCTTTTAGCTGATATTTGACAATTAAAAACAGAAATTGACCTTTGGAGGAAAATAAGTATTAATGTAATACAACAAAATAGAATGCAAAAATCATAGAACAAAATATGCCACTATGCTCTAGATGTAAATTAATATGCGATGGAGAAAATAGGGATATCATATTTCTCCCAGTTTGTTCTCAGGAAAAATCATGTCATATAATTGGAAATCATGATAACACCAAGAAAAATCATGTCCCATAGCATAATAAGCACAATTTCGCATAAACTATGCAAAAAATTATGTACGAATGTAGAAGCTCAATTAAGTCACTCAAAAAATCTAAATATGCATGAAGAAGAGTGAATTCACTTGGTAAAGAGTGCATAAGTAAAACAAAAAGGTTTTAGATCTCCTAGATGGTCATTCTCTTATGAGGGATCCAACAATAATGCACCAAGAGTGAAGAAGAATAATGCAGCACATAATCAAACTCTAAACTCCAAAGTTGCTTACAAGAAAAGAAGAAGAAGAATACAAATCAAATAAAAAAACTTTGTGATAAATCAAATATGAGCAATAAATCATTAAGTGCCAAATAAAATAAGTGCATTTTAAATTATGTGTCATCATGTGTGAAAAGTGAATTTAAACCCTCATTATATAGAAGATTTCAAGGTGAAAATAGCGGTAAAACCAAGGGGGGCTGATGTAAAACACACCAACCTAGAAAATTAGGGTTTTAATGCATGAAACCTTAAAATGGTAAAATCATACCCCATCCAGGCCGATCATGATATCACAATGTTAAGTCACACCCCATCAAGGATCAGGTGTGATTTCGCATAAAGAGGAAAAATAGGAAAAACAGAGGGAGGAAATATTTGTCCTTTCCGTAGGTAAGTTTAAGAGGTCCCCATAGAGGGCTTATGGAAGATTACCCAATGAAGTGGGTTAAATTTTTGGAGTGCACAATTAGTCACAACCTCATTAGGGTGTCGAACCTAGTTCTTCCTTGTTTTTCATGAGGTATTTGGTGGGAGAGAAACAAAATAAATTTCAATGATATTACTAGAGATGAATCCTTTGCCTTTAAAAGGATTAAAGTTGCTATTGAGAATAAATTGGTTATGTTTGATGTCAAAAATGGTAGGGAGAAAGCTATGGAGAAAGGGATTGCTATTGGTTATAAATTGAATCTAGGGTCTTCTGCTTCTATATCCACTAGTCAAAAATATTACTTATAAGATGGTATAAACCAATTAAAGAGTGGGTCACCATGAAATTTGATGGGGTTGCCAAAGGTAACCTCGAGAGGCCTAGTGAAGTAGGTGTTGTAAAAAATGATAATTGTGAGATCATTTGGGATTATTCCCAATATTATGGTATTCAAACCAATCACCTAGCTAAAGCTAAGGAACTTTTCTTAAGTGTTCATCAGGTTTTTTAGAGCGACTTCAAAAGACTTCTTGTACAAGGTGACTCCTTGGACATCATTTGGGATTTATAGGATAGCAATATTCATTAATTGTTTCATCCTGAATATTATTAAGGAAATCTATAGATTGGAAGGTATGTTAGAAGTTAAAATTGAGCATATATATAGGGAAGGTAACCTGGTTGCTAATGTTATGGCCAATTTGGGGGTGGATAGTGGTCAATTCAAAATTTGGAAAGATAATTTTCCTTTGTGTTTAATGATAATTGTTGCTTTGGAAGCATTGGGTCTACCTATCTAGTAGACCATTTTCTTGTCTTTCTATTTGGATGAGCTCTCCTTTGTGTTGTAGTGATCCTCTCTTTAAGGGATTTTTTTTGGGGGGTTAGTCATTTTACTCCCTAGTCGTTTTCATTCTTAGGAAATATGCTTGGAGTATTACCCTCACCCTTGATATTTGGGATTAAAGTTATATTATACAAAATAGAGCAAGATATTTGGTTCCTCTAAAAGAAAGTTAAAACAAAAAATCTCCTTTATACCTTGTTGGGTGGTGGCATCTATGTTTTAACATGGCGTAATATTTCTCTTTTGTTTCCTTGGGTGTTTTTTGGGTTTATTTTCTATTATTTTGGCCTTAGAGGATGGTTTGTGCTTAATTTACATTCTCTTTATCTACCTCCTATAATGTGAAAGTTTTTGGAAGCCTTTAAAATTTTGTTTTTCACAAATAATAAAAAAAAACATTGAGTTAAAAAGATATAGAAATAAACAAGAAGATAAAATATTGACATAACTAATTGTTGGACATTTTGAGCTTATTTGGTTGTCATTGATGTCAAGGTGAATATTCGTCAATGATGCCAAAGTAAACATATGAAGATGTCATTAATTACATGGAGCACACCATTAATAGCACCAGGAACAATGCGAAGTGTTGAAGAAAAAGTTGGCAAAATAATATTTTATGAGGGTTTATGGTAAACTCATGGTGGAATATTAAATGATTTTATTAAAATCATTATGAGGATATAAAAGTCTCCTCACACATTGAGATGGCAGTTAAATTTTTTAAAAGACCCACATTGGAAGAATAAGTTACAAAATTAAGGGTTTAAGTTTAAACCCAAGGAAGGCTTTAATCTTCTTAAAGCTAAAGTTTAAAGTTTATAAATATAATTTATAAAATTTAAATTTCTTAGAATTTAAATATTTTATAAATTATAAAGGTTGGAAAGCGCTGATGTCATCAAATAAGTGGGAACGCTGACATCAAAGCAAATGAAGGAATTCATGTATAAATTAATGCCAAGGAGGCATTCGAATATTACCCCTCGATATTTGAAGGCATGCGAAAAGGTTTTGAAATATTTTGTGCAATCGTGATTGTTGAGAAAGAAGACAAGGATTTGCTTGTCTTTAGTGCTAGGTAAAAGACAAAAGGGAAGGGGATATTTGGTTAAATCGAGAAGGACATGGTGGTCCATTGGCAGTGCACGTTTTTTGAAGGTATTGGTAGTTGAGTAGACCACAATCAATTCGTGTGGACGTTAGACATGTTCAACTTGATCACCAAGATAAATTTTTTGTTTACATTCAATTTTGAGCGCTAGGTGTGGTAGAAGGAGCACAAGGTGCTCATGGGTGTTAAGCATGCATCTAGCGCATGTAGTGTCTAAGATCGTGGCTAGAGCACTCGTGAGGGAAGAGTGTGTGGGTTCGAATCCCACTAGTGGCAGAGGTAATTTTTGATTAAATTTTTATGTTACCCAAAGTTTTTGCTAAGGTATTGTTTGGAGTTATAAGGGTTTGTGGAGAATTATTTATTGGTAGTCGATTTGTGTTGTTAGGAGTTATAAGGGCTTGTGGAGAATTATTTATTAGTAATTAATTTGTGTTGTTTAGAATTTATAAGGGTTTGTGAAGAATTAATTTTTGGTAATTGTTATGTGCCTTTTGGAGTTAAAAGGTTTTTGAAAGACTAGTTTATTAAGAAATGATTTATGTTATTTTAAGGAAAAAGGATTTGATTATTGCTAAATTTATTTTTGCCATTAAAATTGATTAAAGAGGTTTTGAGTTATTTTAGTGGAAGTTGAAATTATTTAGTTGGGAGTTTATAAGGTGTTATTGGATAAATATTTTATGTATGTTGATGGTTGTTTTGAAAGGTGGAGTGATAAGCTGTAATTGATTAATTTACATTATATTGTGAGATAAGATTTATATTCTAACCTCTTTAATTTTGGCATAGAAGTGTTTGTGGTTGTGGCAGATTTATGAGATCACTTCATCATCAAGAAAAAGGTATGGGCAAATTCTTCCATAAGTTGAGTTTATTGATTATTTTTCTGAAAATAAGTTTGGAGTGAAAAGGACTTGATTAGGGTTTCCTTTTGAGAGTATTTGAGTTAATGCATCAAGGTTTTCTAGAATAAAGAGTTTTGATTAAAACCTTGTTTGATAAGCATTGTTGTTGAAGCCATTGGTTGTGAGAAGAACTTGAGTTAGGGTTTTACAAAAGAATATGAGTATCATTGTTATGTGAAGATTATTTTACAAGAATTGTTGTTGAAGCCATTGGTTGAGCAAAGAACTTGAACAAGGGTTTGAAAAGAAAATAAGTATCATTATTATGCGATATTTGATGTTGAGCATTATTGAAAATATTTTGAGTTGGTGGTTATATACTTGGACTAGGGTTTGTGAGCAAGGGTTGTCTCATTGAGTGATTGGTTGAAAATTTTGATTGAGCCTAGTCAAGTGTATGTGTGAAGTAATTGTTCAATTTCCATAAAATAAACTATTCTATATTATTATTTGAGTTGAGAAAGTTATTGAGCATTGGGTATAGAATATATTAGGTCTCTAAAAATTTTCTTTATGTTTCTATGATACTTGAGCAAGTTCTGTGTGGACTTGTTGAGCAGAGTTGGGCAAGTTCTGTGTGGACTTGTTGAGCATATTTGAGCAAGTTCTATATGGACTTGGTGAGTATATTGGACAAGTTCTGTGTGGACTTGTTGAGTAGATTTGAGCAAATTCTATGTGGACTTGTTGAGTATATTTAAGCAAGTTCTATGTGGACTTGTTGAGCATATTTGGATAAGTTTTGTGTGGACTTGTTGAGCATATTTAAGCAAGTTCTGTGTGGACTTGTTGAGCATATTGGACAAGTTATATGTGGACTTGTTGAGTAGTTTTGAACAAGTTCTATTGGATTTGTTGAGCATATTTGAGCAAGTTCTATGTGGATTTATTGAGTGTATTTGAATAAGTTCTGTGTGGAATTTTTGAGCAGATTTAATCAAGTTCTATGTGGACTTGTTAAGTAGATTTAATCAAGTTCTATGTGGACTTGTTGAGCAAATTTATGCTAGATCGAAGGACTGTGTTTAGTGCAAATTTGAGATAGATATTTTGAGGTGACAGAGTAGAGAGGACAATAGTCTCCAATGGATAGATATCCATCAGCCAGGGTAGTGAGGATGGGTCTTCTGAGTGGGGACAAGATTATTCAGTGGAGGGATATCCACAAGCTAGTGCAGTGGAGGTAGTAGTCTTCTAGAGGATCACCACCCAAAGTAGAGGAGAAGGAGTTCTCCTGTGAATAGAGATACATTAAATTTATTTAGTAGATCAACATCTCCTTTGGATAGAGGTCCTTAAACATTGTAATAGGGAAAGGATTCCCAAGATATTGGTCGAGAAAATTTTAGTGAAATATTTTCTCCATGGAGAAGCTCATATTGGGTGAACCACATAAATTATGGTATCTCTATTGTGTGTGGTGTTTTTTACATTGCTTTGATTACTGCTACTGATATTTCTATCTATACACTACATAATATTGATTGGAAAAGAAAAGTAAAAAGTGGCCTTATACTATTCACACCCCCTCAAAGTATAAGCTTGTGTTATTCAATTGTTACTAGACCAGGTTCCTTTAGAAGAGTTTAACAACTTGAAGGAAAAGCTAACAAGAATACAATGGATCCTAAGGAGGTGTCCTCAAATAATTTAGCACCAGTATTTGATGGAAGTGACTATTTTTATTGGAGTATGATGATGAAGATCTACCTGATGGCACATGACAATGAAATTTGGGAAGCAGTGGAATTTGGATACGATACCTTAGTCAATCCTCCTACATATAAGGAAGGTAAGATTCTACAACACTTTAATTAAAAAGCAATGAATTAATTTGTGAGAGGTTTGCATAGAAGAGAGTCTATGAAAGTTATGCATTATCAAACTGCAAAAGAAATATGGGAAAAATTATAAAATATATATGAAGGAGATAAAAGTTTCAAGAAAGAAAATATGTGAAATCTCAAAGGAGAAATTGAAGAATTAAGAATGAATGATGAGGAAACTATTAGTGCTTATCTACTTAGAATTTATGAGGTTGTTAATGATATGCAAGGACTTGGAATGAAGATTGATGAATCTGATGTTTGCGATAAAGTATTAAGCTCTCTTCCAAAAAGGTTAAGTGAATAGGTTTCTGCTATAGAAGTGTCAATGGATGGTGATACTCTAACCAGAGATAATTTTCTTGGTATGCTCATAGTATTTTAAATAAGAACAAAATATCCTATTATCCAGAAGGAAGTAGGATTCAAAGCAATCAATAAAACAAAGGGTAAGAAGTCAGAATCAAGTAATGAGTCATCCAATGATGAAGAAGCTAATTATGGTAGAAGAGATAAGGACTATAGAATATCCAAATATGTAAGATCTATTAAGTATTTCAATTGTGGAAAGTATGGATATTTTGCAGCAAATTGTCGAGAACCCAAGAACAACAATGGTTAAGAAAAACAAGATCACAAAAACAAAGAATCAGAAAGATACAGGTACCAGAAGAAAAGTAAGGATGAACAAAGTAAACAATAAAATGAGTTCTTTCAATGACAAAAGATAAGCTACTATGCAGATAAGGCAAGTAAGTAATCAAGTGATAGTAATGCTAGTTTTTCAGATAATGATAGAGATGAAGTCCTATTTATGATTGAAGAAAAAAACCAGTTAAGAAAATGACTCCAATCATTCTCAAGTGTTTTATATGTGGTAAATTTGGACATCTTGAAAATAGTTGTATGAGGGATGGTTATAGTTTCAGTGATGATGAATATGAAGATACACTTGAAGGACCGGATGAAGATATTCTAATGGAATTAGAAGAAGAAGTAAGTTATCCTATAAAATATAAGCCAATAGAAAATAAAGAAGTGGACAAAGGTAAGTAAATAGAGGAATATTTAGAAAAGGATGGTTATGATCTCAAGGGAGAACTTATATATGTCCTTGAAATAGTAAAGAAGGTAAGAAATGAAAACTCTAAACTTCAAATTTAGTTCTAAGAATGTGATGAAGAGAGAAGTTTGCTCATAGAGGATTTATAAAAATAAAAGGCTAAGGCAAAAATATTCAAAGATAAGTTAGAAGTAAATATCTTAGAATGTGAGAAGTTAGCACAAGAATTGGCACTACTAAGAGAATATTTAGAAGAACCCAAGGTCAAGATAAAAGGATTCAAAAATAGCTCAAATATTATGGATAATATGGTAAAGGTACAAATAATGTCAACAAAGAAAATAGGCCTTGGTTTTGAACAAAATCAAAAGAAACAAGAAGGATAATCATCCTCAAGTTTTGGAGGAGAAGAAACTTCAGATGAAGATACTTCAAAAGAATATAATGTAAAATAAAGTGAGACATCCGAGGATGATTTGGACAATAGAGAGTTCAACAAAGACAAGAACAATGTAAAAAAAAGATACATATGGAATAACAATCAGAATAGGATACCAACGAGGTCAAGAAAATGAGGCTTCAATAGAAGATGTTTTTCATGTCATAGGTTTGGGTACATGGATTCATAGTGCAGGACACAGAAAATATAGGAATATGGGAACAAATAATTTTCCATGGGTATTGCTACTAATGTAATCAGTTTGGTCACAAGGCAATGTATTACAGGGTTCATGACAAAAGAAGATATGGCTTCACTAGGAGAATTGCACCTCCAAGGAATAATAACATTAAGTTTTATAAGTGCAATAATGATGACAACACAACAAAGTGGTGTAGAGCAGACATTCCAAAAATAAGTATGAAAAAGAATAGGAATAGGAACATGAACAGAAACAAGAACTTGAATGTGTATAGGAACAAGAACATGATATGAACAAGAACAGGAATGGTAACAAGAACATGGATATGAACAGGAACATGAATGTAGATATGGACAGGAACATGGATATGGATAGAAACAATCATAGGGGTCAAAAAATTTAGATAATAAGAAAAAAGGATAAAGGTAAATAATAGTACCTTCTAGGAGTAGAAATACTCCCACCCTGAAATTAACCACCTCAGGAGAATGTGGGGGAGGGGCTAAGCTAAGAGACTTATTATTAGCCCCAAGACCCAAAGGTGACCCTTTGCCATTGATATCAAAGGGGAAGATATTGAGTAAGGGGGAGAGATTTGATATTTGAGAGAGCATTGAGCCAGGGACAACAATGTCCCAAGGGGAGAAGAACAAAGAAAATATTAATTTGTCAGTTAAAAGAATTTGGGTTACCATCAATGACAAAGGCGAATATTGTTGGAAATTTTGAGCTTATTTGGTTGTCATTGATGTAAATGTGAAAAGTCATCATTGATGCCAAAGTAAACATATAAAGATGTCATTAATACCATGGAGCACACCATTAATACCACCAAGAACAATGTGAAGAGTTGAAGCAATAGTTGGAAAAATAATATTTTATCAGGGTTTATGGTAAACTCATGGTGGAAGATTAAATGATTTTATTAAAATCATTATGAGGATATAAAATTCGCCTCACACATTGAGATGGCAATTAAATTTTTTAAAAGACCCATAGTGGAAGAATAAGTTACAAAATTAAGGATTTAAGTTTAAACCCAAGGAAGACTTTAATCTTATTAAAGCTAAAGTTTAAAGTTTATAAATATAATTTATAAAATTTAAATTTCTTAGAATTTAAATATTTTATAAATTATAAAGGTTGGAAAGCGTCGACATCATCGAACAAGTGGGAGCACCGACATAAAAGCAACTAAAAGAATTCATGTATAAATTAATTCCAAGGAGGCATTCCAATCTTACCCATCGACATTTGAAGGCATGCGAAAAGGTTTTGAAATATTTTGTGCAATTGTGATCATTGAGAAAGAAGACAAGGATTCACTTGTCTTTAGTTCTAGTTAAAAGACAAAAGAGAATGAGCTCTTTGGTTAAATTTCAAAGGACACAATGGTCCATTGGCAGCGCATGTTTTGTAAAGGCATTGGGATTTTAGTAGCCCACGATTGATTTGTGTGGACGTTAGATGTGTTTGACTTGAGCGCCAAGGGAAAGTTTTTGTTTGCATTCAATTTTTAGCACTAGGTGTAGTAGAAGGATCACAAGGTGCTTGTAGGTGTTAACCGTGCATCTAGCGTACATAGTGGCTAAGACCATGACTAGAGCACTCATGGGGGAAAAGTGTGTGATTTCCAAATACCACTAGTGGCAAATGTAATTTTTGATTAAATTCCTATAATGCCCAATTTTTTTGCTAAGATATTGTTTGAAGTTATAAGGGTTTGTGGAGAAATATTTGTTGGTAGTTGATTTGTGTTGTTAGGAGTTATAAGGGCTTGTGGAGAATTATTTATTAGTAGTTAATTTGTGTTGTTTAGGAGTTATAAGGGTTTGTGAAGAATTAATTTTTTGTAAGTGTTATGTTTCTTTTGGAGTTAAAAGGTTTTTGAAAGATTGGTTTATTAAGAAGCAATTTATGTTATTTTACGGAAAAAGGATTTGATTACTGCCAAAGTTACTTTTGCCATTAAAATTGATTAAAGAGGTTTTGAGTTATTTCGGTGGAAGTTGAAATTATTTAGTTGGGAGTTTATAAGGTGTTATTGGATAAATATTTTATGTATGTTGATGGTTGTTTTGAAAGGTAGAGTGATAAGGTGTAATTGAGTATTTTACATTTTATTGTGAGATAAGATTTATCTTCAAACCTCTTTAAGTTTGGCATAGAAGTGTTTGTGGTTGTGGAATATTTATGAGATCATTTCATCAAGAAAAAGGTATGGGAACATTCTTCCACAAGTTGAGTTGATTGATTGGTTTTCTAAAAAATAAGTTTGGAGTGAAAATGACTTGATTAGGGTTTTATTTTGAGAGTGTTTGAGTTAATGCATCAAGGTTTTCTAGAATAAATATTTTTGATTAAAACATTTTTTGATAAGCATTTCTGTTGAAGACATTGGTTGTGAGAAGAACTTGAGTTAGGTTTTTGCAAAAGAACATGAGTATCATTGTTATGTGAAGATTGTTTTATAAGCATTTTTTTTGAAGCCATTGGTTGAGCAAAGAACTTGAACTAGGGTTTGAAAAGAACATGAGTATCATTGTTATGTGAGATTTGTTGTTGAGCATTGTTGAAAATATTTTGAGTTGGTGGTTATATACTTGGACTAGGGTTTGTGAGCAAGGGTTGTCTCATTGAGTGATTGGTTGAAAAAGTTGATTGAGCCTAGTCAAGTGGATGTGTGAAGTAATTTTTCAAGTTCCAAAAAATAAACTATTCTATATTCTAATTTGAGTTGAGAAAGTGATTGAGCATTAGGTATAGAACATATTGGGTCTCTAAAAATTCTCTTTATGTTTCTATGAGATTTGAGCAAGTTCTTTGTGGGCTTTTTGAGCATATTTAGACAAGTTTTGTGTGGACTTGTTGAGAATATTTGAGCAAGTTTTGTGTGGACTTGTTGAGCATATTGGATAAGTTATGTGTGGACTTGTTGAGAAGATTTAAGCAAGTTCTATGTGGACTTTTTGAGCAAGTTTTGTGTGGAATTGTTGAGCATATTTGGACAAGTTCTATGTGGACTTGTTGAACATATTTGAGCAAGTTATGTGTGGACATGTTGAGCATATTGGATAAGTTATGTGTGGACATGTTGAGAAGATTTGAGAAAGTTCTATGTGGACTTGTTGAGCAGATTTGAGCAAGTTCTGTGTGGACTTGTTGAGCAAATTTGAACAAGTTCTGTGTGGACTTGTTGAGCATATTTAAGCATGTTCTTTGTGGACTTGTTGAGAAGGTTTAAGCAAGTTATGTATGGAATTTTTGAGAAAATTTGTGCTAGATTGAAGGACTGTGTTTAGTGTATATTTGAGATAGAGCTTTGGAGGTGACAGAGTAGAGAGGACAATAGTCTCCAGTGGATAGATATCCATCAGCCAAGGTAGTGAGGACATGTCTTCTGAGTGGGGACAAGAGTCTTCAATGGATAGAGATCCACAAGCCAATGTAGTGGAGGTAGTATTCTCCTAGAGGATCACCAGCCAAATAAGAAGAGAAGGAGTTCTCCTATGGATAGATATCCATGAGCTTGATTTAGGGGATCAACATCTCCTTTGGACAAAGGTCCATAAACATTGTAATAGGGAAAGGATTCCAAAGATATTTATCGAGAAAATTTTAGTGAAATATTTTCTCCGTGGAGTAGCCCACATTGGGTGAACCACGTAAATTATGGTGTCTCTATTGTGTGTGGTGTTTTATACATTGCTTTGATTACTATTGTTGATATTGCTATCTATACATTGCATAATATTTATTGGGAAATAAAAGTAAAAAATGGTCTTATATTGTTCACCCTCCCTCTCAGTATAATCTTGTGTTCTTCAATAATCAAATATCTTTAACTCAACTGGCTAGATTCCTCAACATCCAAGGAAAAACCAAGGTTCACATCTTACCAATGGATACATGGATAATATCCAAGCTTTGTTGTAATACCACTTTATGGTGATAATGTAATACATCAAACCCATTTCAATCCATATAAACGATTGAAAATAAAAATAAAAATATTAACATAAATAAATTAAAGGCCAAACTCTAAAACACTCATCCAATTGCCTAACAAATTCACTTTAAATATGCTTTTCTATAAAAATATAATTAAGACTTACAATATAAGAGTCATGTTGATGTTAGGATCATCATTATATATTTCATATTTTATATTTTCACCTAATATTTTTAAAAATAAAACTTTTATTTTTATAAACTTGTTTAAATCAGTCTTTAATATTTATTTAAATAATTTTAAATTATTAAAAAAAAAAAGTTAGGTAATTTTTTTAATTTTAAACCATTAAATATTACATATAAATTTTATTAAAAAGTAATTTAAATTATTAAAATATTTAATATGTAAAAGTCTTACTTTTATTTATATAATAAACCATAACTAATTCACGTAACACCTATACTTAACCTCATACCTAACCTTTGTTTAAGATAACCACAACTAACTCTTAGTTAATCCAACATTTTATCCACCTAACATCTATTCTTAACCTAATCTCTGCTAACCTAAAAACCTTTATTCGAATTAATGTGATTCATATACTTTGACTCTTGCTTCTTAGATAGTTCGATAATTTTGACATAGATAGGAAAGGCCAACTTTTTTTCCCTCTTATTATATTTACTTACTTAATTTAAGTATTATGTATTATTATTACCTTCCAAAATGGTATTGCTTGAACAGAGAAAGTGGAAAGGAAAGTGGTATACGTTATAAATAACAGTGAAGCAGACCACCTTCATAACAAGATTCGAAGGCTTGGGGAAATAGCAGTGAAGCAGACCCGCTTCGTTACAAGATTCTAAGGCTGCGCTGGGGATTGTCTACTGTGAGACATGGCAATGGCTCAACCACTTGATGTTGCAGATCTGCCCCCTAGAAAGCGCAATTTTCATCCCAACTTATGGGACGATGATCTCATACAATCTCTATCTTCACCATATGCGGTATAAAAAGTTAAATATATGTTGTGGAATTGTATATTTGTCGATCACTAATTTTGTGTGAATATCAGCTAATGCTATGGTTGCATTTGATTTGAATGCAGACACCTTCATACGTTGAACGCATACAAACGGTGATTTTGTGTGAATATTATATTTTGAATATTATTTGTCTTGGTAAATTGTTGATTTTTAAAAAATTTTATACATGAATGTATTGTTATGTTTGTTTTACAATATTTTTTTTAATAAATGTATGTAATTATTAAAAAAATATATATTGAAAATATTATTATTTTTAAAATTATATTGTTTCAAATTCATAGTGAAATAATAGTTTAAAAATACAAAATTGATTTTAGAAATTTGTTAAACTCAAAGCATATTTAAATACATATCATTTTAATTAATGTTAATAGAAATGTCTCTAGCAACAACTTTGGTAGGTAGGATATGGTAAAATAAACTTGTCTTCTATGAATCATCTTTAAAACTATAGAAAATAAAAAATGCTTGGAATTAGTACTTTCTAATAACAATAATTTTCAAAAGCAATATGGAGTGAGGAATTTCACAACATAAAGTACGATCCCAAAAAAGTCTCATGTTTAAGATCTTAGGAGAAATTCATAGAATTGAGCATTCTAATAAAATGAACATGGGTAGAAAGGAAGAAATTTCTTTTAGATAATCTCTAATTTGGAATAAGGATGCCCTACTTAGAGGAAGTAATTCTTTTTCTAATCATGAACAAAAGGAGGAATAGGTATATGACAATCTTGATCTAGGAAGTAGACGAGTTAGCAAAAGGATTCTAATGATGACATAATTGAGCATAAACCATAGAGTTAATATATAAATTAAATGGACAAAAAAATAAATACTAGAATTGGTTGTTGGACAAAGTTAAGAAGAAAATTGGAAAGTGGACCAATAGGTGGTTTTATTTTAGGGGTAGAATTACCTTGGTAAAATATGTCCTTCAAGCTATACCTATTTATTTTTCTACCATGTTGAATATCCCAAAGGTTGTTCTTTGAGAATTAGATCAAATTAATGATCGGTTCCTCTAGAGTGGTACTAAGGAGAAAATAAAATTGACCATAGTGAAATGGGACAATTTATGTCTTTCTATTAATAATGGGGGGTTAGGATTCTGGTCTACTACTAATAAAAATAGAGCTTTAGCTGCTAAATTGTATTGGAGAATTTTACATAACCCCAATGCCCTTTGGGCTAGTAATCTTCGTGCTAAATATAGTGAGAACAAAAGTCCTGAAGACCTTGTTCGTCATCAATTACCTACCAAAGGTTCTTCCATTTTAGTGGTTCTTAATATTGGTGGTGAATTAAATAAGAAAAAGTTATTTTGTACCATTCATAATGGTCAACAGTAAATTTTTGGACAAATTAGTGGGATTGTCATTGGCCTTTGATAACTCAATTTCCTGATTGGAGGCCTTGGATGGAGGAGCTTCACCAAGCTAATTGGATAAAGGTGGTTAATTATTGTTGATACCATACTGGTAATTCAAATGTTGGTAGATATTGGATCCCTATTGGGGACTAACCTATTCAAATTCTAGAAATTCGAAGACAAGACATCCAACACATCTTGCATATGAGATCTTTCTCTTGGTGTAATGATATAAATTATTTTGGATGGAACAACACTACTAAGGGTGAGTATTCAATTGCTCAAGGTTATTTGGCCTTATTCCATAATAATCCTAATCAATTTTATGTCATATTTTCTCAGTTGTGGGATCAAAAGCTTTGGACTAAGGTGAGATTTTTTATTTGGCTTTTCTTGAATCATAGGGTGCTAACTACTGGGAAACTTATGAAATGTGGTTTTCATTGCCCTTTTAGATGTAAAATGTGTGGAGAGAATACGGAAAATATTAGTCATAATTTTATTGAGTGTACCTTAGCCTCTCAGCTATGGAGAAGAATAGCCATATTACTTGACTTACAATGGTCTATTTTTCTACTTTTGAACAACTTTGGGGGGATTGACCTACACATGAGGGTGTTGATCATTTAGTTAGGTAATTAGTTTGGATGGATTCTACCATTTTACCTTGGAATATATGGAATGAAAGGAAAAAATAAATTTCCAATCAATAAAGAAAGGATTTTAAGTATATATGGCAAAAAACCATTGCCAATTTAGTTGAATCAGTCCAACAACTCCTTAATCACCCCTAAAATGCCCACCAAATATAGGATCAAGTGATGAAAATATTGAATATTAACTCTTCTAAGGGCAACCAAATTAAAGGAAATGTGAGTAACTACAAGATGGAAAGAACAAGAAATTGGCAGCCTCCTCCTAAATATTATGGAAAATTCAATACCGATGGAGCCTCTAGGGGAACCTTGGAAAATATAGTACTAGAGGAATTGATAGAATTTCATATGGCTCCCTAGTTTTCACTTTTTCTGATAACTTGGGTATCGTTTCTAATAACCTTGATGAGGGGTATGGTATCCTTAGGGGCCTTCAAGAGGTTGCTAAGGTTGGATTGGAAAAGTTGTTGGTTGAATCTGACTTCCAACTAATGATTAATATTTTAAAGACTCCTTCTAAGAATCATAAGGTTGATTGGAGAGTAAAAATAATTGTTGAGAATATTCAATTGATCGAGATGAGCTTTTTAAAAGTGGATTAGAATCATGTGATCAGAGAACAAAATAAGAGTTCTAATGCTTTAGCTAGTTGGGTATCAGGAAAAGGTGATATTACTTGCTACGGCCACCCTCCCAGATGGTGGGCTTCACAAATAAATGAAGCTCTACTTTTTATACTTTCTTTGGATACCTCCAGTACTAGAGGTACCTAGTTCCTTTTAGTTTTTTTTTTCTTCTCTTTGGTTCAGTCATGGCTTTTTAGTGCCCTAACTTAGACATATATTTCTTATGTTTCCTCTGTTGAATGTTGCTTAAAATTATTTTGGCCTAAAAAGGTCGTAGTTGTATTTCTTTTTTAGTTTTTCAAGGGGCGTGTGTGTTTTTTTGTATTGTTTTGTTTTTGTATTTTTGATGTTTTTTTTTTTTTTTTGTGTTTTTTTTTTGTATTTTTGTTGTTTTTCATGTTTTTGTTTTTTGTGTTTTTGAAGTGTTTGTGTGTTTTGTTGTTTTTATGGTTTTATTATGTGTTTTGTGTTTTGTTGTTATTTTTTATTTTATTTATTTATTTATTAATTTGTTTTTTTTTTTTTGTTGTATTTATGTTTTTATGTTGATTTGTTTTGTTTTGTGGTTTTTATTTTTTGTTTGTCTTTGTTTTTTGATGTTGCTATGTTTTTTGGTTTGTTTGTTATTGTCTTTTTTGTGTTAGGCATGATCATTGAGTGTTTCAAAAGGGGTAAACTTGGTGCAAGCCTTGGGTATTTTTGATGGAATAATGAAATGGATCAAAAGGAAGTACAAATTGAGTTCAAATTATTCAATGAATTTCCTTATAAAATAATTTTTGTAAACATTATGGATACTTTATCATCCATAATGTTGTGGTTAAGTCAATATGGAGTGGAAATAAATGTTATGAGCTAGTTTATTTTTATTTTGACCAATTTTTAATAAATATATTTCTAGTTTAATAAGATATTTTGAAGAAAATATTATAACATTTGAAATATTTTTAACAAAATCTTACCTCTTTCTAAATATAATAATATGGCTCTGAATATTTTTATGCAATAGCAATAAGTGTTAGCCTCCCAAATAATTATGTTGTAGTTTCTTTTATTTATGATATTTTTATGGTTAAACTTGACAAGCCATACTATTCTATGGTTTAATGTAAATAGTATGTATATTTATGACACAATTCTTCATGCATCTACAACTTATATTTTTCTATGATAATGTATATTTTAATTGACTTTGTACAAAGGATTCACACACACACACACACACACACACACACATATATATATATTATACCCACAAATTGAAGCTTATTCCTACACTATATTTTTATAATATTTTTATTAATTGCATGCATGGTCTTGATGTTTATGCCTAACTCCGTGACTAAGAATTGTACATCATTGCATGAGCCACTCTAGGTTTTGCTACTAAATATAATTCATGTACATGGAAATAAGTTAAACATCTACTACTGTCATGAATAACTTTGCACATGGTACCTAAAATTATTCAACTTTGAGTACTAGTGCTCGACCAAGGTAGTCAAGAGTAATGGATTGAACCCTACCTTTGGTATTAGGGACATATGATACAACCCTACTAGTATTAAGAGTGCATGATCAACATAGTAAATTAAGGCCAAGAAAGTCTCCAACTCATGTGCCTTCTACTCTAAACAATATAGTGTTTGAAGCCTCTTCTAAAACCATAACTAGACCAACTTATTAATTAACATCCCAGTTTTATATGTGAACCTAGTCTTAACCAAAAAAATAGCCAAACAATTTAGACTCAAAAAACACCATAAACAAAAAAAATCGCCATCACAAGGTGGAATTTATACATGCAAAAAAATATTAAGAGTGCATGATCAACATAGTAAATTAATTAACTATACATGGTATCATTTTAATTAATATTAATAGCAACGTGTCTCTCACAACAACTTTGGTAGGTAGGATATAAAAAAATAAACTTGTCTTGTCTATGAATCATCTTTAAAACTATAGAAAATAAAAATAGCTTGGAATCATAACATTATAATAGAAATAATTTTCAAAAGCAATATGGAATAAGTATTTTCACAACATAAACTAAGATCTCAAACCTATCCATAAATTATACTAGCTTAAGAAAATATGAGGAGTGAAGAGTCTCACCTTTAAGTTTCTTGTTCTAGATATTAGGAGAAATTCACAGTGAAGAACATAAGCTTATACTGAGAGGGGGGTGAACTGTATCAGACCAATTTTTAATTTCCTTTCCCAAATAGTATTAATCAATATAATAAATGGTAATATCAATAGCAATAACCAAATAAATGAACATATCATCACACACAATAGAGACACCAATTTTAATATGGTTCATCCAATGTGGGCTACCTCCATAGAGAAAATATTTCTCAAATAATCTCATGGGAATCCTTATCAATTACAATATTTATTGACCTCTGTCCAAAGGAGACGTTTATCCCCTAATCTCAAGTTTGTGTATCTCTTCCATAGGAGAACACTTTCCCCTTTAGCTCTGGCTAGTGATCTTCTAGAAGAATTTGTCTCTTTGCTATACTGACTGGTGGATATCTCTCCACTTGAAGACTCCTCACTCAGATATATCTTCAATTATCCTGGCTACTGGATCTCTATCCATTGAGACTCTGTCCTCTATACTCTGTCACCTCCAAAGCTCTGTCTCAATAGGTTCACTCAGAACCTTCTCAAATCTGCTCAACAAGCTCACTCAGAACTTGTCCAAATCTGCTCAATAAGCTCATTCATAACTTGTCCAAATCTGCTCAACAAGCTCACTTTGAACTTGTCCAAATCTGGTAAACAGGTCCACACAGAACGTGCTAAAATTTACTCAATAGGTCCACATAGAACCTGTCCAAATATTCTCAACATGTCCATGCATAATTTTTTCAAATCTTCTCAATAGTTCCACACATAACCTACTCAAATTCGGTCAATAAGTCCTCTCTAGGTCTTGTCCAAACCTGTTTAATAAGTCCTCTCTAGGACTTCCTCAAATATGCATAGCAAGCTTCTACACAAGCTTACTCAAAATTAGTCCACAAGCCTTCTCAAATAATTATTTCAAATCTGTTTAACAAGCTCACACAGAACTTGTACAATCTCATAGAATCATAAAGAGAATTGTTAGAGACTCAATATGTTATATACATAATGCTCAATCAATATATCAATTCAATATTATAGAAGCATAAAGAGAATTGTTAGAGACTCAATATTTTCTATACTCAAATATCAATATCAACTCAAATCAATATCATAGGAGCATAAAGAGAATTGTTAGAGACTTTGTATGTTCTATACTCAAATACCAATCTCAACTCATATCAATCTCATAGAAGCATAAAGAGAATTGTTAGAGACTCTATATGTTCTATTATCAAATATCAATCTCAAGTCAAATCAAGAATATATAATAGTTTGTTTTGTGGAACTTGAACAACCACATGCATACACTTGACTAGGCTCAATCAACTCAACTCAACCAAACACCTCAATGAGCAACCCTTTCTCACAAATCCTAGTCCAAGCATGTATCAATCAACTCAAAATATTTCCAGCAATGCTCAACAACAAATCTCACATAACAATGATACTCATGTTATCTTCTAACTCAAGTTCAATTTCTTTGCTCAACCAATGGGCTTCAACAACAATGCTTATAAAACAAGGTTTAATCATAAATCTCAATCCAAAAAATATTGAAGCATTAAACCAATCACTTTAGAAAAGGAAACCACAATAAATCCTTTTCACTCTAAAGATATTTTTAGATATCAACCACCATAATCAATCAATAGGAGAATGTGCCCATACCTTTAATGAAGATGAAGAATCATCTTTGGAAATCTGTCACAATCACAATATTCTTTTGCCAATCTTCACAAGGGTTAGAAGATCACAAAATAATCAACATTACTCCACTTCACAATTATATTCACCAAGGCTTTTAAATAGAAAAACTTCTTAATAATTAATGCACAACTTCCTTATCACTCCTAAAACCACTTGTACCATAAATTAAAATAAATCAAAACATTACATAACCTTGCCACTCCAAAAACCACTTATACCATAAAATAAATAAAATATTTTATATCCTTCCTTTCAAAAATTTTGCACTCAAAAATAATCACAAAGCTATCTCAGGCAATATCCCACATTAATCAAATTTTAAAGCTTGCTCAACCTTATATCTCCCACAGAAATCATAATCAAACCTTGCAAGCAAATATTTTAATTAAAATATTTATCCCCATAAATATCGGAGTTGGAGTGCATACCTCAAAGGAGCCCTCCAAGGGGCATGGTGTTTCGAATGTCTACCCACCATGCTGCCATGTGGCAACTAAGCTGTGTGAGCTAACACTACCCACGTGAGTGCCTTGGGCACTATCTTCCTTAAGCCACATGTGCTTTTATCACAAGGCACCAAAATTTTAATCGTCCATGACTTGACTGCCCACGTCACACTCCATGAAATTTGCTGCACAATATTCGAATGCAGAAATACTTTGGGTTTTCAAAATTCATGCAACACATGTAGGTTTATTAAATGGAAAACCTTTGGCTTATTTATATAAGAATTCCTTCAATGTGAATACGTCGTCCCTTTTAACATTGCCCTCATGACATCGGCAGTGCCAATAAGAAAGGAAGGAAAAACCTTTTATTTAATTTTAAAAATTTAAATTTAAATTTTAAATAAATTAAAATTTAAACTAAACCTTTAAAATTAAATTAATCCATCACTAGGTCACATTTTTCGATGAAACGAAAAGCCAACTTAGGATTTGATAAAAACCTATTTCAAATCTGCCATCCATTGGTTTTAAATAAAACCTTTCACTAAGATTCCCTTGAAGCTCCTTTTGAAACCAAATATCATGCATCCCTTCTAGAACCTTTGATCAAAACATTTGCTACTCATGAAGCTCTTTGTGGAGCAAAATCATAGTGCTTAATTACATAGGTCCTTTTGACATCAATGACAACTTTTATCTTAGGGACTCAAAATGTCCAACAATCTCCCCCTTTGTCATTGATGGCAATCCATATTCATTTTACTAAAACCTAACCTTATTTTTTGCTCCCCCTAGGACTTTGCTCCCCTTGGCTCAATGCTCTCTCAAATATCTCCTCATATCAAATATCTCCCCAATACACAAATCTCTCCCCCTTTGACATCAATGGAAAATGGTCACCTTTGGGGATCAGGGCTAAGAATGAGCCTCTTAGCTTAGTCCCTCCCCCACCTCCATATGAGGTGGTTAATTTTGGGGTGGGAGTATTTCTACTCCTTGAAAGCATAGATCTATGATTTTATCTTTCTCTCTTCTTTTGTGGGTTTTCTGAATCCTCTCACTGTTTCTTTCCAAGTTATCATCCATGTTCTTGTTGTCACTTTTTTTCATGTTCCTATTCTTGTTCTCATCCATGTTCCTATTCCGGTTCTCATCCTTGTTCCTATTCTTATTCTTTTCTGAGTCTCTATTCTTTTCAAAGTCTATTCCTATTCATCTTCTTGTTTTTGTTCATATTCCTGTTTCTATTCATATTCCTGTTCCTGTTCATGTTCCTACATATTTATGGAATATTTTCTCTACACCATCTTGCTACGTGACCATAATTGTTGCACTTATAACACTTAATTTTATTATTCCTTGGATGTGCAATTGTCTTAGTATTTCTCCTAATGAAGCCATATCTTCTTCTGTCATGAACCCTGCAATTCATTGCCTTATGACCAAACTCATTACATGAGTACCTATACCCATGGAAAAGTTGTCCTTTCCCATATTCCTATATTTCATGTTTCTTTCACTATGAAGACATGTGCCCAAACCTGTGACATGAAAAACATCTTCCATTAAATAAACCTTGCCTAGACCCCATTGGTCTCTTAGTCTCTTCTACTTGTTTCCTATTCCATCTGTTCCTAACTTGTGCATTGTTCCTTTCCTTGTTGAAATTTCTATTCTCCAACGTATCCTTAGAGGTCTCACTCTCTCTTTTACTTCTTTTGACTCTTCTTATTTTCTGGTGTTTTATCTTGACTCTCATTTTTCTGCTTCCTATTTCCCTTGTTCTTATTTAGAACTAAGTCATGTTATGGTGACTGATGACTTTTGTGCATTGGTAGTCCTTTCCAATGTCTTTGAATTTTACTCAACCTTGTGTAGCTTTTCCTTAGAACCTTTTACTTCCAACCTTAATGAAATTATCTCATGCTCTAATATTTCACACTCTAGATCTTTTGTTTTTAATTTTTTGGCCATACCTTCTTCAATTTTTCTTGTCTCTTCTACTTTAATTTTGAAGTTAGTGAGTTCCTGTAGAAACCTTACTTTTTATTTCTCATATTCTTGAGCTTGATCCCTTAATTATGAGTTCTCCCTTTTTAGTTCTTCATGAGTAATAATAAGCCTTTCACATTCTATCTCTTTTTCCTTTGACTGTTTAATCATACATTCTTAAACTCTTCTTGCTTTTTCAACCTTATATCTCAAGTCAGAGATATCCTGTAGAATCTTTGTCTTACATTTCTTATCTTCTTGTATTTGAGCCTTCAATTCTAAATTATCTCTTTTCAATTAAATAAGATCCTTAAGAGTGGATTTCCATTTTTCTTTTTTTGAAGCATCTTCTTTTTATTCTATTACTAAAAGTAGAGTTTCTTATTCATACTTATTTTTATTGTCCCTGTTATACTTTCTTGAACCAATCTCTAGGATTTTATTTCTGAGAATATTAAATTCATATTCACTGCTACTAAACCCATTACAATATATTGCATCATGGCCAAGTTGACCACAAAAAAAACCCTCTTGTGGACAATAAGCTACATGGTGACCTGTGTTACCACATCTGGTACAAAACTTTATCAGTATGAATATTTATTTATTACTTGATTCATCTATTGAATCTATTTCCATGTGTCCTCCTAACACAATAATATTAAACTCATATTCCTTTTCTTTCATGACCATAGGTGTTCTTTTCTTCTTGTGTCTCATGCTTCTACTCCTGCATTTCTTTTCCATTTTTTTTCTTTTAGGATCTTCCTTCAAGCTATTAAAATTATTTCGAAGGAACCAAATCTGATACTAATTGAAGAACACAAGCTTATACTAAGAGAGGGGGTGAATAGTATAAGACCACATTTTACTTTTCTTTCTCAAATAGTATTAATCAATATAATCAATGGCAATATCAATAAAAATAACCAAATTAATGCACAAATCATAACACACAATAGAGACATCAATTTTAACATGGTTCACCCAATGTGGGCTACGTCCACAAAGAAAATATTTCTTCTAAATATTTCTCAAATAATCTCATGGGAATATTTCCAAATTACAATGATTATGGACCTATGTCCAAAGGAGATACTGATACCCTAATTTTAAGTTCATGGATCTCTTCCACATGAGAACACTTTCCCCTTCCACTCTGGCTAGTGATCTTCTAGAAGACTTTGTCTCTTTGCTACACTAACTGGTAGATCTCTCTCCACTTGAAGACTCCTCACTCATATTTGTATTCAATTATCCTGGTTGTTGGATCTCTATCCACTAAGACTATGTCCTCTATACTATATCACCTCCAAAGATCTGTCTCAATAGGTTCACTCAGAACCTTCTCAAATTTTCTCAACAAGCTCACTCAGAACTTGTCCAAATCTGATCAACAAGCTCACTCAGAACTTGTCCAAACTTGCTCAAAAAGCTCACTCATAACTTGTCCATATCTTCTCAATAGGTCCACATAGAACCTGCTTAAATATTCTCGAAAGATCCACACATAACTTGTCTATATCTGCTCAACATGCCCACATAGAACCTGCTCAAATCTTCTCAATAGCTCCACACAGAACCTGCTCAAATATGCTCAATAAGTCCTCTCTAGGACTTGTCCAAATCTTCTCAATACGTCATCTCTAGGACTTGCTCAAATATGCTCAATAAGTCCTTTCTAGTACTTTCTCAAATCTTCATAGCAAGCTTCCACAAAATCTTACTCAAAATCGGTCCACAAGCCTTCTCAAAGACTTGTTTTAAATTTTCTTAACAAGCTCACACAAAACTTTTCCAATCTCATATAATCATAAAGAAAATTGTTAGAGACTGAATATGTTCTATACTTATGCTCAATCAATATCTTAACTCAATATCATAGAAGCATAAAGAGAATTTTTAGAGACTCAATATCTTCTATACTCAAATCCCAATCTCAACTCAAATAAATCTCATTGAAGCATAAAGAGAATTGTTAGAGACTCTATATGTTCTATACTCAAATACCAATCTCAAATAAAATCAATCTCATAGAAGCATAAATATAATTGTTAGAGACTCTATATGTTCTATTCTCAAATATCAATCTCAAGTCAAATCAAGAATATATAATAGTTTGTTTTGTGGAACTTGAACAACCACATGCATCCACTTGACTAGGCTCAATCAACTCAACTCAACCAAGCACCTCAATGAGCAACCCTTTATCGCTAACCCTAGTCCAAGCATGTATCAATCAACTCAAAATGTTTCCAACAATTCTCAACAACAAATCTCACATAACAATGATACTTATATTCTCTTCTAACTCAAGTTCAAGTTCTTTGCTCAACCAATGGGCTTCAACAAAAATGCTTATAAAACAAGGTTTAATCACAACTCTCAATCCAAAAAACCTTGAAGCATTAAACCAATCACTTTTGAAAAGGAAACCACAATCAATCCTTTTCACTCCAAAGATATTTTCAGAAATCAACCACCATAATCAATCAATAGGAGAATGTGTCCATACCTTTAATGAATATGAAGAAGCCTCTTTCGAAATCTGCCACAATCACAATATTATTTTACCAATCTTCACAAGGGTTAGAAGATCATAAAATAATCAACATTACTCCACTTCATAATTATATTCACCAAGGCTTTTAAATAAAAAACCTTCTTAAGAATTAATGCACAACTTCCTTATCACTCCTAAAACCACTTGTACCATAAAATAAAATAAATCAAAACATTGCATAACCTTGTCACTCCAAAAACAACTTATACCATAAAATACATCAAATATTTTATATCCTTCATTTCAACACTTTTGCACTCAAAAATAATCACAAAGCTTTCTCAGAAAATATTCCACATTAATCAAATATCAAACCTTATTAAAATATTAAAGCATGCTCAACCTTATATATCCCATAAAAATCATAATCAAATCTTGCAAGAAAATATTTTAATTAAAATATTTACCCCCATAAATATTGGAGTCGAAGTGCATACCTCAAAGGAGCCTTCAAAGAGCCTTGACGTTTCAAACCTCTACCCACCATGCTGCCAAGCGACAGCTAAGCCGTGTGAGCTAACACTGCCCATGTGAGTGCCTTGGACACTCTCTTCCTTAATCCACATGCGCTTTTCTCATAAGGCACCAAAAATTTGACCGTACACTACTTGAATACCCAAGTCACACTCCATAAAATTCACTGCACAATATTTAGATTCAGAAATACTTTAGGTTTTCGAAAATCATGTGACACACTTAGGTTTATTAAATGGAAAACCTTGTGATTATTTATTTAAGAAATACTTCAATGTGAATACATTGGCCCTTTTAACATTGCCCTCATGACGTCGACAGTGCTAATAAGAAAGGAGGGGACAACCTTTTATTTAATTTTAAAAGATAAATTTAAATTTTAAATAAATTAAAATTTAAACTAAACCTTTAAAATTAAATTTCTCCATCACTAACACACCTTTTTCGATAAAATGAAAATTCAACTTGGGTTTTAAGAAAAACCCATTTCAAATATGCCATCCATTGGTTTTAATTAAAACCTTTCACTAAACTTCCCTTGAAGCTCCTTTTGGAACCAAATACTATGCATCCCTTCTAGAATATTTGATCAAAACCTTTACATCTCATGAAGCTCTTTGTGGAGCAAAATCATAGTGCTTACTTACATAGGTCCTTTTGAAATGAATGACAACTTTTATATTAGGGACTCAAAATGTCCAACACATAGAATTGAATATTCTAATAAAATGAAAATGGGGTAAAAATCAAGATATTTATTTTAGAGAATCTCTAATTTGGAGTAAGGATTCCCTACATAGAGGAAGCAATTTTTTTCTAGTCATTAACAAAATGAGGAATAGGAATATGTGAATATTTATCAAGAAGTAGATGACTCACTAAAACTATTTTAATTATAATATAATTAAGCATAGACTATATAGTTAATATATTGATTAAATAGGTACCAACCAATTTTTTATAACTAAAAAAATGGATCAAAAGTACAAATTGAGTTCACAATATTCCATGACTTATGAAATGATATTTTTTATCATATTTTTTAGTTTAAAACTTATATACACATGATGGACCATGATTTTTGGACTTCCATATTAACCTATGGAAGTATAGGTTTTGATAAATATTAGTAAAACCAATAAAAATTATGCAAGTAATACTTCTTGTAGAGAAAGCAAGTTATTATTAGTATATGATTTCATAGTGAATTTATATGTGGTTTAAAATTAACCTATCTAATAATCATCCATGTTATCTACTTTTTGAATGATAGTTTTTTATCCATAATGTTGTGGTTAAGTAAATATTGGTTGGAATTAAATGTTATGAGCTAGTTTATTTTTTATTTTGACCAATTTTTTTAAAGAAAATATTCTAACATTTAAAATATATTTTAACAAAATATTGTTTCTTTCTAAATATGATAGTCAAGGTTTGAATATTTTTATGCAATAGAAATAAGTGTTAGCCTCCCTAAGAATTATTTTGTAGTTTCATTTATTTATGATATTTTTCTTGGTTGAAGTTGAAAAGGCATAGTCTTCTACGGTTTCAAGTAAAGAGCATACATATTTACAATACGATTATTCATGCATCCAGAAGTCATAATGTTTCTATGGTGTTTGATATTTTAATTGGTTTTTGATAAAGGATTCAAATTGATGGTTCTATATCCAAAAATTAAAGCTTGTTCCTACACCATATTTTTTATTATAATCTCAAAATTTTATTTAGTTATATTTTAAATTTTTCTTATCTACTTTATTATGTATTACATGTAAGCTTAAAAGCATAGACCAAAATACACATAATATCTTCCACAAAACTTATGACATCACCATAATCCCTATGGATCAAAATTATTTAGAAATCTACTTCTACTTGTTTAGAAGCAATTAATAAGGAGAATGAAAGTGAAATGATAAAAAAATAATCAATGTGACATATTAGGATGTTGTAGATCATTGGTAGGTTAAGAGTAACAATATATATAATGAAATTGGTTGAATAGATCATAAAACGATCAAGAGATCATCTTTCAAATATATAATAACTTGAAAAAAACCCTAATTTTATGCATATATTATTTTGCATTGATAATACTAACATTAGTATAAATGGGAGAAATATTCCTTACAAGTTCTTGGATTGGTTTACTTAATTGTTTTTTTTGAAACATTTGAAAAAACTTGTATTAAAACAAAGATCAGCTACAATTGGGAGAAGACACATCCCAGCCAAAAATAATGAAAGCACATGATTACAAGAGAAGAGGAAGATTTGCAATGGATCCAAATCTCTTGAACCAAAACCAAGCTAGCTGAGAGAGCTGATAGATCTGTTACAACAACTTATCGTGAAAATGCGCAGCAAACACCAACATCACCTCTGGCCGCGAAAAAGCTACAAGTCACGAAATCGTGACACAAGACTCCTCTGGCCGCAAAAAGTCAACATGTCACGAAATCGCGACATGTCGCGAAATCGCGACAATAATCCACCCTTGGCCGCGACGGAGCAACATGTCGCGATATCGCGACAACTTTCCTCCAGCGGCCGCGACAGCGCAACATGTCGCGATATCGCGACAACTTTCCCACAGTGGCCGCGACGGTGCAACATGTCGCGATATCATGACAACTTTCCTCCTTTGGCCGTGATGGCGCAACATGTCACGATATCACGACAACTTTCCCTCGATGGCTGCGACGGCGCAACTTGTCGCGATATCACGACAACTTTCCTCCTTTAGCTGCGACGGCGCGACATGTCGCGATATCGTGACAACTTTCCTTCGACGGCCGTGACGGTGCAACATGTCGCGATATCACGACAACTTTCCTCCTTTGGCCGTGATGGTGCAACATGTTGCGATATCGTGACAACTTTCCCTCGATGATCGTGACGGTGCAACATGTCACGATATCGTGACAACTTTCCTCCTTTGGCCGCGACGGCGCAACATGTCGCGATATCGCGACAACTTTCCCTCGGTGGCCGCGATGACGCAACATGTCACGATATCGTGACAACTTTCCCACGACGGCCGCGACGGCGCAACATGTCGCGATATCGTGACAACTTTTCTCACAGCGGTCATGACGGTGCAACATGTCACGATATCGCGACAACTTTCCTCCAACGACCGCGATGACGCAACATGTCGCGAAATCATGACAACTTTCCTCCAGCGACCGCGATGACACAACATGTCGCGATATCGCGACAACTTTCCTCCAACGACCGCGACGGTGCAACATGTCGCGATATCGCGACAACTTTCCTCCAATGGTCGCGATGGCGCAACAGGTCGTGATATCGTGACAAAAACCATCCTTAGCTTTTTCATTGATCATTGGCTCAAGGATATTTCAAGGCCCTGCCTAATCACCTCATCTTCAATAGGCATGTCACTATGCAACTGCACTCCTACCTCTTTCGCAGCACCCATCTTAGCCAAGAAATCGACCGCTTTGTTTAAATCTCTGCTCACATATACTGGAATCACATCATCTAATTCCCTCCATAATTCCTTGATTTGAGAGACCAAAATCCTCAACCTCCAAGCGTTCAACAAAAAGTTCCTCATGCAGTCTAGAGCTCCAACCAGAATTTGAGAATCAGATTCAAGAATTATCCTCCTGTGGCCCTGAGTAACTGCCCAAATAGAAGTAGATTTGATAGCAATGGCTTCTGCTTCATTATTTGTGGCTCTACCCAAGCCCTATAGTTCCCAATAGAGCACTGATCCCTCATGATTTCGGCAGACCACGCCAATTTCGGCGCTACCCGGATTGCCCTTTGCAGCTCCATCAGTATTGATTTTAATCCAGCCTTCTGGGGGTGGTTTCCAACTGGTTCTGTCCTGTCCCTCTCGCTTTTCAACTCCCTCTTCCATTGGCCCAGGACCAACCTGAGTTTCCTCTTTAGCATAGACGGCAACAGTTTCTGTGACTTTGCTCCAGATGACTTGCCAAACTCCATCGAGCGAGGAAAAGGTTTCTCTAAAAATTCTAGCATTTCTCTCCAACCACACTTGCCACCAAATGAAGTATAAACCAAGCTCCCACCCAATTTGAAGAGCTATGGATTTAAATCTACCCCGCTTCCATCTTTCCCAAATATTAGTCCGATTCATGTCACCATTAACCTGTATTTTATAATGAGAGAGCCATCGCTTCCAAATCTGACGCATGAAAGGACACTCAAACATCAGGTGATCAGTTGTTTCCTCATTCTTGTGGCATAAAACACATTGAGAAGGGCCGATGATTCCTCTACATCTGAGATTGTCAAAAGTGAGAATACCATTGTGCATAAACTACCAAGCAAAAAAGTTTACTTTCGGCCAGCCCTTAGAGTGCCAAATATTTCTCCAATCCTCAACCAAAAAAGAATGGGGGGAGGCTCTGGGAGGATCTTGTCATACCCATCCTTCACTGTATAAACACCAAGGCTCCCATAGCCCCAAGCTAATTCATCCTCCTCGTCTCTCCCTGTGAGAAACCTTTCTGTCAAGATTTTGGTCAAGATGGGTGCCAACTCTGGGGGGATTGGAATTGGCCACTCCTCCAATCTCTTAAACTTCTTAAACTTATACTCCCCCAGCTGAGAAGTGTTGAAATAACTTTCAATTTGGACCCAACCCTTGGTTTCTATGGCAAATTTTATTGGAAGTAACTCGAGGAATTCAACAATGATGGGTGGGTACTGATCCCAAGAATCAGTCCAAAAACGGGCCTTCTCCCCTCTCCCCACTTTCCAAAATAGTTGGTCTTTAATAACCTGAGAGCCTAGCTTGAGAGCCTACCACACTAAGGATCCAGTACCATCCAGAGGGAAACGGCCCACCTCATTGGGGTTAACTTGACCCAAATATTTACTTGTTAGGATTCTACTGAATAAGGAAGTTGGTTGGGAAATCCACCTCCAATACAACTTTCCAGCCAAGGCTTGATTATTTAACTTGGATCCTCTCAGTCCCAGCCCACCTTTTACCTTGGGCTGGGTGACTTTATCCCAACCCACTAAGGCCCACTTTCTTTTTCCTTTTGCTCCTTCCCACAAAAACTTCCTAGCCATCCTGTCCAACTCTTTCCATATTGTAAGCGGGGCAGCCAGAATAGAAAATTTGTAGATTGGCATGGCTTGAATGACTGACTGTAAGAACGTTAATCTACCACCATAGCTTAACCACTTGTGAGACCAATGATTAATTCTGTCCTTGATACACTCCAGCAAATTCCTCCAAGTGTCTAATTTTAGCTTCTTGAAGTGCAAGGGGATACCCAAGTAAACCACAGGGAGAGAGGTCCTAGTGAATCCCAGGATTTCTAAAATTCTGTTCTGAAGCCTTTGCTCCAGATTAAAAAATACCACTTTGGATTTCTTGTCATTAATGACCTGTTGAGTAGCCCTGAGATAGACATTAAGAGTATCCCTAATCGTTCTAGCTTCCCTGATGCTGGCCACTCCCATCAAACCAGTGTCATCCACAAACTGTAGGTGCGATACAACTTCATCCCCCACCCTAATACCCAATAATCTGCCTTGTTGTCTTCTCCTCAAGAAAAGTCTGCCAAGACCTTCAGCCAGAATGAGAAAAAGATAAGGGGAACAGGGATCCCCCTGGCGCAGACCCCGAGAAGCTCCAAAATGTTGCGAAGGAAGGCCCTTGATAAGCACAGAGTAAGTCGGGGAAGAGACACAGCTCATGATCCACTCAATCCAGCCCTGAGAGAAGCCGAAGGCTGCCATCATTTTAGCCAGGAGACTCCATTCAACCCTATCATAAGCCTTTGACATGTCCAATTTAATGAACATCCCTTTATTACCAGAAGTGTGCATTGAATGGATTGCTTCCTAGGCCACAACCACCCCATCCAGAATCTGTCGTCCCTCAACAAAGCCCCCTTGCTCAGAGGAGATAATGTTGTGAAGAAGAGGTTTTAGGCGCTCAGCCATTACCTTTGTGATTATTTTGTATACCACATTACATAAGGCAATAGGCCTATAATCTGAAATATGAACCCCCTCCTCCCCTTTGGGAATCAAGGTAATGAACGTGTGGTTTATAGCTTTAAGCATTCTCTTATTTTCTCTGGACTCTTCAACAATAGCCCTTACATCTTCCTCTAAGAAGTCCCAAAAATCCTGAAAGAACTCAATTGGGAAGCCATCTGGACCAGGAGTTTTACCAGTGCTCATTCCAAAGACCACAGTTTTCAATTCATCCCTATCAATGGGTTTGAGGAGGGCCTGATTTTCATTCTCCAAAATAATAGCAGGTATGACAGAAATAACTTCATTTTGGGCCTCTACATCTTGAACCACACTTTCCTTAAAAAGCTTAGAAAAATAATCCATAGCATGGGAATGTATACCTGGAAGAGTATCAAAGGAATGACCGTTCTCATCTTGAAGGGTCTCCATCTTATTCATCTGTCTTCGAGCACAAGCAGTCCGATGAAAGAATTTTGTATTTCTATCCCCTTCTAATAACCAGGAGGTTCTTGCTCTCTATTTCCAATAGATCTCCTCCTGGTTGTCAATGTCCTCAACCGCAGTACGCAAGGCATCATCCTCAACTTTGAGCTGGTCAGTTATTACTCCTTCTCTAAACTATTTTTGGACCTCATCCCAGTGGGCCACCAATGGAGCTCTTTGGGCCTGGAAGTCAGATTTATTAGAATGCCTCCAATACTTCAACTGAGATTTGACATATTGAAGTTGTTTGTGGATTCTAAACATTGCTCTCCCATAAGCTGGGCGGCCCTCTTCCCACCACTGGGGGATTTTCTCCCGAAGTTCTTCTTTCTGAAGCCAGAAATTCTCAAATCTGAAAGGTTTGTGATGGTGCCCCATCCTAGTCCCGCTTTCCAACAGAATAGGACAGTGATAAAAAACAGGGCCTACCAAAATCTGAAAATTGATATTCCATTTTACAAACACCTCCTCTGAAAGTAGAAAGTGATCTAGCTTCACCTTCCTACTATGTGGCTCCCACCTTTTATTAGTCCAAGTGAAGTTATTGCCAGGACATTTAATGTCCACTAAGTGCAAAGCCTGGACTTGAGCAATCATGAAACGGTCCCCTGGATCCAAAAGAGGTGTTCCCCCTTCTTGGTCTCTAGAAGATAATTTAGCGTTAAAGTCCCCCGCTATAATCCAGTCTATATCTTCCCTTGATGCTCGCATGTCATGCACAACCTTCCACTGCCGCCTCTGACCCTCTAGGTTTTGAGAACCATAAAAGTTAGTGACTAGAACGAATTCCGCAGAGACATTATTCCTAAAAAGAGAAGTGAGAACACCCCTCCAGGCAAGGTGTTCTATTGCAGACCATTCCAGAGAGTTCCACAAAGTAAAAATCCCCCCTGAGGCACCTTGGGCAGCCACATCCATATGACCAAGCACCCCTCCAAATTCTGTGGACTGTTTTAGACATAAGATCCAAAGACATCTTGGTCTCTTGTAAAAGCAAAAAATCAGTATTGCTATTCTCTAATAATCTTTGAACAACAGATTGATGGGTTCTGCTATTTAAACCCCTCACATTCCAAGATTGTATAATCATGGGTTACCCTGGGAGCAATAAGAGTCAATTGTCCTCACCAATCCTCCCATGATCAATTTGTCTCCCTGGGCTGCTAGCAGTTCCTTATTGGATCTTCTACCAGCTCCTTGAGAATTGCTATTTTTTTATCTATTTTCTACCTAGGTTATCCCCAAAGATGGCCTTTCCATTTTCTTCTCTATTATCCCCATGCGAAAATCCTGAGAAACTATCTGCTCCTGGTTATGGACTACTAAGGCACCAGAACACACTGGCTGTGATACCTCAGAGGGATCAACAACCTGCTGAATGACAGGAGAAGATGAGAGGGGGAGTTGCCCGGGAACAACAGAAGTTTCCTTGAAACCCTCCAAGCCCTCCATAGATTGATCCTCTTCATCAACCAATGACTTAAAAATCTCATACCTATTGGCAGGCCTGAGATGAGATTGCTCCTTTCCCTCCTTTTTCTTTGTCCGTATTTTTCTTTTGATCTATTCAAAACCCTCTCTCTGAGCTTCCTAACCCTGACTGGTGCTAATAGGATCTTTATTGGGTGTAGCCTTATCCTCTTTAGGCAGGTTTGGCATTCCTGAGGGAGCCTCCATATTGGCATTCATATTAATAGGACAGAAACGGGCCAAATGTCCATGCTTGTGGCAAACCCTGCATCTAAAGGGTAGGGCCTCATAGTCCAACTATTGAATCTAGGAAAGACCTGCCAGTTCAATTTCCAACTCTGTCGGCAAAGGCTGGCTGAGATCCATTTCTATAGATTAATATAGTAGTTGTACTCAAAATAAATTATAGTAGTTAAATTAGGGTATTAAAGTATGTAAATTTTTAGATAAATGTAATATATATTTTAGGGATTTGAGAAGTTTGAAAACTTACAAGGATGATCCAAGCTTAGTTTATATCTATGTAGCAATGAATCATTTTATACGACTTTGCAAAATATCTTTTGTATTCACATTATATATGTAGATGAAGATTATGCAACAAGGAGTTCCTTAGAGGTATTCATCAAGGAGATCCTCAATCATCGTATATTTTTATTTTAGTGGCATAGGCCTTAAGAAAGTCAATCAAGGTAGATTCGGTGATAAAAGGAATATGATGTGCACAAAAAATTAAATTTGACTTTGCACCTTCAATTCATAGATGACAAACTCATTTCCCTCTTTGCATAAATGCCTCAAGATATAGCATTAAAAGGTATTCTTTCTTCTTTTAAAAAGGTATTTGGGCAAATAAAAAATTATCTTAAGAGTATAATTTTCTTTTTAATACTCCCTAGGAAATACAAATCAATATTACCAATATTTTGGGTTATAAAATAACTTCTTTGCCTTTGATTAATATGGGAATATCATTGTTTAATGTTAGATAAAAAATTCCTTATGGGAACTTGTTATTGATAGAATCCAAAAGAAGCTTTATGGATGGAGAGTAGCACTGCTTAGCCAAGTAGAAAAAATAGTGCTAGTCAAATCCTCACTTTATAGCATTCCCATTTATTACATATCTATTTTTAGGATCCCTAATAATATTTAGATAACAATCTAATAATTACATAAAGTATTTTTATGGTCCAATCTGAAGGAGAAGAAGAGATTCAACATGGTTTCTTGGGAACAAGTTTTTAGAAGGAAAATCTTATGGGGGTTGGGTTTTTGAAAAGTGGATCTTATGAATAAGGCTCTATTAGCTAAGAAAACCTAGGCCTTAACTACTCAATTGAACATGGAATGGGTGCACATTTTTTCATATAAGTACCTAAACCAAAACAAGGACTTCTTAAATGGTATTCTCCCTAAAAATGATTATGAGTTTTGGAAGAGTCTTGTGCTATCAAGAGAGTTAATTTAGAAATGTTTAATATGGAATCTAGGAAATGGTAAGAAGATTGATTTTTGGTAGGATACATAGGCACTAGATATTTCTTTATGTCAAATTACATTGTTAGATCTAGTAAAAATGCTTTTCTCTTTGTTGTTTGGTCCAAAATTTACTAAATTTGTGGAAGTTGTGGTAGGATTTAAAAAATGAAGAGTATGAGAATTGATAATATAAGTCCTCCTATGAAGGAGGCTTGGATTTTTGATATAGAAAATTTGAATTTTTAAGTGTTAAAACCTCAAGATAAGGAAGATACTTTGCAATTGAAAGGGAAGAATAATTAGCTTTTCTTAATGAAACTAGCATATTTGTTGCTAGATTTAGACAACCTAATTCATCCTCTTCCTTTCAAATTTTGGGAGAAAGGCATTATCCCTAAGATCAACATATTTTAAGGTGGTAGCCTAGGAAAAGACTGGAAGTGGAGAAATACATGAAGAGGAAGATATTTTGAAATAGTTGGGTTATGTCTCAATGGAATTTTCTGAGGAAGATTGATTATTAAGTTGATTATGGATAACGTTAAGTGGCTCTTGGTGGTTTATTAACTACTTGGTCATCTCTCTAGTTTTAGTTGTTCTGAAATTTTGTAATCTCCTATAGGTAGGTTGTTATTTTTATTTTATTTTGTCTTCCCTTTTTGACCTATTATTTTCTTGGAGTTCTTGAATGCTTGTCAAAATCCTGTCTTGAACTTTTTATACAAGGTTTGGAGATCTTTCAACACCCCTTCTTTAATTTAATTAAAAAAATCTTATGCAACAATCACCATTGAGTGAATCACATGCTAATACAAATTATTTGCATAAGATATATGTAACCAAAGTCATAAAAAGAGGATGTAATATTAGATCACTTTTTCTCCATATTTGTTTCATTAAAATATGTCAATTTCTTCAAGTTTAATAGCAAAATAAAATTCCTTTAGATGACCTAGTTATTCAAAGCTATAACCAATTTGATTTAATTACTACATATGTGATACATATTTATGATTATTATTTAATCATAATTTATATAGTTGTGGATGACTCGTTTAAGGTCCAACATCTTGTGGAATATTTAGAATATTTAGTGGTGTTATATCTACCTCAACATTATGTTGTATTATTTTTTTGTTCTTATTGGTATAAACTACATTAGTATTTTATGTAGAGAAATATATTTTAATATTTATAGACATTTTCAATAGAATTCTTTTTATACTCCATTATTAATTGATTATATTTAAGTTTTATGTAGGATATATTTTCTATTTTGTGATATATAATTTTTTTTCTTTTATTGTAGATATTGTTGATATTTAGGAGGAAATCAATTTAAAACTAGGGCATTAGATATTAATATGACGAGTCATTTATTTGTCAATTTATTACTAGAGGTGATGTAAATAATAGTAGCTTCATGTTTCTTACAATGGAAGTCATCGACATTATAGTCAGTGCAAGGTTATCTACATCTATAAAATATAAAATATATAATAAATTACCTTCATATATTAAATTGAATTCTAAACACCCAGGTGTTGTAGGTGAGTTGGAGAGGAGAGGGCAATCCTCCAAGAGAGGTCCCAGGTTCAAATATCCACCCTACCAAAAAGCTGAATTAGGTATCCAAAATCCAATTGATAATTTTGGTGCGGGTAGGGTCGGGTGTGACTCCCGGGTGACTTTGATGGTGTACAACCCTTTGTTCATGGTATCTCAGACCAAAGCAGTCCCACAAGGGGTTTTTCACATTAAAAAAAAAAAAAAAACTAAACTACATTGATACCACTGCCATAGTGTTTTTTATATATTATTATGCATTCAAGTGTTAAACCATTATCCACACTAAAATATATATGAATATTCATCATTTTGAATAAAATTTCCATGGTGAATGTAGACAACCAATTTTGTGCATAAGCACAATCCTCAAGTTTGTCAATCCCTTCATGAAATCAACCTTTCAATCATTCGAATTAAATAAACCTTCCTTGTGTCTAAATTTGGATCATTTTATGCTCTAAAAGCTAAAGCATTATTACATAAGCAATAGTACTAATGATGCTATTGTGACCTAGTGCCCCTTTTGGAAATCATTTTAGTTTTTATTGATTATATACATGGCATTGACATTAATGCTTGATTGTATGACTAAGATTTTTACATCCCCATGTGAGCCACTCTAGATTTTTTGATGACTCTAATTCATGTACATGGGATATCCTCTAATGGGTACCCTCATAATTTGCGTATAGTATCTAAGATATATTCACCTTTGAGCACCTATGATCCACCAATATGGTTAATATGGCTTGATTGAATCCTACATTTGGTATTAGATCCATATGATACAACCCTACTACTATTGAGAGTGCATGATCAACATAGTCAAGGAAGGGAAAGAAAGTCTCTAGCTCATGTGCCCTTTGCACCTTACAATCTAATGTTTGAATCCTCTCCTACAACCATAACCAAGCCAACTTATTAGTTAACATATCAATTTCAATTATGACCCTATTTTTAATGCAAAAATTATCCTAAATATTAAAACTAGAAAAACACCATCAACAAGCAAAAGCACGATCATGAGGTGAAAGTGCCACAACACAAAAAAATATACTATTTAAGTGGTGAAAGTGACACTCAATAAATAATGTGCTATTGTTATTCAAAAGCATTATTGATTAGAAAAAATGATAGTGCAAGAGGGACATCCCTACATAGAAGCATTGTCCTTTCCTTTGGACATGCTTTTTGAGATAAAGTGGAAAACTGGTCTAGTTTCAAAGTACATACCCAAGGTTGATATCCTCTTCCTACTATTGGTGTTTTTATATGGTCTACCTGATGTGCTAGTATCAATTAATTGGTTCCATATTTAATAAGATTTTATAAATACACAATTGACTTGGAAGCTTATTAAAATCAAATTATATTTAAATACATATTATTTTAATTAATGTAACCAAGTTGGTTGGTAGGATATGGAAAAATAATTATTTTTCTATATGAATCATCTTCAAAACTATAGAAAATGAAAATAGCTTGGAATTATAACTTTATAATAACAATAATTTTCAAAAGCAATATGGAGTAATAATTTTCACATCATAAACTAAGATTTCAAACCCATCCATAAATTGTACTAGTTTAAGCAACTGTGAGGAGTGAAAGTGTCTCACCTTTAATTTTATTGCTCTAGGTATTAGTAGAAAATCATATAATTGAGTATTCTAATAAAATGAACATGGGTAGAAAGTAAGATATTTCATTTAGAGAATTTTTAATTTACAGTAAGAATACCCTACTTAGAGAAATTAATTATTTTGATAATCATGTGTTAGAATAAGTAATTATTCTCTTAAGTTCTACTAGGATAGACATACTTGAGTTTCCACTTCTCCATGAGTTAGGATAACTCTCAGTATAGTCTAGATCAAATTTGATTAGTTGTTTTAATCCAACGACTCTCAATGATCAACTTTTCTATTTATACAAAGTTGATGCATGGAATAAATCAATCAGTTCTATTTTTATTTCTTCAAATATTGTAATGCTTTGTAGTTCTACTCTTGGGAAATTCTAACATGGTACCAGATCATGATAGATTCTGCTAGGCATTCTCTCTTGAAGGCAGTATCACAAACGGGTTCATTATCTCTTATCCTTTTGTTTTTTTTTTTAAAGGGAAAGAGTTTTTTTTTTATCTATTGTAGATTGCTCTATTTATATCTGCAATTTTTTAGAGATTTTTTTTTATGGTAATATCTAAATAATTTTCTATATTTTTTTACCATATTATGAAAATATTCCCCTCAATATTTTTTCAAAATATATTGAAATTGCTTATCTGTATCTATAAAATATATAAATTTTGAATGTTTTTTCTCCATATTTTATGTCTATTTAAAAAAAAACTCCCTCTTAACGAACGCATGCTTCCTTGGATGTGTTTCATTTATTGAAGAGCCTAAATTATAGGCATATCTATTTGGTGAAATTTAAATCATTGGATTTTTTTTGGCAAATATTTTGACTTCGTGATAACTCTAACTTATGTAGTGTTTCTCGCATGGTGTAAAGTGGAAATTTGGTTATTTTTTTAAATAACCAAAGTTTATTATTAGTACAATATACGTGGCATCTTTGCCAAATATTTTATTGTGCATAACGTTTCTCCTAAATGGGCATTTCCTAGTTAAAGCTAAACAATCAGAGAAAATAGATTTTCCATATTAAATTACTCCTAGCTTCTCCTCTTTTTTTGTCCCTCGGTGCTTTAGAGAAGAGCTTTGAAATTTTTTATATTTATTTATCAAAGTCATGCTCCTTTGCGAATACTCAAAATACTTTTTTTAAAACAGTGTTTGCATTGTGTTTTTAATATAGAGCATATTTGATAGGATATATTTCGGTGCCTTCACTAACGTCATTCACAACATTCTCTATGCTTTAAATACTCTATGCATTTTGGGAACTCTCTGCTTAGAACCATCTGACGTCTTCAACAACCCTTCCACGGGCCTCTATGCTTAGCATCGTCCCTGGGACTCGATAAGGAAGAGAACGTCATGCAGTTGGTCATGGAAATCGTCGACCACAATGATGCTACAATTTTTGGTGACATCAATCTCGATGTAGTTGGGCTCCCTTCCATCTTCAAAACTCTTCCATGGGCCTCTTTGCTTAGCACCCTCCCTGGGACTTGAAAGGTGACTTCTTCCATGTGCACTTGTGATAAAGCTATTGCACATATCTAACGTCTTTGTAGCGCTCATCTGGATCTTTGATGGAAAACAAAAATAGGTATTTATTTTAAAATATATATTTTTCTTTGGTTTTATACTAATACTCCCCTTATGCAACGAACTTCATACCTTTTTAGGGCCTTCCATATTTCCTCACTGCACCTTCAAGTCTCTTGTAGTGTCTCTCTCTTTTCATTTATGGGCGTAGCATTAGATACATTTTATTTCTTATATAAAATTTAAGCTATAAAACTCTATGATCTTTTATCCTTTTCTTTAGTGCCTTTCCTTGGCCACTACAAGAAATTAAAAGGATAATATTTTAATCTCAAATTCAAAATATCATTTTTTTTGGGGGGGTTTAGGTGCAACTTTTAGCACCTATTCTAAGAGATTCATGGGGTTGTTGTTGTTGTGGTTTTGGTCATTGCCTCATTTAATTATGTTTTGATCTAATTCCTATTTAAGTTATTTACTAAAAAAAAAAGAAAAAAAGTAAATAATAACTATTAAATAGAAATATTATTTCTATTTAGTTAACTTAAACAACTATTTCTTTAAATATTCCTTTTAATAAGAAGCTATTTCTTTCTTAACTAATAAGGATATTTCTTAAATAAAATTAAGTTAAAATTTATTTTCAAATATTTATCATTTTTTCATAATTTTTCTTTTCTTTTTTTAATCAAATAAAATCATCAAATTCTTTAATATTAATATATATATATATATATATATATATATATATATATATATATATATATCACCTATGTTCTTAATGTTGGACTTCTAATTACTTACAGTTTCCCTCACGTAAGGGCGGGTTAATTAGAATATGATATTAAGATTTGGATGATATAAATATAAAAGCCTATGTTCAAAGTATCAATTCTCCTCTTTACTTATAGTTTCCCTCACGTAAGGGCGGGTAATTGAGAAGAAGAGATATATAAGACTAGAATAAAACTTGTTTCATTGGCCTTATTGTTCTATCAAACCTCCTCATTTACTTATAGTTTTCCTCACGTTAGAGTGGGTATTTTGAGGATCTTGGTATTTATAAAAGGTTTTTTGATCCATTTCATTCTCTAAAATTAATAAAATTGAAGTTAAATGGGGGAATTATTGGTTCTCTTCAATTTTATTTGGAAAAATGATTACAATGAATACAATTGATCCACTCACCCCTCATATCATACATGGAAACCTAAAATATTAAATCTCATTTCTCAAAAAGGGCTCACACACCTACTAGAAGAGAAACAACCTAAATTTGAAAAAGAATATGAGAAAATTGTTCATAAAGGGATGTTGTATGAAACAATGGGTATTATAAGCACTAATGTAAATTAAATCTTATGGTTTCACATTACGGATTGTAAAAATCCTTATGAAAGTTGAGATAAACTAAAGAAATTATTTGGAAAAGGAGATCAAATAAGGTCAATGCAATTAGAGGCAGAATTAACAACATTATCTCCTGAAGACTTCAGCAATATTGTTGACTTTCTCACAAAATTTAAAGTAGTCCTTACTCAATTTAAAGGTAATGGCAAGTATTAAAAATATGAAGAATGCATCTATATAATTCTTTCTAAATCAAATGGTGTATTTCAAATATTCGCAACTGCCTTTGTATCTACAAAAGATGCTCTTGGTGCAAGTTTCAAAATGCCCTCTTTAGAAGAATTTTGTGAGAGACTAACTAGATAAGAAACAAAACATGCAAAGTATGAGATGTCTTCCTTTTTATCTAAAGCCTTAGTAGCATCCACCTCCACTAAATAAAAATTCAAAAAAAAAGAAATAAGTCCCATAACTTGTACACACTACAAAAAAAATGGTCATTCTATGAAAAAATGTTAGAAAAGACTTAAAAAACTGGAGGCTACAATGAAGGATAAAAAAATAGACACTAAAAAGCAGATAGGAAAAGCCTTAAATGTTCAATGCAAGGCTATAAAATATTCTTCAAAATACTAGGTTCTAGATTCAAGAGCCACTCATCACATGTCTTCCTCAGATGAGTCATTCACATCTATCTCCTCAAGTTCAACATGTAGTATAGAAGTTGGTGACTCATCCTTCATACCAATCAAAGGAAAATGTGACATATCTATTGAGGGTGGTTACATAAATAATGTTCTCTATGTCCCAAATATTGCTTCAAATCTCCTCTTAGTCTATCAGATTTGCACTTCTTGAAAAGGCAAAAAAGTTATCTTCTCACCAAAATGAGTTGAGATAAGAGACCTTCAAGATGCAAATTGTCTTATAGCAAGAGGATATATTGATCACAAAACTCACCTATTTTGCTTCAAAGGATTCCATAATTCAGAAGGGGCCTCCTGTTTTGTTGCACATGGAGATCCTGAAAGCAAAATTTGGCATGAAATATTTGGTCATCTCAGTTACAACTACCTAAAGGAATTAAACATCCATAAAATGGTAAGAATATTACCTCAAGTCTCTTCTATTGATGGGGTATATCCTTGATGTGCTCTTGGGAAGAAAAATCAAGATCCTTTCCACCCAAGTGGTTCTCTAAAGGCCTCGTACCCTCTAGAGTTAGTCCATAGTGACTTGATGGTATTCCCATAACCTTCTTTCAAAGGAGTAAAATATGCTTTAATCTTCATTGATGACTTTTTTATAAGAACCTGGGTCTACTTCCTAAAATACAAAAATGATATTCTATCTCACTTCAAAAACTTCAAAGCCTTAGTTGAAAATTAGGCCTCTATCAAAATAAAGCAAATTCGTACAACTAATGGGGAAAATACTTTAGTAAAGAGTTATCAATTTTCTATCAAGTCATGGCATAATTCATCAACATTTTGTCTCCCATAATCCACAGAAAAATGGTATTGCAGAAAGGAAAATTGAACTTTAAAGGAAATGGCAAACTATATGCTCCACTCAAGGGATATTCCAAAAGTTTTTTGGGCAGAAGAAAATAACAGTGCCAACTATATTCAAAACCACACACCTCATAAAGCTCTTTGCCATTTAACTCCCGAGGAAGCATGGACTAGCTCAAAACTTGATGTCTCTTTCTTCAATATTTTTGGGTGTACTTCTTGGGCACATATTCCAAAGAAGAAAATGAAGGCTCTAGATACGAAAAGCAAAAAGCTCATCTTTGTTGGTTATTGTGAGGAAATGAAAGCACACAAGCTCCTTTGTCCTAAAACTCATGAGGTATTTTTTCATAGGAATATCCAATTTGATGAAATATTCCCTCATAAATATCCTCAACCATCCTCTTCCTCCATTGAGTCTCTTGAGCCTTCTCCAATAATAGAGCCTCCATATAATGAAGAACCAAATTTAGGGTAAAATATCAATATGAGGATCCTACAACTTCAACTTAGAGTCCTACCACTCCTACTAATCCTTCCACTATGCCAAAATTTGCCTGCATCATTGTTAAAGAAGCTACTCCCTACATCCAAGATCTTCCATCATCCATATTAGGCAACTTCGTAGGCTCTGGTCTTGTCTGTTAATCCATTTCTACTGATCCTCAATACTAGAGCTTGATATGAAAAAATTGACTCCTTCATTCTTTCCCCAAGTTTTTCTCATTGTGAGTCTGATCACACAGCCTACATTTGAATAAATGAAGAAAAAATCATCATACTTGTTCTCTATTTTGATGACCTACTACTCACTGGTAGTAACATCACTCACATTCAGACTATCAAGGACTTCCTTTCTAAAAAAATTGAAATGGTTGATCTGGGTTTAGCTCATTACATCCTTGGAATTAAAATAAATCAAACGGATACAAGAATTTCTTTTTGTCAACAAAAATACACTCTAGACATTCTTCAAAGGTTTAATATTACCGATTGCAAATCTTCTCCTACACCTTTTCAATATAGAGTCACTCTAAGTACTTCTTGCACATCCCCTCTATGTGATGCAACTCTATACCATAATGTTATAGGGATTCTATTATACCTTACTCATACTCGCCCAAATATCTCATATGTTGTTGGATTGATATCCAAATTCTCACATCAACCTCATTCATGTCATTGGCAAGTAGAAAAAATAATCCTTTGCTACTTGCAAGGCACTCCTCACTTTGGGCTCTTATATGAGGGAAAATCCATGGATATCATTGGTTACACGAATTCTTATTGGGTAGGTTTATAGAATATATATGTTCAACTTCTAGCTATGTCTTTTGTCTTGGTTCTTCACCAATTGCTTGGTTATGAAAAAAGCAATAGGCAGTGGCCTTGTCATCTACAGAGGTAGAATACAAGGTAACAGTTTTAGCAAGTCAGGAAGCTCTTTGGATTTATTAGATACTAATAGAATTTGGTTTTTTACATGACAAACCTATTACTCTTTGGTGTGACAATCAGAGGACAATTCATATTACACGCAATCCATTTGAGCATCAGCGCACCAAGCACATTGAGATTTGCATGCACTTCATTCGACAACATATTTAGAGAGGGGATATATACTTGGACTATATTCCCATTAAAAATAAAGTTGTAGATATCTTCACCAAGTCATTTCCTTCTCTGTGTTACATTGAATTGTGACAGAAACTTGGAGTAAAATAGTTGCATTTAAGCAAAAAATGTCTTTCACCTCTCCATTCTTCTTATTATTGTATTCTTTGGAGGATGGTTTTTTCCCATGTGGTTTTTTATCATCTCTCCTAAAAAAATAAATTGTACATGAGTACCTCATCAGGCCAAGTTTTCGGGACTCATTTTTTTTTTAGGACAATCTTTGCCATCCAAAGGCATGCCTCTATAATTATTTTTTTGGTAGATGTTTTTTTACCAAGAGGTTTTTTCACCATCTATATATTGTAAATGAGTACCTCATCAAGCCAAGTTGTCGGGACTCATCCTTTTTTTTTTGTCAATGAGGACAATCTTCGCAAATCAAAGACATGCCTCTTCCTTTTTTGATAGATGGTTTTTCCAATGTGGTTTTTACCATCTCATCAAATAAGATCATTGTACATAAGTACCTCATCAGGTCTTATTACCGGGACTCATTTGTATCATACACCCCTAGTATCACTTAAGGGGGGTGTTAGAATAAGTAATTATTCTCTTAAGTTCTACTAGGACATACATACTTGAGTTTCCACTCCTCTATGAGTTAGGTGAACTCTCAGTATAGTATATATCATATTTGATGTGTTTTTGTAATCCAACAACTCTCAATGATCAACTTTTTTATTTTATTGTCATTTTGTCAATTGCTATTTTATTGTCATTTTGTCAATGACGATTTTTTTCGTCAAGTTTAGTTGTCAGCATCTTTGTAATTAAATTCTTGCTTTCTTCCATGTGTATGTTTCAAATGATAATAAAACAAAAAAAAATATTACTATTATTACATTTCATATAATAATAATAATTTAAAATTTATATATATTTATGTATAAAATCTTATAAAAGAAAAAGACTATAATATATATATATATATATATATATATATATATATATATATATATATATTATAAAACAAATAAACAAGTTAAAAAAATAATAATAATAAAAGTAAAGTTATATATATATATATATATATATATATATATAAAACAATTAAATATATATATTAAAAAATAAAAAATAGAAAAAATAGAATCAAGTTGTCATGCTTCTTCAGCGTTAGACTTAACCATAGGATAGTTTATATTTTGTTATTGTTATGTATAGTTAGTTTAGGTCGTGCTTAAACTTTTGTTTAGGGTTTATATAATTTAAGTTTTAAATTGTTGTGTTTAAGTTTGTATCTAAAATGTTGATTATGACCGTAGGCACTCGGATTACTTAGGCGGCGAACAAACAGAACAACCAGGCAACACAGAGGACCCTGCGTGGCGCCGATGCCGTACAAGGATCGATTGTGGAAGTCGCCGAATATCGGAGCCACCAGCGTGGACGAGTGACAACTTAGTTGTGACTACACATTTTGGGGCGAAGAATGACCACCCGCGGTAGTAGACACTGAGTTGAACGCATGATGAGATTGTCAGTTGTTGTGGCAGTGCGGTTTGGAAGACCGACGAATGAAACAGATCTATCGAATGTCAAAGCAGCAAAGAACATAGACTACCGAGAAAATGTTAAGGTTATCGGGATGAACGTAGGTAGAAATCCGATGCCTTTCCAAAGGGAAGCTAACGAAGTGGTTACGTGAATACTCCAAGATGTTCCCATGTTCCCATATAGACGAAAGGCAGGACTTGCAGGCCATCTAAAACAAGCAGGTATGGATAGGAGGAGTATGAAAACGTACACCAATAGCAGGGCATTTCAAGGCATTTGAAACAGTGCAGTGATTGACGTCGAAAATTTAAAGGACCAATAGTGTGACAAATGGATGCGGTAGTGAATGCACAGGTTCAAATCCGACGTGGAAGGAGGTTCTTGAATGTCAAAATCGACGTTAGAAGACCGGCAGTGATAAAACTGGAAGTGAGAAGTGGCAGATCCACACCATCACGGGCAGCTTTGTGTTTAAGACATTGTGCACAGAATCAAGCAGAATGGAGGCATCACAGATTTGTGCCATGATGGCATTTACGCAGATGCGAAGATAGCCGCCAAATAGCAATTATGAGCAAAAATAGACGTCGAGTTTCATGGCGTCAAGATCGGCAGTTTCGTAGGAGGAATCAACACCGCAGATAGGAGAATCAAGGCGAATGCGCGGCAATTCAGACGTCGTCAGCAACTACACGGGCGTGGTAGGTCTAGTAGACGATTGCAGTGTTAGGAGCCATTGGAGGTGACCGGACAAAGCAGCCAAAGACAAGTCGAAGCATAAGCGGGGTAGTCCATGCAGTGTTCAAAGCAGGAGGATACGGCTGCAAATTCAGGTAATGCCATGTGGGAGATTCACTCACCCTCTTAGGTGTACACTATTTTAACTATGGAGCTCTGTGGCGGTTAAAAAGGAAATAGATAGTACCCATCATAAGGTAAACAGGTGGTTACAACGTGGAGTTGACGGTAAACCATGGAATCCCACAGTGATAGCGTGGCAGCGCAGACAGAGAAACAGTGGCAGGCGGACAACATGTAGAGTGCATGGTCATTAAGGCAAACATTTTCTATCTTCTGGTTCATCGAAATCATTGCCCTGCAGTGAGCATCTCCGGTGGGATTACCAAATTCAAATTTAAAATTAAATTCCAATGCTTTAAAACAAGGGGGCCATATCACTAAGCATCGGTGGCATTATACGCGAAGGGAACCGAAGGTTAATGAAGTCCAAAATAAAGCAGAGGAAAATATAACAGGGATTACCCCAAAGTATATAAAAGATAAAAGGGCATCATTTTGTTTGTTTTTATAGGGGCACCTCCGTACTTAAGACTTGTCGTTATGGAGGATGATTATATGCCGGATGTGTTCATAAAAAAATATAACGTCAAGCGCATGATATGAAGAAAGACGTTACATAATGAAACGACTATGTAAAACAAAACAAATCAAAGGAAATAAAAATATTTTGAGAGGAAGGGAAGACGGAGAAAAAGAAATGAACAGGCTACGGTGATGGAAATGAAGGGTTTTGAAAGACCATTTTGTAAATTTTAAATACTTCATCAAAATAGAGAAAGGGGCTAGATCTTTTTGAAGGCCACATGCTTCTGGAATGTAAAATGATAGATTTACTTTAATGCAAAAGCTTTTTTTCAAAAATTTAAATTTTGTTAGCAAGAAAAGAGGGAAATTTTTTTGCATGCTGGATTTAATTGTCATTTTTTTTTTTTTCAGATTTTTGAATTTGTAGATGATGTCAATGCCATTTTGGGTTACATTAGGCAAATATTTAGAATCTAAAATTAAATTTTGAATCCTTAGGAGCTACCACATAACTTATTTTGATTGTACAAATGCAGGTTAAATAAGGCTAGGTTGAATGTAAGGGTTTCTCACATTTTCGATTTTGCACAATGGGGTGCTATCAAACTGATGAAGCTTTGCATTTCTGCATTTTCAGTATTTGATTTGCTGCAGATTTTTATTTTTCAGTTTTCCAATTTTTATTTTTATTTTCAGACATTAAAATAAAAATTAAAAAAAATTCAAAATCCAAAAATGATTGCACGACTACGTAGAATGTACTTCGAAGTTTCATTTTGCACTTAGACTATTTTTGTTTGGGGTCATTTCGAATTTTAAAAATATTATTCAAAGTTGTTTTATTGCAGATTTTAAAATTTCGAAATTTTAGAATTTTTATTTCAAGGCCAAATCTGATTTTTTCAGTTTTATATTTTAATTGCAAGCGTAAAATAAATTTCCCTTTATGAAAATTTTGAAGGTCATATGCTTTGTAAAATGATAGATTTATTTTAATGCAAAAGCTTTCTTTCAGAAATTTAGACTTTGTTAGCAAGAAAGGAGGGGAAAATTTCTGCATGTTGGATTTAACTGTCTATTTTTCCTTTTTCAGTTTTTTGAATTTGTAGATGATGTCAATGCCATTTTAGGTTACATTAGGTGAATATTTGGAATCTAAAATTAAATTTTGAATTCTTAGGAGCTAGCACCTAACTTATTTTTATTGTACAAATGCAGGTTAAATAAGGCTAGGTTGCATGTAAGGGTTTCTCACATCTTCGGTTTTGCAGGATGAGATGCTATCAAACTGATGAAGCTTTGCATTTCTGCATTTTCAGCATTTGATTTGTTGCAGATTTTTATTTTTCAGTTTTCCAACTTTTATTTTACAGATTTTTTTATTTTATTTTCAGACATTAAAATAAAAATTAAAAAAAATTCAAAATCCAAAAATGATTGCACGACTACGTAGAATGTACTTCGAAGTTTCATTTTGCACTTAGACGTTTTTCATTGGGGTCATTTCGATTTTTAAAAAATTATTCAAAATTGTTGTTTTATTGCAGATTTTAAAATTTTGAAATTTTAGAATTTTTATTTTAAGGCCAAATCTGATTTTTCCAGTTTTATATTTTAATTGCAAACGTAAAATGAACTTCCCTTTAAGAAAATTATCAAAGGGGGGTAGATTTTAATAGCATTTCATAGCTACCATTTTGGAGCCTTCAATTGCATTCTCTTTATAAAATTTTTGTTTTTATGAAAGAGAGGTAATGTATGCACTACATTGAAGGTTATTATTTCAAAGCATTAAATTATTCTTCTTTATGAAAATGTGATTTCATTTAAGAGGGATAATTAAAATGACATTTTGAAGCCCTTATTTTAAGGCTATAAATTATTGTCTCTTTGTGAAAATTAATTTCACCAAAGAGGGATGGTTTATTAATCTCATCAAAAGTTATGCTTATCTTCAGGATAATAAGCTATATTTTATGATCATATTGATCATTTTGTATTTACATTCATAGATAGAATTTCATCTTCATTTCCACGTTTAAAGTATTATTTAATGCAAGATAAAACTTGTTTAAAATCCAATTAATCAAGGAAGATAAAGTCTACCTTAAAATCATTTAAGATAAAAAGAATTAAGGTACCACATCATGGTCATATAAGGGCCAATTCACATTTACTTTTTTGTTTTGTTTTATGAACAGTCATTAACATAGCATGGTAAAATAAACTAACCCTTGTTTACAGTTACATGCAATCACTATGGTGTCCCTAGCATTGAATTGATATTTTTATTGAGATTACTAATACACATATGCAAATGCTAATATAGTGGAGACCTTGGAGAAGTTGTTTGTTTAACTTCTTTGCAAGAGAGGGCTTTGAGATCAAAACCCTAAGGGAGAGTGTAATTTCACAATTGGGTAAAATTAACACTCAACACACCTATACTGCCCCCTTTGGTATACTAAAGAGTATGCCTAAAAGGACAAACATAAACAAAATAAAAATAAACCAGAAACATCAATAAACACACACACAAAAAATATAGGAAAATAAAACAAGTGAGACAAAGCAAAATAAATAAATAAAAATAATAAATAATAAACAATAAAAAATAAAAAACATCACAAGATAAGATAAATGTATGAGACAAAAAAAAACGAGAAAATAAATAGACGAGATAGAAAAAAAACATAAGAAAAAATAACAGACAAGACAAAAAATAAAAACCACAACTAAAGCAACAAGGAGAAATCATAAGGTTTTTCCCATCCTAGATTCACCATGACTAGTGCCACCAACACCCTCCTTATCTTTACTAATCAAAAAAATAATTTTATGCTTGATGTCCTTGAGAGCGTTTATGTTATTAGACAGGTTGATCCAGGTGGTCGCTCTCAGATATCTATCTACTCCCCAATTAGCAATAACATCAACAACCTTGTTTGCATATCTTCACACATGAAAAAATCTAAGGATTGACATGAGTGACGAAATTATTTAATAGTCTAAATAATATCTGATAACCTCCAATTAGAGGGAGAGGAGGATCATTTCTGGTCTTTTAATTGGTTGATGATCATCTGAGAATCCACTTCAACACAAATATTCTACCAATTTTGTTTAAGGGCCCAAAACAATCCTTCCAAGAGTTTCTAAGCCTAAAAATTATTATTAGTGGTACATTCAAGGTTGACGAACAAATTACCTCTCACATTCCCATGGTCATAACAAAAAATACCACCCCCACCAACTTTTATAGGGTTCCCCCTAGATGCATCATCAAAGTTGAGCTTGACAAACCCTTTATGGGGAGGTTGTTATATGATATTACAATGATTCCTAATATTTTTATTATTCTTGATTGGGCACCAAATGCTTTTATTATATAAATTTTGGTCCAACCATTTATTGTTGATATCTCTAAGATTTTTATCCAATGATTTATCTCAATCCTCCCACTTCTTCACCAAAATAGATTTGACTACTACACTCTGAATAGAAATCTAGGTTCGGTATTTGGAAATTTTTTTCCTTAAAAATAATGTTATTTCTTCGAAGGTAGATCATCCATATAATGTAAGCGAGGGTCCTCTCCCAAATGACTCTCATATAATTAGGATTAGATTTTTGTATAACCCACTCCACTATATGATCCCTAATAGATTGAAAATTATGGAGGGGTTTTCTCCAGGAGTTTACAAAGTCTTTCCAGAGAGACTGAGCAAAGGGGCACAATATGAAGAGATGGTTGATGGTTTCAAATTTAGCTTCACAATTAGGGAATATAAAGGGGCTAGAATAGCCTCTCTTCATCACAAGGTTATGCATAGTGGTGAATATTCATAAATTTGGCGAATATTAGGATTTTAAAAATTATAAATTGGTGAATATGAGGACCCTCGATATTAGCCCATTCGTCCAAAATTTTTAGGATTAGTTTTTTTCTTAGGGTCAATTTGCCATAATATATATCCAAACATAGGTATATTTGTACTTGTTGGAAAGATCTTTTTGATCTTGATATAAAAGTGGTGATTTTATGAAGTTTTAAGGTGATTTAGTTGGTCAAAATATGCCCCAATTATGACCTTACTTTTTAGAGCTTCAAATTCCATAAATTTTGGTGTAAAGATGATAAATTGGATTTGCTTAGATTCGCCTTGATTCACCTTGTTTCGATTAGGATTCACTATTTTTACAAGTACATTTTGAGTCTAACCCCTTATGTGTAACCCTACTTCATCAAGTTATGACCTTTTAGGATTTTATCTTGCGCCATCATCCAAAAAAAAAATAGAGATCTTGGGCCACACTCCTTTTCTCCATTTTTTTGCCAAATTCTATTCCAGTCCCCATTGAAGTTAGTCTCCATAAGAAAATTATAATCTCTCTTGGTATTAAAGTATCCATCTCCACTACTACCCTAACACAAGATGTTTGGGTTGTTACAAAAGGAAATCTTCCTTCCAAATATGATTCTCCAGATATTACATTATCAACATCCCTAATTTGACCAGGCTATGATCAAGGATATTTACAAATATGCAACATGACCCTATCGATCTCATGGGGAATGGAATAGTCCTAAAAATAGTCCTTGATTTAGATCCAACCCTCCTCCACAAATATCTCCTTCAAACCAGACAAGGAATTATATTCTCTTAAATGGGCATATTGGTTCCATGCATCCTACCAAAAGAGAGCTTTGTTGCCATCCCTGATCTTCCATAAGGTAAAATAACATACCCACGCACTATGGGATGTAAGTCTAGACCAAAGAGAATAACCCAAAGGAAAATTTTCAATCTTGATCACCTCTTTCTATTCCACCTCAAAAATATATTTTTGTCTAAGAATTTTGGACCAAAAGAGTTTCTCTCCATTATAAAATCTCCAAAATAATTATTTGTTAAGGGATTTTTTGAATATTTGAAGATCTTTGATACCAAGATCCGCTCTTGGAGAGGTTTACAATTTTTTCCAAGCAACAAGAGGCCATTTCCTTTCAAGAGAGCGACCACCCCAAAAAAAGTCCTTTTGAAGTTTTTTGAGCTAGTTTAAATTCTTTACAGGCACTAATTATAGCCATAAAATTTGGACACTTTTCAAAATTCCCACTCCTTGGGAAAAATATTGTCCCTCCTTAGTAATGTACCTTCACCCCTCCAGACCTCTACATTGATTCCCATGTTATTTAAAAATTAATTATATCATTTTCCCCCCTTTTCACAAAATTTGGATGATTATGACGAATTCAGAATGGTCCAAATCTATGCAAATCAAACATGTGCCTAAATTTGGCACACTATTTAGATTTCACCTCCAATATGAGCAATATTGTATTCTTAGTGAATTTGGAACCCTTCAAATTTACCCATATTACAAAAACTGCAATTTTTCCTAATCAGATCTGATCTATCTTCATTGCCTCCCTATTTTATCAATCTAACCTAGATGTTAAATCATGTAGACTACCCCTAGATAAACATAATGATGATTTTTCATGAAAATTAAAGTGGATAATAATTTCTTATACTTTGTTGCAAGTTTCATAGGATATCTTGACATCATATCATCATTCTAGAAGCTACCAAATATGGCAACGAGTATTGTTGATTCAGATTTATTTTTTTCTTGACCTATATTTATTATTTTGTAGGTTTTTACGAATTTGGATGCATCCAAATTCTCTAATGAAACCTGAAATGGGTCTGATTTGACCATTGAAGGTTTACAAATTGAATTGTTGTAGGTTTGAACATATTCAAAGCCATCCAAATTTATTGCAAATATTCGAAATCACATAGACCTATGTTGGGGGTAATATATTGACTTCAAGTTTTATCATAATGATTCATGTTTGCATCTCAGTATTTATAAGCCTTATTACTTTACTACATTTTTGCTATTACTACATTTCTTTCATCAAAACTACATACTCTACATTAGATCTAGATATCCACTACTTTTCTTATGGTTTTCTAAAAGAGGCGATGGGATCTAGCTATCACAAATCATAATTTGTTATGGCTTAAGTAGATCCCCATCCCTAACTGCATATTTTAGTGTCATATTGTGAATTTGTAGGTTTTAAACAAATTCATACAAATTCATATTCACCTGATAGATTCATGCTGATCCAAATTCACTTTGAAAGATTTGAATCCACTTTGATAAATCTGAATGCATCTGAAATCAAATATCTAGACTAGGTAAGGATCCAATTCTGGTTTCTTCTGAGCTTTTTATACTTAATTTCGTATTATTTTATTTTAAGAAGCATTTTGCATAAAATAAAAAAGAAAATAAAACATAAAAAATATAGACTTAGTTGCATTATATTTTACATCAATTATACTAGTTGAGAAATTCAAAAGAAATGACAAAAATAAAATAAAATTAGTTGTATTAATTTTTGCATCAATTACATTAGTTAAAAAACTCAAAATAAAAGATCCAAAACATAGGCTTAGTTGCATTATATTTTACATTAATTATACTAGTTGATGAATTTAAAAGAAAAAAATGAAAGAAAAAATATACATGTTAGCATAAAATCTACTTTTTTCTTTCAGTGCATATAAAGAAATCTTTGCATCTTAGTTAAATTTATAAGCTTTTTAGCTAGAACTATATACAATTATTTTCATAAAAAGTTGAAATGCATGTAGCTAGGCAATAGTTGCATTTTGCCAAAATTTAGGTGTATGCTTCAAAGAATCAACCAAACACCCACCATTACCTAGGCATGGAAACCACCACAGAAAGTATTTTCTGGTGAACCCCACCTAATTCATTGATAAATACCAAGGAGAGTACAACTCAAGAGCTTCTCATCCGAGGTGTAGATACATCATTTTCCCTCCCCCTTTGAGGTGTGAATCTATTATCATGAAGGAAAGAGGTGCAAATTTTTTGGATCTACATTCTTTGGTGAAGCCGATGTAAAAACACCCTCATTTTGGAAGTGTTATTTTTTCTTATGTTTTTTGAAAAATAAAAACTAAAAATGATATAATATGAGCTTTGCCATTACCAAGGAGAGGATCACTCTTGTTAATTTTTGACCAATCGACATTTTGTTTGTATGTGCATTTAATGATAGAGGTGAAATCCTCTATAAATACTAAGCTTTTTATTGTAATGAAAAGAGGATAGACATTCTACAAAAAAATACTTTGAGTTTTCTGCATAAATAGAAAGATATTCGGCTTCGGGTTCCTTGAGTAGTCTTGTGGTGGATAACTTTTTTGCTTATCATTTTTTAATTCGTTTATTTCTATTATTTATTGATTTTAAATTCTGCATATGAATTTAACTACTACTTGTGATGGAGTGAATACTGAAATATTGTCTTGGAGGTTATCTCAGAAAATGTGAGTGGTTCTTGTACCTTTCTTTCTATTATACGCTATTTAATACTTGATTTGAATTTCAACTACTAGTTTATCCCTACATTTCATATCTGGCATATAGTCATATTTCCCATTCCTTTTTTTTAATTTCCCATATCTTTCCTGTTACCCTAAGATTTAAATTGATTATTAGTTTTAGTACTGGAACCAGCCTTCTTTGGAGATTGGTCTGAAGGACATCTCTTTCCTCTGGTCTTTCAAAGTTGGCTGGGTATAGGGTGCACAAATAATATTTTGTACTTAGGCAAAATTTGTGACCAATATGAACATGCCACTTTAAATAGCTTTTAGAAGAAGAGCATTATAATAAATTAGTTAGAACTTGTTAACCACAATAAATGCATAATCATTCTATCGCTTAATTAGAATCAATTATTAAATAAATATTTGGAGAGAAAGATGCAAGATAGGTTCTAATGAAATGATAATTCATACTTTTGAGTCGCATTTACATAGAAGAATTGTAATTATAAATATCCATAGTACTCTCATATCCTTTATTAATGTATTTTTCTTTTGCATACTTTTTTAACACATGGACACACGGTAGAGAAATATTTAAATTTTATCTTTTTATTAATATGTCAATTTTTGTAAGTTTGTGCCATGGCCAACACTTGCATAGAATACATACACATGCATAATATAATTTCAAAGATGTTCACAATGGTCATTGCAATCAGTTGAAATAATTGGTACTTGCACAACTAAAATAATAATTGGTTCCAAAATAATTTACATTATGAAACATCAATCCTTAAAACTTCAAGAAGCATCTTTATACAATGCTAGTGCTAGCCATATGAGACATTGTATAACTATGATACTGACATTGAAGTATTTGACTATGCACTTGGCATCTTTCTCATTCAATATGGAAATATTTTTTAATAAATTTACATAGTTTTTTTATTAGGGGTTTTAGTCCCCTCATAATAAGCAAGGTTTAAATTTTTAACTTCTCAAAGAGAGGCCAAATCCCTTACCACTGCAATAATCTTGTAGCTATTTCAATATATATTACTTAAATATATTTAGTAAGATACTACAATGATAGTACATCTATATAAAAAGAGTTGTGTACCTATGATATTAATTAATGAATGTTAGAGTTAGGTCATATTACATCATATTATTATGCATTTATGTGCACTTAGAGTTAGATCACCTCACCCTATTTATGTGCACTTACCATAATGCTAATGTTTCCCTCTTCATTGTTAGAGTAGTATTTACAAACAAAAATGTGTTAAATATATTTTAGTATCTTTATCAAGCCAATAAGCTAGATTTGATAGTTTTATTTTAAAAATAATTCTTGATGGTCATATCTCTAGGATCAATTTTGAATAAAATTATTATAATGAAATATGACAAATGAAGTTCAATGTTTTCATGACCCTTGCTGATAGACCTTATGGCATGATAAACTATGTATTTACCAATGATGTTTTGATGCTTAGTTTTATGAAAATTATCATTTGACATTTGTGCAATGTTTAGTTTGATTTTTGGAAGAACATGGTATTGTTGATATATTATTAGTATGCAGGATCAGGTACACTTGTGGGTGGAATAAGTAGAACAATCCATCGGGAATGGGGTGCTTGAGGTTGAGGAAGAGATAAATTAAGGCAAATAATGGGTAATATGGATGACTACCCTCATATAGGTATGCAAAGATCCGATTTGCAAAGATGTAGATCAACAGTAGCAATGATAACTCTCCCAGTTTCCATTTTGATCCATTGTGGCTCTGATACCATTGTTAAATTTTGAGGATATCTACAACGGTAGAGATCTATCCCATGTCCTAATAAGATGCAAAAAATATAAATGAAAGTAATTCTACAATATGACTAAAATATACTATAAATATAAAATGATGAAAATATAATGTAGTATGGAGGTGGTGGTAACTCCATTAATATAAGATAAAGAACTACATTGTACTCTATACAGGAGTTCTACCACTATCTACTACAATACATTTGATATGATTGACATGTAATTACTCTCTAATCAATCACTATGAGGCCCTTTATATAGGAAGAGATATTCCTTGACCAACACTCTACCTAGTTTTTCAAGGGAACACCTTTCACATTACAACTTGCACATTGACACTTGTGCATTTATTACATTGCTTAAAATAGCTAACTTCCCCCTAAAGTAATCTCCTACTCTAAATATGTACCAAAGGTGGTACATTTACATGATCCAAATGATGTAATATGATCTAAATCTAACAATCATTCCTTTAAAATAATATTTTATTCATGTAATGTCATGTCTATATAATACCTCAACTCAAAATTTTAAAATAATGATCAAAAACCTGTAGCTACACACACATTCAAATAAAAATATTGATAAAGTATAAATACCACAATTATTAATTAATCATACACAATAGTTATACAAAAATTCATTTCTATTATTAATTATACTAATATAGTGCTCACACAAACGTGAATAAAATAAGTATTTTTGGTTCTCATCAATCCTCCCCATATCTACTTGTGAGAAATATTCTTGCCAAGATTTTAGTAATGATAGATATCAATTATAGAGGAATGGAAATTACCCACTCATCCAACTTCTTAAATTGCTTAAACTTATAACCCTCAAATGACTAGTGTTGATAAAACTTTCAATCTGTATTCAACCCCTGCTTTCTATGGTTGTTTCAACTAATTGTAGTTTTGTAAATTCAACAATGATAGGTGGATATTGATTCCATGAATCTATCCAAGATCATGCCTTCTTCCCTATCCTCATATTCTAAAATATTCCATATTTCACTACCTAAGATCCTAACATTATAGCCTACCGCACTAAGGACCCATTACCATAGAGAAATGACTCACCTAATTTGGATTCACCTGTCCTACATGTTTACTAGTTAAAACTCTACTAAATAAATAAATTGGTTGGTAGATCCACCTATAATACTTTTTCATCTAAAGATTTATTATTTAACTTTCATGTCCTTAGTCCCAAACCTCCCTTTACCTTAGGCTGACTTACTATGTCCAATTTCCTCTTCCCTTTTACTCCCCATAAAAAAATTCTAGCCATCTTGTCTAACTCTTTCCATATATTTTGTGGGGCAACAAGGAGAGAAAATTTATAAATTACCATGTACTAAATGACTAACTACATAATTTTAATCTACCCCCAAAGCTTAACCATTTATTAGACCAATGATTAATTATGTTTTTGATGCAATTCGAAATATTCCTCTAGATATCTATATTCAATTTTTTAAAATGCAAAGCGACCCCAAATATACAACCGAAATAAAAGTCCTCATGAATCCCAAGATCACTAAAATGATTTCCCAAAGCCTTCAATCAAGATTGAAAAATACCACTTTAAATTTTTTAATCATTGATGACTTAGTTTTTATCCCTAAGGTAAACATTCAGGGTATCTCTAATCATTCTTCCTTCCCTAAAGTTGGCCACATGCACCAATCCTATGTCATCCACAAATTGTAGGTGAGTCAAAACCTCCTCATCCAACTTGATACCTATTAGAAAACCTCACTTTTTTGTCAAGATGAATCTACCCGAGCCTTCAATCAATATGATAAAAATATGAGGCAAACAAGGATCTCCTTGATGAAGGCATCAAGTGGCTTCAAACAATTTTGAGGGAAGGCCTTTGATTAGTACTAAGTATTTTAGAGTAACATAACTCATGACCCATTCTATCCAATTTTGAGATAAACTAAAGGCTTCCATTATCCTTGATAAGAAGCTCTACTTCACCCTATCATAAGCCTTTAACATATCAAATTCTATGAACATTTCCCTATTACCAAATTTTTGTATTGAGTGGATTACCTCCTAAGCTAGAACCACACTATCTAATATTTATCTGCCCTTTATAGAACCCACTTGATCTAAGAAGATAATATTATATGGGAGAGGTTTTATCCGCTCAAGAATTACCTTCATGATAATTTTATATATGACATTACATAAGATAATAGGTATATAATTTGAAATATGCACCCTTTCTCCCTTTCCAAAATTAAGGTAATGAATGTATGATTTAATGCTTTAAGAATTCTTTTAATACCTATGGACTCCTCTATAACAACCATTACAACCTCCTCCAAGCTATCTTAGAAGGTTTGAAAAAACTCAATTCGAAAGTCATTTGGACCTGGTGTTTTTTTAGTACTCATTCCAAAGACTACTTTCTTTAGTTCCTCTCTATCAATGGGTTTAAGTAGGGCCTAATTTTCTTGTTCAAATATAATAGAGAGTATGAAAATAATAAACTCTTTTTGAGCCTCTTCATCTTGCACCATATTTTTCTTAAATAATTTAGTAGAATAATTCATTGAATAGAAATACATACGTAGGATTATATCAAAGGAGTGCCCATTCTCATCCTAAATAGCTTCCATCATGTTTGTCTATCTCCTAGCATAACCAATACAATGAAAAATTTTGGTGTTTTTATCACCTTCTAATAACCATGTGGTTCTTGCTCTCTATTTCTATTAGTTCTCCTTTTGGTTGTCAATATCCTCAACCACTTTACATAATGCATTATTCTCTTCTTTGAGATGGTCTGTAATTGAACCTTTCCTAAAGTGTTTTTGAAACTCAACCCATCTAGCCACTGATGGACCTCTTTGAACTTGGAAGTTTGTCTTGTTACCTCATCTCCATTGCTTCTATTGATCCTTGACATACTCAATATGCTTGTGCAATATAAATTTATATATCCCATATTTTGAGCATCCATCTTCCCACCACTATGGAATTTTCTTTCGATGTTCCTCCTTTTGTAACAACAAAATTTCAAATCTAAATGGATTGTGATGTTGCCTTATTTTGACCCCCCTTACAACATAATGGAGAAGTGATGTAAAACTGGACCCTCCAAAATATAAAATTTTATATTCCATTTCACAAACACCTCATTTGAAACCAAAAAATATTCTAACTTCATCTTCTTGCTATGTGGCTCACTCCTCTTATTAGTCCAAGTATAGTTGTTTCTAAAACATATAATATCCATCAAGTGTAATGCATGGACTTGGGAAATCATAAGTTGATCCATAAAATCCATTTGGGGTTCCCCTTGAATTATCTTTAGATGATAAATTAGCATTAAAATATCCAACAACAATCCAATCTAACTCCTCCCTCGAGACTCTCATATTATGCACCATTTTCATTAATGAATCTTACTATATAGGTTTTGGAAAAATTTATTATTTAAACCTGCTTAGCTCTCAAATTGTTTATAGAATATGATGTGAGGACATTCCTCCAAGCTATATGTTCTATTATCATCCATTCAAGGGAGTTCCACAAGGTAACTATTCCCTAAGACCCCTTGCATAGCCACTTCTATATGACTAGCACCCCTCCAAAGTTTATTAAATATTTTACACATACAATCCAAAGATATTTTTGCCTCATAGATAAGAAAAAATTATGTTTTAATTTTTTCTAAGAGTCTTTGAACAACATATTAATTGGTTCTACTATTTAAACCTCTAATATTCTTTGATTGTATAATCATTGATTACCTTGAGACTAGTAAGGGTCTATTTGTATCACAAATCCTCTAGGGAATAATTTGTGTCCTTTAATTGCTATAAATTCCTTATTTAATTTTCTACAAACTCCTTTATATTAAATATTATTTGATCTCTTTTCCACTTGAGTTATCCCTAGAGTTGGATTTTATCTATTCTATGTTGTTATACCCATGTTGGCATTCTTTATTATTGACTGCTCTTGGTTATGCACTATAACTACTACTACAATATTTTATTGTGGTAACTTACTACCCTCTATTACCTACTCTAGGATAGGAGGAGGTGAAAGAGGGGATTGAACATGGGTGTCATTATTTTTATTATTTCCATCCACACCTTCCATAAATTGTTCTTCTTCTTAGTTGACTAGTGTCTTGAAGATATCATACCTATTTGAGGGTTTGATTTGGGTTTGCTCTTTGTTATATTTTTCATTTACCTTCTATTTATTTTGGGTTGTTCAAAACCATCCCCCATGCTTCTACACCCTAAGAAATGGTGGTTTTTTATTTATTGACTGATGAATTACCCTCCTTAAGAAGATTCAACATTCTTAGATAACCCTTAACTTTTGTGTTCCTATTTTTTGGCCAAGACCAGGTCAAATGCCCATATTTGTGGTAAACTCTACACCTAAAAGGTAATGTCTCATAATCTAATTGTTTAATCCAACATAAACCTACAAGTTTGAGTTTAACCTTTGTTAGTAAAGGTTGGCTAAGTTCCATTTCCATGTATAATCTAGCATAAAAAATTATGTTTCCTTCCATTGTGTCTCAAGAAATACTAAAATATGTTCCAAGGATATTATCAATGATTTCCAATAACTGCTAACTCCAAAAATCCATTGGAAGTGCATACAAACGAATCCAAATCCTACTATCCAAGGCCAAACAAATAATCCTGTGAGACCATGATTTCTCCTTTTTTGATTCAAAATACCTATTTTTATTGATAAGTGAGAGAAAAACTAATAACAAAATATTGATTAATGATAAACAATAAAAAATATTCACCAAGAGGCTCCTAATTTTACAGAATCTAATAATACAAAAATTTTAAGATAGGGTGAATACCCATGAATTTATAGATCAAATCAAGATTAGTTATATAGAATATTTTTTCTTCTACCATCCTCTACTCAATTAGAATATTTGACCTTAACTCTAAATATGGAAAGCATCCATTGACTCTTTGAGATGTTGATATTTTTACAATAATCATAAAAAGCATTTTTAAAGTACTTTCTTGTGCTTCTTCAATCTATGTTGGATATTTTTCCTCCGACCAACCTGCAAAAGGACTTTGTCTCTCTAAAAGAGAATCTAGAGGTGTCCCCATTAGGTGCTCCTAGGATAGCAATCTTATCTTCAATTTTGCAACAAACTAGAAAGCACTTCATCTACACAATTGATGCCCTTGTTTCAACAATATAAATTTTTAAAAAGGAAATTAAATTCAAATTTTATCAAGTAATTTATGTATACATGTCAAATAATACTATTATCCATTTTTTTGAAATATTATGATAACATAACTATGAAATAATATGGATGGCATTGTTTGTCCTCTTTTTTTAGATTAGGGTAATGTGATAAACTCTTATGACCAATGCTTAGGGATGAGCATTCCCATCCCAACCATGACCCCTCATAAGGCCAAGAGCTAAATTTATCAATAAAGATTAACACATAGTCATACACACACAATGCATAGTTTGAACCTAATATGGATGGCATTGTTTTATCTTGTATAAATAATTTTGATAATATATATATATATATATATATATATATATATATATATATATATATATATATATATATATATATATATATATATATATATATATATATATATATATATATATATATATATATATAATATTGATCAAATTGTAATTGTATAGGTATTATCCAAATTAAAAATTTTAAATTATAAGAATTTGTTTGAAAATGAAAAAATATCATCAAAATTAATAGTAAAATATCAACACTATAAAAAAAATATATATGATTGAATAATATTGTGAGTATGATAACATCAATTCTTTGTAAAGTTCTTGTTTAATAAATTATGATGTTAAAAACCATCTACTTTATTTTGAATAATTTTGTACCAAAACAAATTTATTCAAATAAATGTAATAGAAATACTTGTAATAAAAATGGAATATCTTACAAATATTTATAACTAACATTAAAAGAAAATAAATATATGTAAAGGATATATTTCTTGTAAAAATAATAGTTTTGTATAGTTTTCAAAATATTGACAAAAGATATTATCAAGGATGAGATGATTGAGCGTGATATAATGGTTTTTAAAACCAAAGGGTTAATATGTAAGTTCCATGAGTTCCCACAATCGTTCTTAAAATAACAAGATCTCGAGCAAGCAAAGTCTGCCTCCTGGCGGCTTTCAAACTTTTCTACGGGGGTTTGGTGTTCGACCATCTGTTTCCCTCCTTTTTTTAGTTTTTGATTCCATGTTTTTCCTTGGAAGATTGTTTCTTGCCCTCTGCCTATCCTTTTTTTGCTTCCTAGGGCTAGTCGGGTGCCTTCCTTGACTTCCAAAATTGGGTTGTGCCAACAAAACAATTATCTTAGGCACTCCCCATGGCGACGCACTTAGATCTTTATCATTGCAATAGAGATGTCAAGGGCTCCGTCAGGCCTGACACCATAGACAAGCAAGGGCCCCATATCCCAGGTGAGGTTCCAATAGCAGGTGGCAAGCCATCCTTTGCTGACTTGCACCAAAAAAAATGAATTCCTATGTCATCTACGACCAGTAAATTCATCATGCATAATGTTATATACCCTAAATCCCTCATGGAAAACTATGAATACTCGGATACCAACTCCTTGGTAGGCAAATTCATCAGCGAGTGACCTGACTTAGATGCTATTCATAGATGGGCAACTTCAAAATGGAAAACCCTAGGCAACTCGGAGATCTCGGCAATGACAAGGGGTTTTTTCATGATTCAATTCAATTACCTTGAAGATGTAGAACACATATTATCTAGAGGGCCCTGGTTCTATGGAAGGTTAAGTATGTTCCTCAAAAACTGGTTACTAGAATTCAATCCTAGCTCCCAGAACATCAATTTTACCCCCATATGGGTTAGAATTCTAGATCCCCAAGCCCACTTCTTCTATGAAGATGCCTTGCTTGGTCTTTCTAAGGTGATCGACGAGCTCATGGATATCGACTCGACCACTCGAGAAAGAACTCGGCTAACCCAAGCCCGCATTTGCATGAATATGAACCTGGAAAGTCAGATTCTAGACCACATGAACCTCATCTATGGCAACTTAAACTGGAAGAATCCACTCTTCTATGAAAATAAGCCAGCTTTTTACCCTGATTTCCAATCCCAGGGCCATCTTCAGTTGTAGTGCCCCAAACTCTGGATCCTGCCACAATCAAAACCTGCTAGGGACCAGTCAAATAAGATGCAACATCAATCCCCACCTGTCTTTCCAATGTCCAGCAAATCTATTTCCAGACCCCCTCCAGGCCCGCTCAATCATAAAGCAAGTACCTATGTTCCTCTAATCAATAAATTAAATCCTTTGCATAGTTTTGTTATCAATGAGGATTGTGAGGAAGGTGAGATCCAAGCCACATCTAAACCAATGACCATCCTCTCAACCCCTCAACCTCCCTTGGTCTTCCCCCTACCGTCCCATTCCATAATCCTCCCCTCGTCCTCGGTGCCCCCACTTCCCCAAGAATACCTCAAGGCCTGCCTCCCCTTTCTCCTCCTTTGTCCCCCCGCCTGGGTCCTAAAGATCCAACCTCTCCTGTGTACTCAGACTCTATCATTGTTGATGATGAAGCCGAGGACTAGTCATCCCCTGAGCAAAGTAGTCCCAAGATAACTTGAAGATCTCGAAAATCCATGATGGATGTAGGAGGGGAAAAAAATAGAGGAAGACCCTCTGATTTGGACATAAGGAAGAAAAATATGGTTGAATATATAACCAATGGAACCTAAAGAATGCTATTTTAGAAAATAGCAAAAAATTCCAAAGACGTAAGTCAAAGATCCAAACCCCCTACTCAGCAAGGAAAAGAGGGTACAAGAATTTCCAAGAGTTTGAAATGAAAGTATTCTCCTGGAATGCGAGAGGCCTAAATTGGGCAGCCAAACAAATATTGGTTGCAACCATGAGGAGAGAACATAATACAACCATTTTTCTCATTCAAGAAATAAAATTGGGTGATCAATGGTCCCCTAACATTTCTAGAAAGATTTGGCGAAACTATGATTTCATTCATTCCCCAGCTTTTGGGATGTCAGGAGGGCTCTTGTGTCTCAGGAATCCTGCCAAGCTCCAAGGAAACCTTATTTCGAGCAACAATAGGGTAAGCAACATCCTATTCTAGGATAATGAATCCTAGAATTCTTGGGTGATGTCAAATGTCTATGCCTTGAACACCTCTATGGGAAGAGAAGCTTTGTGGAAAATGATCACTTCAATGAGGCAAGTCTTCGAAGGAAATCCTTGGATCCTAGCAGGGGACTTCTATTCTCCTTTGTACCTCAAGAACAAAAAATGAGGGAACAACATCACTCACAGAGATACTGTAGACCTAAGAAAATTCATTAATTCCAATGCTCTCATGGATGTCCAGCTTCATGGGTTCCTCTTCACTTGGAGCAATAGAAAGAAGGGCACCAATCTAATCCAAGAGCACCTAGATAGTTTTATGCTTTCCCGGGAAGCCCTCCACTACTTTAACAATGCTAGTTTGTGAGCCCTCCCAAATATAGGCTCTTATCATAGTCCCCTCATCCTAGAATCAGATTCTCGATCATAATTCAAGACCCCTTTCAGGTTTGAAGCAATGTGGTTTCACCACAAGGATCTCAAGGGCTTGATACATTCATGGTGGAGTCAAAAATTCCTAGGGTGTGATATTAACCAAGTAACCCAAAAACTCATTTTCATCAAAGGGAACTTGAAAAAGTAGAATAAGGAAACCTTCGGGAACATCTTCGAAGACAAATAATAGGTCAAATCCCGAATCATCCAGATTGAGGAGTCCTTTTAGAAAGGTGAAGGAAGTGATAGTATTAGGGATGAAGATAGTTCCTTGTTGTCTGAGTACCACAACATCCTCACTATGGAGAAAACTTTCTAGTGCTAGAAGTCAAGATAGCTTTAGCTCAAGGAAGGTGATGCCAATACCAAGGTCTTCCACATCTCAACCTTGAGGCATAGGAGTGTCAATGAGATCAAAAACCTTGTCTTGCAGGATGCAAAAACCATTTTAGATATCCATACAATCATTTTAGAAGCCATCAATCATTTCAGAAGTCTCCTAGGTTCCAGCCTTCCCCAAGCCCCCGAGGCCATGGAATCCCTCCTGGCCATCATTGCCACCATCATCTCCCATGAATAAAATGATTTTCTCCTCAGCCCCATCTCCTAGGATGAAGTTCACCAGGCCCTCTTTTCCATGAAGCTCGACAAAGCCCCTAGGTCGGATGGGTTCTTGCCCAAGTTTTTCTAGATATTTTGGGACATTGTGAGGTAGGATCTTTCTAACGCCATTAGGGAAATGGAAATATTTAGGTACATTCCCATAGATGTGAATTCCACATTCTTGGCTCGCATCCTCAAAGGGGCCAATTCCTGATCCCTCTATGATTATCGACTCATCATCCTGTGCAATATAATTTACAAAATCCTCACTAAATCCCTAGCATCCATGCTATCCAACATTCTTCCATCCATCATTGACTCGTGTCAGGGGAGCATAGTCAAATGATGCAATATTCTTGATGGGGTCATCACCATCCATGAACTGATCCATTCAGCCCAGGTTTTAGACACGACTACCTTCTTTCTCAAGCTGGACATGAACAAGGCCTTTGACAGAGTCAACAGGGAATTCCTCAACCAAATCCTTCTCAATTTTGGGTTCCATGAGTCCTGGGTAAACCTAATCTACAACTACATTTCCTCTTCTTGGTTCTCTATCATGGTAAATGGTTCTGCTACGAATTACTTCTTGATTTCTCAAGGCCTGAGGTAGGGTGACACTTTGTCCCCCATTCTATTCATCATCCTGGTAGAGAGTTTGGGAAGAATTATCAAGGAGGTCTGCTCCTGTAGTTAGCTTTTTGGGATCAGGGCAGCATCTGGGATTCCCCCCACCACTCACCAATAGTTTTTAGATGACACGTTGATGGCTACTAAGGCTTTGATAGGAGATGCCAAGGTGATCAAGGATATTCTCAATCGCTTCGAGGAAGCTACTGGCCAAAAAATCAATTACAGTAAAAGCAAGTTGTTCTTCATCTATAACCAGGCCAAAAGATAGTGCAAGATCACCAAAATCCTAGGATGTTCCATTTCTAAGTTCCTGACCACTTCCCTCAGGCTCCCCATGTTCCATGGGAAGGCTCGACCAACCATGTGGGCAAACATGGTGGATAATATTCGTAACAAGTTAGCTGGTTGGAAAGGGCAAGGAAGGCAACTTTGGTCAAATCCGTCTTGTAGAGCATCCCCACATATTTCATGTATGTGTTCAAAATCTCGGCCTCGGTGGGAGAAGCCATTGAAAAAATTCAAAAGCAGTTCCTTTGGTCTAGATTGAAGGCCTCAAGAAAGCTCCACCTAGTAGCTTGGGATAGAGTTTGCTCCCCAAAATATTAGGGAGGTCTTGGTCTGTGCAAAATATCAGTTTCCAACCTAGCTCTCCTAGCTAAGAAGGCTTGGAGAGTAGTGACTAAGGCCAATATTGAATGGGTAAACATCATGAAAAGAAAGTACCTTCAGCACCAGGCCTTCCTCCAAGCGTCTCCCCTGTGCAACGATTCCTATTTTTTGAAATCCATCACTCATACTAGAACATCATCCTCGAAGGGTCTTCCTGGAAGCTGGGGAATGGGACCAACATCAACTTCTGAGAAGATACCTATGTGGAGAATTCCCCCCTCATTAGCAATACAATTTTGATCCTTGCCAGGCATTTGAATGACAATAGATTCAGGCTTAGGGTTGCAAACTTTATTTCCTCCATCCTAGAAGCCTAGGAGTGGAAGAAGTCAATTTCAAAATAAGAAATGAACCCATCAGGGAATTCGTGAAAGGGATTCAGGAGATCCAACGATCAAATTTCCTTCCCCATGTCAACAGGAGAGATGAGCAGTGTTGGAAAGGCACCAATGATGGGAATTTCTATTTCAAGACTATGGCCCAACTTATTGAGAAAATTGGTTCCCAGGGCACCCCCAGATACGAGAAGGTGGTCGCTAAAAAGGTGTGGATCAAATCCCTCATTCCCAAAATTGTACACTTTTGTTGGATGGCCATCCACAACAAAATCCTTACTGGAGACAATATCATGTGACGAGGTATCATGGTGTCAAATAGATGTTTCCTATGCCTCTAGGCCTGGTAATCTGTTCACCACATCTTCATGGATTTCCTCTACTCCATATGTTTTTTCTTCCTAGCCACCCAAAGCTTTTAGGTTAGCTGGACCTGGTCAAACTCTATCAAAGAGTTCATTTACCAATGGCCTAAGCCCTTCAAGCATCCTAGGCTAAGATTTTTTTGGAAAGTCCTCATCCATAACATATTTTGGTAGCTTTGGTTGGAGTGCAACAGGCAAGTTTTCAACAAAGGCCCTAGAACCCATGAAGCCATAGCTTCCAGAGCCCTTGCTTACGCCACCAAAAATTTTGGACTCATCCCTTGTCAGGCCAACCCTACTCTAGGGATTGAATAATTGCTTTGTTCCACCCTAAAGATTCCCCAAGATCGTAGTAAGTCTTAGAAACCCAAAAAATATAAAGCTTAGGTCACTTGGGTCCCTCCTCCCCCAAGGTTGGCTCAAGGCTAACTTAGATGGTACCTCCAAAGGGAACCTAGGAAAAGCGGGAGGAGGAGGAGTCTTCAGAGATCATAGTGGTAAAATACTTAAGGCCTTTTTGAAAATCTAGGGTCCCAGACCAACAACTTCACGGAATCCAGTGCCCTTTGGAGATGTATTGACATTTTCAAAAACCTGGTAGCCCCTGTCATCTACGAAGGGGACTCAAAGATCATTGTCAAACTCATCCAAAGAAATAGCAAGGGTGGGAAAAATATAGATAATATTATCCAGGAATGTCAGCTAGACCTTTGCAACAACAAGCAATCCCAGATCAAGCATGTGTTCAGGGAGGCCAATCATGTGGTCGACACCTTGGCAAACAGAGCAATCAAAGAGAGCTCCCTCACCATTTGGGAAGTCAACTTTCCCACGGAAGTCATCGAGACAATCAACCTGGATAATGACAAAAGATCAAACACTTAGCTCTGTCGAAGCAGGAGGGTGTCTCTTCTCTAACACTGTTAGAGTGTTTGCAAAGGTCAATCATTAGTGGCCAAATTTTACCTATGGTTCTAACCACCTAAAATGTGTCTCTTCGACACCATCGGTCAGTTAGTTTTTGTTGGTTTTCAACTGTGGTGCTGGTGTTTTTGCCCTGCATTATGAATGCAGATGAACTATTGTAAATTGGTGTTTTTGGTCTGTATTTTGAATGCATATGATCTTCTTGTAAATAGAGGCAGGTCCCTTCAACTCGTAAGGAAATAAATTTTATTTTACCTACCAAAAAAAAAATATTGACAAAAGAAATTAAAAAATATCATTTTGGTCAGCTCTTACAGTCTAAATGCTTAAAACATGATTAGTTGCTTTAAAAAACACTTTAATAAACTAGTATTTTATCATTGATTTCAATGTTTAATGGTTAAGACATATAGATGATGTAGTCATTGTTAAGATTTAAATTTGTATAACAACCCTTTTAAAACTTTTCTTTTCAAATCATTTTAAAAATAAAATTAAAATAATCTATTTTTTATTTTTACAAGATTACTCACACATACCTTATCTCACTATTGTTTGAACCTAGACATCTCAAAAAATAACTAAAAATCCTACTAAAAATAATATTTTATATTTTAATTATAATTTATTAATTTATAATAATATTTATAAATAAAAAATAAATATCACACTTACATTTTATACGTTTTTAAAAAAAAAACAATTTATATTTTAATTATAATTTATTAATTTATAATAATATTTCTAAATAAATATCACACTTACATTTTATACGTTTAAAAAAAAAAAAACAGCAACAAAACATCCAAACCCCAAATTCAAGAAAACGAAGTTCATGAACGTAATGAGAATTGGGAAGGTCCCAAAATCATGTCATGGGAGTATGCAGGGTTTGGTTGTATAAAGCCGAAGAGATCTTACATGTCACTAAAAACCTTGCAGGTAGAAGGTTGTCCCGTCAACGGTTGATGTGGAACATAATTATATATTTTAGATATGTTAACATGCATTTACTTTTTTTAAGATGTTCATCTAAAGATTATTTTTTGTTAATATGGTCCGTAAGTTTGGAAGAAAGTTTAATGGTTAATGATTTGGCATATGTTAATACATATTTATTTTTTATGTGTTTATTTAGAGATTATTTTTGTTAATATAGTCAATAAGTTTGGAAGATAGTTTAATAATTTGGATTTTAATATTTTTTTAAATTGAAAGATTTAAATAATGAAAAAATATATCTCAATATATTATTAGAGTTTTGAATCTTCTTAAAGTTTGATTCTTTTAAAAGTTTTAAAGTTTAAAATTTGACATATATAAAATTTATAAAAAATATGATAAAATGAATATACCTATCCATTAACATAATAAAAAAATTTACACAAGACAAAAAAAAAATATTATATTATGATGATTATGTTAAATATATTAATATTCATTGCTTTCTCTTACTGTGAAGACGTTGATTTTTGTACCTTGAGAAAAAGAATAAGGTACAGACATTCGTTGATAATGATATACTGATTGAAATTACGTGTAACGTTTTCTGTGTTTGTTTCAGTTGAATATCAGAGTTCTTGAATATATATTTTTTGAAAAATAATTTGAAAAAACTTGTATTAAAACAAAGATCATATACAAGTTGGGATGAGACTTTTTCAAGCCTTAGTCAAAGAGAACACATGTTTACAACAGTAAAAGAAGATTTGCATTGGAGCCAACTCTCTTAAACCATATTTCTACAATGACTGTTCACCTGTTTACAACTATAAAAGAAGACCTACATTGAAGCATAAATATTCTGAACAGTATTTCTGGAATGGTTATCCAAATTAGCTAAGCACTGGATTTGCTCACCAACTTTGCCTAATCATCTCATCCTCAATAGCCATGTCACTGTTCCACTGAAACCCTACCTCCTTCTCAATACCCATCTTAGCCAGAAAGTCTGCCACTTTATTTAGATCTCTACTCACATAAACTGGAATCACATCATCTAATTCCCTCCATAATTCCTTAATTTGAGTGACAAGAATCCTCAACCTCCATGTTTTCAAAGCAAAGTTCCTCATGCAATCTAGAGCTCCAACCATTATTTGAGAATCTTATTCTAGGATTATCCTCCTGTGACCTTGTTTTACTGCCCAAATAGAAGCAGATTTGATAGCTAAGGCTTCTGCTTCATTTTTTGTGGTTCTTCCCAAGCCTTACAGTTCCCAATAGAGCACTATTCCAACATGATTATGGCAAACCACTCCACATCCAGCTCTACCTGGATTGCCTTTTGTAGCTCCATCAGTATTAATTTTAATCTAACCTTTTGGGGGTGGTTTCCAAATAGCTCTGTCCTGTCCCTCTTGCACTTCAACATCCTTTTTTATTACCCCAATAACAACCTGTGTTTCCTCTTTAGCATAGACTGCCACAGTTTTTGTGACTTTGCTCTAAATGACCTGCCAAACTCCATCTAAAGAAGAAAAAGCTTCTCTAAAAATTTTGGCATTTCTCTCCAATCACATTTGCCACCAAATAAAGTTTAATCCAAGCTCGCAATAAATACATAGAACTTTAGATTTAAATCAACCCCTCTTCCATATTTCCCAAATACTAATCCAATTCAAAACACCATTAACTTGAATTTTATAATATAAAAACCATCTCTTCCAAATCTGGCGCGTGAATGGGCACTCAAACATCAAATGATCAGTTGTTTCCTCACTCTTGTAGCATAAAATACATTGAGATGGACCAATGATTCCCCTACATCTGAGATTATCAAAAGTAAAAATTTAATTATGCATGAACTGCCAAGCAAAAAAATTTACTTTTGGCCAACCCTTGGATTGCCAAATCTTTCTCCAATACTCAACCTAATATGTATGAGGAGGAGGCTCTGGAAGGATCTTATCATATCCATCGTTCACTGTGTAGACACCAAGGCTCCCATAGCCCCAAGCTAATTCATTCTCCTCGTCTCTACCTGTGAGAAATATTTCTGCCAATATTTTAGTCATGATGGGTGTCAAATCTAGAGGGATTGAAATTGGCCACTCATCCAACTTCTTAAACTGCTTAAACTTATAATCCCCCAACTGAATAGTGTTGAAATAACTTTCAATTTTGACCCATCCCCTGGTTTCTATGGTTGTTTTTATTGGTTGTAGTTCAGGAAATTCAACAATGATAGGTGGATATTGATCCCATGAATTTTTCCAAAATCGTGCCTTCTCCCCTCTCCCCACTTTCCAAAATAATCTATATTTTACTAACTGAGATCCTAATTTGAGATCCTACCACACTAAGGATCCATTACCATCCAAAGGGAAATGACCCACCTCATTTGGGTTTACCTGTCCCAAATATTTACTAGTTAAGATTCTATTGAATAAAGAAGTTGGTTGGGAAATCCACCTCTAGTAAAGCTTTCTAGCCAAAGCTTTATTATTTAACTTTGATCTTCTCAATCTCAAACCTCCTTTTACCTTGGGCTGGCTTACTTTCTCCCAACCTACTAAGGCCCATTTCCTCTCTCCTTTTACTCCTTCCCATAAAAATTTTCTAGCCATATTGTCTAGCTCTTTCCATATGGTATGTGGGGCAGTAAGGATAGATAATCTATAAATTGGCATGGCCTGAATGACTGACTGTAAAAAAGTTAATCTACCCTCATAGCTTAACCATTTGTGATACCAATGATTAATTTTGTCCTTGATACAATCCAAAATATTCCTCTAGATATATTTTTAGTTTTTTAAAATGCAAAGGGACCCCCAAGTATACCACTAGGAGATAAGTCCTTGTGAATCCCAAAATCTCTAAAATTTTGTCCTGAAGCCTTTGATCAAGATTGAAAAAGACCACTTTGGATTTTTTATCATTGATGACTTGGTTTGTAGCCCTAAGGTAGACATTAAGTGTATCTCTAATCATTCTTGCTTCCCTGAAGCTGGCCACTCCCACCAATCCTATGTCATCCACAAAATGTAGGTGAGTCAAAACTTCCTCACCCATCTTGATACCTATTAGCAAACCTTGTTGTCTTCTCCTCAAGATGAGTCTACCCAATCCTTCATCCAATATGAGAAAAATATAGGGAGAGAAAGGATCTCCTTGACGAAGGCCTCGAGTAGCTCCAAATGGTTACAAGGGAAGACCCTTGATTAACACTGAGTATGTCAGAGTAGAAACACAACTCATGACCCATTATATCCAATCTTGAGAGAAACCAAAGGCTGCCAACATCTTTGACAAGAATCTCCACTCCACCCTATTATAAGCCTTTGACATATCTAATTTTATGAACATTTATCTATTACTAGATGTTTGCATTGAATGGATTACCTCTTGAGCTAGAACCACACCATCCAAGATCTGCCTACCCTCTACAAAAACCCCTTGCTCTAAGGAGATAATTATGTAGAAGAGGTTTTAGCCGCTCAGCCATTACCTGTGTGATTATTTTATATATGACATTACATAAGGCAATAGGTCTATAATCTAAAATATGTACCCCCTACTTCCCTTTTGGAATTAAGGTAATAAAATTATGATTTAATGCTTTAAACATTCTTTTACTACCTTTGGACTCCTCTATAACAACCATTACATCCTCCTCCAAGTTATCCCAGAAGGCCTGAAAAAACTCAATTGGAAAGCCATCTAGACCTGGTGTTTTTCTGGTGCTCATTCCAAAGACTACATTCTTTAGTTCCTCTCTATAAATGGGTTTAAGTAGGGTATGATTTTCTTCTTCAGAGATAACAGAGGGTATGACAACAATAACTTCTTTTTGAGCCTCTTCATCTTGCACCATATTTTCCTTAAATAGTTTAGAAAAATAATCAATTGATACCAAAACCCTAAATACATAAATGAACTTAACCTTGAGTTGACATAATAAGAAATGCTATAAGGTTAATTAGAAATTGGGTTTAACCATAACAAGGTTAACCATGACCCATAGGGATTACGTAATAAAATATCACAATAAATTTGCTACATAGTACAATAAACACCCTTAGGCCTATCCAATATTATATCATACAATATCGGCTTTGGCCATGAATCAGGTTACACTTCAACACCCAATTTTAATTTGAACTAATGAGCCAAGAAGAGAAAATATTAGTGACAATAATGTCTTCCCCCCATAATGGATGCTCTAGTGGGCCTCTAGAGTTGAGGTAGATCCTTCAAAATCCCCATAATAATATGGAATATGTCCATCCATATTTAAGAACTCGACTTTAGAGATTTAAAATTTTAGTAAGCAATTTATGGTTGGATGTCCTTCCCTCTCACAATGTCTGCAAAGATTCTTCAACTTCTTTGAAGACTTAGCCTAGCCTTTGGGCTTATAGGTCTTAGCCTCCTTGCATTTGAATTGCTTTGCATGAGCTTATATTTGTGAAGTGCCATAAAATTTATCATTGCCACCTAAAATGAACTAGAAGAGAAAAAAGTTGATTAAGAGATTTTTAAGATTCCAAAGGAATCATATAAACTACGAGTTTTAACATTTGAGAAGAAGGAAAAAGATTAGCAAGGGAAATCATCATGCATTCTACATCATATTTATTTTTGCCTCTAGAAGATGCAATAACTACTCTCAACACCTAAAATATCATCACATAGTCCACAACGTTATTAAACTCAACCAATTTGATAAAATACAACTCTAATTCCAAGAAACTTACTTTGCTAGTATTAACTCTTATGAATAACTTATGCAATTTTGACCATACCTTATTAGGTTCACTCTCCTCTTTGATGTGAAAAAATAAATTTGGTTCAATCAACAAGGAAAAAGGACCAAGAGATTATTCTTCTCTTTGATGGTGAGTTTCTTCATTAAGGATTGTTACTTTATTTTCTTAAAATATGTACCAAAGGTTCTTACTCGGTAATATACCAATCACTTGATTTGGTCAAATATTGTATTTTTACCCATAAAGCTGAGTAACTAGAGCTTGGTGATCCATCTTACAAAATTTGACCCCTAACATTGTAATAGATCATTAAACTGATGCCACCAATGTATAGAGCTAGAAAAATCATGCTATTAAAAATGAGTTCATAACACTTTTCAATACAAAAGTTATGGCCTTCAGAAGTTTTGCTCTAATGGACACCCAAAATTGAAAAATTAAAATTCCAAACCTTAGAGAAGAAATATCCAATTTCATGTTACTACTTATTGATCTATGATTCCCTGGTATCTTCCACTTATCATTCACCACTTTAGTACCTTTGGACCTATGCAACTACAACACTTGTTTGCTTCTAATTGGCTAAGTTGAAATATATAATGGCATTTGATATTAACCCCAAATCCATTTGAATCATTATATAATATAAATAGACTTGGAGGGGATCAAACTCTAGTCTTCTTTGTGTGAAGTGGAATGTGTTAGCTAATCCAATTGTTGCACAAATGAACTCACATATTGTTATCTACTCACCTCCATACTATTTCTAGTGAAAATGACCAACACATTATTCAAATGCATGTCCACTACTCCCTAAAACCTTCTTACTATCTATTCTAGCCATGCTTGTAATGATGATTGAATGGGCCATTTATTCATAGATTCAACACAAAAGAGGAGACTAGCATGACCCGATCACAAGCTTCATTTTCTTTAATGCAATGTTCAAACCACCATGCTACACTCATGGTTATATAAAGGAAGGATTCTTAAAAATACCCGTTGAAACTATCAATTACCTTATCCAAACTATTGCTCCTTTTATTTAACAAAAAATATGCCTACCATAATTTGAAATTGAGCTCTTCAAGCTAAATTGATTTATAGTGTGTTGATCCATATCTAATGGTAGCCTCATTTGGTGCATTGGAGTATGCCCTTCCTTTGTAAAAGAAGATGACACAAGGGTGCCAAGCCATGACTAGGGTGCACAAGAAGGCCTATAGATTCAAATTAAAAAAATACATGCAAATCTTTGATTTGAGGTGAGTAACCCCCTTGTGTTAATTCTTAATGCTTTGATGATTTACATTATGGAAAGGACATTTAAATACAATGCATGCCCAACTTTGGCATAACATACCTTAACTAATATTGCAACTACCCTTAACATCTAGCGGATCTTGCATATTATGTGTTGAGTGGTTACTTAGCTTACAATAACATTATCTATGATGTAATAATTCCTAACATACCCCTCTTATTACATCATAGTCTTAGCTTTAGCTCTGGCTCTTGGATTTTGACTTGAAGGAAAATATTTTTTAGGGTGATATTAGAATCTCTAGATTTTGAATAAAGGAAATTTACCCCCTTAATGTAAACCTTATTTAGGAGTGTCGAGTAATATTGATCATGGACTCCAATTACAATTACAAATATTTACTCAATACCTAATACTCATAGATTTAATTCAAAAAGTGTGTGTCGCCTCCAATGTCTTTATATGGAGTATTTTCATCGTGTGCTATCATGCATCTTGTATCAACTATTTAATTGACTGGTCACCAAATTTTTGTCTAGAATGTTTACTATGGTGAGATCAATTACATTGTGCTTCTTCTTATTTGTCCTAGCTTTGTTCATTTCTTATGAGAAATGATGTATTCATACTTTCTTGCATGTTGTGTTGTTAATGGAAAAGGTCAAATATTAAGTACCTTATATGTGAATTCCTAGTCATTTTTTTCTTCTAACTCTACTACTTCAGGTTGCTCCATCTTGGGTGCTTCAATTTACTTCAAAGTATGATTGTTTGTCTTGTTCTCCTATTGGTTCCCCAATGGCATGGGATGATTGACTAAGCTTGGAGAGATTCTTCTTGTATGACTAGAACAATTTGGATGAAACCAATTTTCTTGATGGGTCATAAGATTGGTTGCTTCTAATTCATACCAAATATTATTAAGTTGTTTGAGCTAAACATGGACAATAAATACATGCTCCTATTCTTTTGAGTGATCTTTTTTTCTTATTCATTTTATTATCTTCGACTGCATTACTTTGTTGTGCCTTTATCCAAATTGGTTTTCTCTTATCTCATGATAATATCTCTTGATTTTGATGCATATCTTGTGAAAGAGACCCATTTGTGAATGGATTATGCCAATATTCCTTCATTATATGTCCATTCTTACCACAAAGTTCACATATATTTTGTGTGTGATTTTTTTTCTATTGCCAATATCCTTGCATGTGACGATTGTTTTTCTATTTCTAGAATCCATGCATGTGAGAATTATTTATGTATTGCTAGAAACATTGTCGAGGTTGTGCGTCTCTTCTAAATGATTGTTTTATTTTTATTTGTAAGAAGTAATTGATCTTCTTGTGTTGTATGTGAGGCCTCTACTTTTTGAAGTAGGTTCACTGACTTTTCAAATGTTGGTGTTTGCTTAGTGATATTCAATGTTGTCATTAATACATAATATTATGAAGGGAGATATCTTAATATAATAAAAAATAAGTGTTTCATCAGAAACCTTTTCTAACAAAGCTTGAAATGATGCTTGTAATTCTACAATTATCCTTATGAAGGATCCGAGTTTTTCTCCATTCTATATTTCAACCAATCAAGTTGGCTCTAGAAAAATAGGTTTTGATTCTAGTTCCATATCTCTAAAACTATTTGTAGTTTCTCCTATGCATCTCTACATGTGGTTGAATCTTGAATGTATGGTTGTAGTCAATCACCTACTCCAAACATGATTATCAATCATGCTTTTCTAACTACCTTGTCAAACTTTGTCTAATATTCACCTTCTGAATTCAGACAGGTAATGGTCCCATCTAAAACTTCCCATACTTCTTCAAACTTGAGTTGTGTTCTAAGTTTAGTCTTCTAGGCAACATAATTAATCCCTCACAATAGTTTAAAATTAGGCAACAAGAACTTTGGTGCACCACTAGCCATTTTAAATATGAAAAAAAGTGGAGGAACTCAATTCCACTATATTAGACTAGAAAAATTCTTTACAATGAGTATATGTAGGGTTATACTCGTAACTTGATTGATGCCTCAAATTTTGAGAAAAATAATGTCTCATTGGGCAAAATATTAAGTAGAGGGAATATCCTTCCTCTAGGTATTATTCTTTGGAATAGTCTATTTTTTTAAAATTATATACTTTTCCTTTTCACATGCAATAATAAAGGAATATATCAAAGTTGTTATAGGCTCTAATAAGCCTCCCCACTATCAATGTGGGGTTGATGGCTATTTCTAAGTGTTTTTACAAAGGTTTTCCACAAGCATATACTAGTTGATTTGGTATGGGTGGTTGACCTATATTGAACTTCACATGGAGATGACATCAGATTATTTGGTTTGAATGTCTCTTGACCAACATAAGGATAACTCATCAAATGACTAACCTAGTCATATTTGGCCTTGTACAAGGAGTGCCAACCTATAATGAGCACATGCGATGATTGTATATCATCTAAGGGTCTATATAGAAAGTGTGCATGGTGAAGAGTTGTTACAAATATTTCTAAGGTTATCACCTTATAGTTTTAGTTCTTTGTATGTTGTTTCTACAACTATCACCTTTTGGATTCAAGTATTTATGTATGCTACTTCTGTGGTTATCACCTTTTGGATTTAATTCTTTATCTGAGTTTGATGTATCAATATCCAAGTTAGTTTCTTTAGTTCATACTGACTCATTGGATTAAATGTTGATGGTATCAGTGTTCTCTTAGTTTTTTGTCCACTAAGATCCCTCAATCCCTTATGTGTCATCAAGTATTAGATCAATGTAGGGTTTAATCAATTACTACTCCACATACTACCAAACTAACTTTATTGTGGTTGTGTCCATGCTAGAATCTTAACACATGCATCGTGAATCCAACTTCTCATACACTAGTTTTCATGTTGCATCTCCTTGCATTATTGTCATCCCACTACTCCAGTCTCCTATGGCATTGACCTCTTCAAAAAATTTGGCTTCCTATGATTTTTTTTCATGATTTGGTTGCTCATATTACTCTTTTATCATTAATAACAATGTCTAGGCAAACCAATCCTAGTTCAAATGACACTCCTTTATTCATTAAAGAACATATGATATTTTGAGTGAGAACTTCCCTCCTCTTAAGGGGTCTACACGTTTTCAACTTGAACGATGGGATTTATTCTATGGGAACAACACTTATGATGGTTTTATCACTAAAATTATTGCATGTTCATTTAATTTGAAAGGATATAGGTGTTTGTACACCTTCTCTCCCCTCCTTATAAGGAGGCATTATATAAGTTACAACTTTTACAATTCATTTTACACCAAGGACTTGCACCTTTAAGACTACTACGATATTGATAAAGACTTTGGCAAGTGGTGGGGTTCATAAACCACTTAAGTCCCACAAATGGGTCAATGTGGGATTATTAACACACACACACTACACTAACTAAGAAAAAAAGATAATAATGTGGAAAAAAATTCCATCATAGGAATATGCCATAAAAAATAAATAGCTTATATAAGAACATCACAATAAATCGGTTAGAAAGCAAAATGGCCAACTACCCCCTACACATGTGTGGTAACTTGATGTTATTGGGGGTGAGGAATACCATATAAGCAGGACCGAAGGCTTGCACTTTTAAGCCTACTACCCCATTGACAAAGAGTTTGTCAAGTGGTGGGTCTTATAAACCACTCAAGTCCCACAACTAGATCAATGTGAGATTTTTAACACATGCATACACTACACTAACTAATCAAAAGAGGTATTAACATGGAACAAATTTCCATCATAAAAATATGCCACTGAAAATAAATAGCTTGTATAAGAAGTGCATCATAAAGAACTAGTTAGAAAGCAATAGGGCCAAGTACCCCCACACACATGGTGTGACTCAAATTTAATAAGGAATCCCATGAGAGAGACCAAGGGTTTGCACCTTTTAGCCTGCTACCCCATTGACAAAGATTTTGTCAAGTGGTGGGTCTCATAAATGACTCAATCCCTACAATCGGGTCAATATGGGATTATTAACACACACACACCACTAACTAGGCAAAAGAGGTACTAATGTGAAACAAAATTCTATCATAGGAATATGCCACTAAAAATAACCAACTTGTATAAGAAGAGCATCACAATGAACCAATTAAAAATAAAGAGGGCCAACTACCCCCCACATGTACTACAACTTGATTTTAATAGGGGTGAGGAATCCCACATGAGTGGAACCAAGGGTTCACACCTCTAAGGTTACTACCCTCTTGGCAAGGTTTTTGGTAAGTGGTGGGGCTCATAAACCACTCAAGTCTCATGACTGGGTCAATTTCGGATTATTAACACATGCACATACTATAATAAAAATAGGGAATGAAATTTCATCATAGAAATATGCCATAAAAAATAAATATCTTATATAAGAAGAGCATCACAATGAACTAGTTAGAAATCAAAAGGGCCAACTACCCCCATACGTGTTGTAACTCAATGTTAACGGGGGTGAGAATACCACATAAGTGGGACCAAGGGATTGCACTTTTAATCTTGCTACCCCATTGAAAAAAAGTTTGTCAAATGGTGGGGCTTATAAACCGCTCAAGTCCCATAACTAAATCAATGTGAGATTGTTAGCACACACATACACTACACTAACTAATTAAAAGAGGTATTAATGTGAAACAAAATTCAATCATAGAAATATGCCACTAAAAATATATAGCTTATATAAGGAGAGCATCACAATGAACTTGTTAGAAAGAAAGAGGGCCAAGTACCCCCACATGTGTTAAATTTATGTTAATGGGGGTGAGCATACCACATAAGTGGGACCAAGGGCTTGCACTTTTAAGCTTACTACCCCATTGGAAAAGAGTTTGTCAAGTGGTGGGGCTCATAAACCACTCAAGTCCCATAACTAAATCAATGTGAGATTGTTAACACACACATGTACTACACTAACTAAGAAAAAGAGGTATTAATATGGAATAAAATTCCATCATATAAATATGCCACTAAAAATACATAGCTTATATAATGAGAGCATCACAATGAGCTAGTTAGAAAGTAAGAGGGCCAAGTTCCCCCCACACATGTGCCATGACTTGATGTTAATAGGGGTGAGGAATCCCACATAAGAAGATAAAGGGCTTACACTTTTAAGCTTGCTACCCCATTGGCTAAGATTTTTGCAAATGGTGGGGTTTATAAACCACTCAAGTCCCACAATTAGGTCAGTGTGGGAAGCAATTTTCTCCAAGAAAGAGAAGTAAATCACTCCAAAAGTGGAGTGAATCACTCATAAATAGGTCAAGTGAGACAACTATGCATATATGCTAAGGAAGATATCTTGTAAAGTGACATTTTGTCTTTTTGTGGAACCATAACTCATCTTAGAATGCTTATAAGCCATTTAGAGGCATGCAACATTTGAAGGTGCATGATTTTGCTAAAGATACCTCCAAATATTTACTTTTACTAAGAGTAAGAATTTCTTACCCAAGGTAACTTAGGGGAAAATTATTCCTAAATAGGAGCCATGGAATCCATAATAAACATCTTTTGGCCTTCAGGAAGTCAAAGCTACCCTCCATGACCCGCATTGTGCTATTTCTTCATGATATTAATGAGAATATTATATTTTTTGCTTCTCATTAGTGACACCACCCTCCTCGAATGTGGAATGCATGGTCATTATGGCATTGCCCTTTTGTCCATATTGTCATTACTCTCATAATATCAACTCATGAGAATGAGAATGTATTGTTTTTATTGGATTTTTTCATGCATTGATTGATCACACAATACTTGCTATGGTTTTGGTCATATTTACTTTCAATCTCTTGCACCTTAAACTTCAAAATTTACTTTCTTAATTTTTAATTTGCACTTTAATTTCATGCAAATAGATTTATATTATATTAGGTTGGTTAGGTTTTAGCATGGATATTTGGGAGTTGGCCTAAATATAGAGGTTAGAAGAGGCATTGTCTCTTCCATTCAAATTTGTTGAAACTTGAATTGTGGGTGCAAAAGAAGTCACACATTTCTACAATTCAACACTTGGGACTCTAAGCACCAAATGCATTTCTCAATGTTCTTTTTTCCTCTCTCTATAGGATAGGTAAATTTAAATTAATTTTTCGAAATCACAAACTTTACAAAGTTGATGAATGACTTATATTCCATTTAGTAACTTTAAATTATAGTTGATGTTGGCAAAAATGTTCACAAGTTCTAATTTTTAAGTCTTCCATGTGCAAGTGAACTTTTCTTATTACTAGATCATAGTTAGGTGAACATTTTCCTTTACATACTAATTAGAATTCATCTCATTAAAAACAAGGCACACATATTAAAGCTTTTGTGTTAAGTTCCAATTCCCTTTGCTACAAAGATTCTTCTACCCTTATCTTTTAACATTTCTTAGATCAATATTTGAGATGCATGAATTAATACTCAAAGCAAGATCAACAACAAAGTGACTCTAAAAAATAATTAAAAACAAAAAAACTAATATTAGGATTAATGACATTAATTTCAAAAATGAAAAATACAATATAATTATTCTAAGAAAATGTGATCAATTATACTTTCTCCTTTGTTTTAAACTTTCATACATTCATGTAAAATAAAAATACTACCATAAGTAGAGAGATGAAAAAATTAGGCTTGAAAAGCATTAGAAAAGTCAACCTATAAAGATCAGCTGCCTACAACAGTGGAAATATCATAGGTGTCCATTCTCATTTATGTCTATCATTTGTTGTCTATAATAATAACATGATATTCATGTAATCATATTGTATCTTTTCATGGTAAACGATAGTTTTGCATCATCAATATTATTTATTTATTATTTTATTTGAGATTTTAAGCATTTACATGGGACCTGAGACCATGAATGAACATTATCAAGTGCCCAAAGGACTTGAATCCTTAACCTCTTCACAAAAAGCACCTAGAGGACTTGAATCCTTAACCTCTTCATAAGAGTGCCCCCTAATCATCTCTTTATCAAGACCTTTGAGTCATAATCTTGTTGTGATGTTTGACCCTTTAAAAAACATAGCCACTCTTCAATTTTAATGGTGACCTTACCCCTTGCTTACTTCTCATGTTTAAGTATTTATGATTAAACAATGACTTAAAGGTTGAATTATTTTACATCTAATATTAGCATAAAGAAAGAGAGGTAAATTGACCCTTCCCAAAATTCTTGGAAAATACATATGATTTACTTTGCATTATTTTCTCATTTTATAAAACTTTGTTGTCTTTATATTTATACATAATTACAAAAGCGATAAATATTTACAGATTGTTTTCTATATATTATTGAGGTAGAGTGGTGAGTGGGGGCTCTAACTACAAATAGTTCTTCTTGGTTTCTATGATTCCCTTCGTGGTCTTAGGTCCCATGTGCATGTTAAAATATGTGTAGTTTGATCTTGTTTAGGCCAAGACCAAAAGTGAGAAGAAGTGCTTATGAGCATTATTGATATATAAGCTGATCGGCTATAGAGCTTACATTTAATTTTATCAATCCGAGGGAAATCAAGGTTAGATTTAAAGAGTAGGAATCCTGTATAGATTATACCATGGGGATTAATACTAAGCTTAGCTCAAGTTTCTTTTTTTAGGTTTCATGTGTACAAGAAAGTAATAAACAAAATTAAATTTGTGTAGAAATGAATGGTGCAGGGTATGATAAAATAATGCAATGATAATTTACTTTTACTAATGAATTGATTTACTGATGCACCTAATTACTGATGAATTAATTTACTGATGCATCTAATTATTTGTAAAATAATTTTTTTATGACATGATTTAATTTATTTATGAGGATCCTTGTGCAATCTATTTTATTTTATGTAAATTGAAATGCAGTTTAATTTAAGTCTAATTAAATCTAACCTATTGCAGGGGCAAGAGCTCAGGGACTGTCTATAGGAGTGGGCCCTGCATCTTAGAGGGTAGTGTAAGTCTTTCTCCCCTAGTTTACTTTATCTCAGTAACTAAATTTTATAACTAATACTAACATTATGTCTATTATGTGAATGCGGTTAACAAATAAACACAATTTACATAATAAAAATTAAAAACATACGAAATTGATACAAATTACCATTTTTGAAGAACAAAATGCTACTTTTATTACTTTAGATTCAGTTGTACATGCTAGTGCATTCCTTTAGAATTGTAAACTTGGAATAGACAATAATTTCTTGTATTTTTCCCACAGATAGTAGACCTCTTTCAAGGTCTCTTCTATGTAATTTATACTGTAATTAATACAATTCCAAACAATATTTCTTTGCATATTTTTCCATACAAATTTTGTGGACTTTCTAATGCGATAACTATGCATCAACAAAAATAATCTAAACCTAAAATAATACATATTCCTATTTGGGCTTGATAAATATTCTAACTGGTCCAAGCGGCATCCTACAAACAAACCTAACAAGAAAATACTATTTTGAATGATTCACAAGATATACATTATGACCTCATGTCCTATATTCCAGGAAAGATATGACAATCTTGTGCCTATATCTAAAACTTCTCATAATAATCTGATTACAATATTTATTAAGAAAATAACAACTTTTATCAACTAAAATATTCTTGCAGATAGTATGAAATATTTTTCTAGGTGAAAATATTTGTTGTCATCCAAACTTAACGTGTAGTCACTGATGTGGCATGTAAGCCAACAACCTTTATTATCCTTCGGTAACTTCTTGGTAAAATATTCTTCAGTAACTTTCTTCGGTAGTTACCTTCAGTACCATGCTTTAGTAATATACTTCAGTAACATATTTCAGTAATATGCATCTGTAACATGCTTTTGTAACAAGTCAACTATTGTTGTCACTGATCTCTATTTTTATCTTGGGTCCTTTTATTCGTCCTTCTTCTCATCTGAGGTGTACTCCAAAGCTCTACAATCTCTTCATCGACCACCAACACTTTTTCTTGCATTTTTCTCAAGACTCAGACAAATTTTGTATAAATCAAACATATTTGTTAGATTACTGTAATTAATCAAATTTACTAATAATTCACACAATATTCAATTGTAATTCATATAAAACATATCATAATCACTTAAATAATTATAACAATAAAACAATTATGATATTAAATTTGTGTCAAATAACCACTCATCATAAGCCTATGGGCATTTATCATACATATATAAGCCTATGTTCATGTAAGCCTAAGGGTCCCTTTCATATTTCACCCTTAGTGGTATTGATTAGTCCACCTTTATGGAGAAACTTGTATAAAAGGTAATTTATTATTGTTTTATTATAAGGTTAACCTCAAGGTTAAGTTAATGTTAGCCAAAAGTTAACTTCTCACTAGGGATTTGATATCACTATAAATACCTCTCAACGAGGATCCATTTGTATCATATGTTTGAATAAAATGTGATATATTGGGGTGCCCACAAGCATCCACCTTCTACTTCTTGTTCTCTCTTTTTGTCTTTCTACTTCATTTACTCTTGCTATCTTTTAGTCGCTCTTTTCTACTTGTCTGCATACAATTGTGGTGAATGAATATTTTGAAATGTTTATAGACATATTACAAATATGAACATGGTGTGAGAGCGAGATTCGAAGCTACATCATTCATCAAAAAAAGAGAAATTAAATTTATTGGTGATCGATAGGCTTATTTGGGTCTTATTCTTAAAAATTTTAAAATTTCCATTTTAGAAAAAATTTCTCGCCTTTTTTTGGCACAAAAAATGAACACAATCATTTGAATTTACTATCGCATGTCGACGAATCTTGGCATAGATAGTGTGTTTGTAAGTCTGCGTGCTTGTAACTGGGAGGAGGTGCAAGAAAATCCTAATATTTTTCTATCGATAGTCACATTAGGTATTTCCATGGGGAACCTTATCTTCCACTTGCCATAAGGGAGTGGCATGTTGACAAAGGCAATGCTTTCTTGGTTGGCAGGTCATTGTAGGGTTGAGTCATTGGGACTAAATATTTGCAATATTTTTTCTTTAAATAAGGTGAAGCATAAGTGCTCAATAATGGAACTTTTTTTTGTATTGTCTTCTTAGGGTTTGATCCTATCTGGTGGTTTTAGTTTATTTTACTATTTATTTGAGTCTTGGTTGGGGGCTTCACTGTACTCTGTAATATTGTATTCTTATCAATAAATTTTTACCCATTTATTTAAAAAAAATTCTAAATAATGGATCTTGCAACTTTTTTCCTAACAAGAGGTGGTGTTAGAGTGGTTTGAACTCTCCTTTACATAGACAAGGTCATTGGTTCAAATCCCAATAACTATTTTCTCTTGCAAATCTCCTTGAAATAATTTTAAAAGGGACTTCCTCTCTTAATTTTATCTTATTTGACAATATAGTGCATTGGTTAATAAGGAGGCTTATTGGTGCCATATGTTCAGTCTAAAACTTGGTGCTAATTTTTTTCTTGCTCAATGGTAAGTGTACCCTTTGCAAAACATTTAAAGTTTAGTTCATCTATATTTCTATTAAAGGACATGCAAGGAGCGCAATTGGTCTACCCTTTATCTTGTAGGTATATGGTCTAGGGTTTGAGCCCTATTAACTCCAACCCATCAATATTTATACACACACATACATATGAGTATGAAGAATTTAGCCAATCATATCAAGTCATTTATCAAACTTGAATTTTCCAGTTGATAGTGCAACATCTAGTGGCACCAAGTGGCAGTTGTTGATTTGGCATTTTATTTTTCTTCTGAATTGAGTGCGAATATACCAAATTTTTTGGAGGCCATAACTTTTCCATATGGAAGTGTTTGGAGCCCATTTTTTATATTGCATGATTTTTCAAGCTCTATGTAGTCCCTAGTGGTGACATCAGTTCATGGATATGGTACAAATTTGCTTAGGATTTTTGTGTAAAATGGATTCCTTAGGGTATATTACTTGCCTCAATGGAAGACATTATAACACTTGGTTAATTCAAATAGTAGATTACTTAGAAGCAAGAATATCTATTTCATATTCAATAATGAATCAGAAGGTATCAATGATCATGAACTCAATAAGTGAAAAGAGGAAGCTCTTGGACTCTTCTTTGTATTAGTGGAACCAAATGCACTTTTTCACATCAGAGAGAAAACTGATCCTATTGAGGTATTATCTATTTTGAAATATCTCTATGGAAAGGTAAGTGCTAGTGAAGTTAACATTATAGCGATAGGGATCTCCAATCTCAAAATTTCAATAATGTTGATGATTATATATTTCATGTCAAATCTCTAAAAGTTTATTTAGCTATGGTAGGAGGTAAGGTAAAAATTTATGAAGAGTATGTCAAATCTATTACTTTCAATATTTATCCTCTTTTCACACAATTGGTTTGGTTCGTTATGTGAATGCTACGACTATCAAAAGGCCACAACCCATCTCTATTGAAGTAATTTTTAAGATTCTAATTAATTATGAAGTAGCAGTGAAGAATTGTAGAGCTCTTTCTCATACACAAGCTCATCCAAAAAACTTCAAATCAATGGAATCTAAGGATTAGTTGCCTTAGGGTAAGTGTTTCAAAGAAGTCATACACTTGCAAGTATTGTAAAAGGAACTAAAAGAGATTGAGATAAAATTCTATAGGACTAGACACAAGCTTTCTAATGATGGAGGAACAATGGAGGCCCATTAGAGCATCCATTATGGTATTGGGGGGAAGAGGTGTTACCTTTTGTGCCTTCTCTCCTTGGCCCTCTTAGCTTAGATTATGGAGGGGTTTTGAAATATGTGTAATCTGATCTTGTTTAGGCCAAGGCCAAAAGTGTGAATAAGTGCTTATGAGCACTATTAATGTAGCCTATGGGCATGTGATTATGTAAACCTATGAGCATTCATAATTTATGTAAGCCTAAGGTCCTCTTTCATATTTCACCCTTAATGGTATTGGTTAGTCCACATTTATGGAAAACCTTACTTAAAGACTAATTTATTATTATTTTATTATAATATTAACCTCCAAGTTAAGTTAATGTCAGCCTAGAACCTCTCATTGGGGATTTGGTATCACTATAAACATCCCCTCAATGAGGATCCATTTGTATAACAAGTGTGAATGAAATGTGATATATTGGGGCCCCCATGGGAACCCACCTTCTACTTCTTCTTGTCATCTCCCTTCATCTCTTTACTTTGTTTACTATTACTATCTTTTAATCACATTTTCTTATTTTATGCAAATGATCATGGTGAATGCATGTTTTGAAATTTTTATGAAAATATTGCAAATTCGAATAGTGCATGCATACCATCATATTACAAAGGGGAAAAACATAAGAAATGAGTGTTGGAGATATTACATTATTTGGTTCCCCTTGCAATATTCTTTTGGTAGATGATTTATATTTTATAATGTATGTGACAACATGAGAAAGAGTGCAAAGTGTCAAGACAGTATGAAGAGTCACATGACATGTGGAAAAATGAAAGTTGTCTTTATGATTAATATGAAAGGTTGCAATTCTCAAATGAAAAAGGAAGTGCAACAGTCAGAGTACTAAAAAGACATGAAAAATAATATATTGGAGGGAAAGCTCCATGCATTGTAACTAAGTTGTATCATTTATGTAATATTTGTGTATTATGAATATTTGGGTTATTTTCTTTGAGATATTGTTGTTCATTGTTGATAGGATTGATTTGTTTTCATGAAAAAAAATATATTAGAGGCAAATCTCCATGCATTATAACTAAGTTGTATCATTAATGTAATATTTGTGTATTGTGCATATTTGGGTTATTTTCTATGAGATATATTTGTTCATTGTTGATAGGATTTATTTGTTCTTGATCCTGGAATAAGTTTGGTTTGAGTTAATCCGATAGAAAATATAATAGTGGTATCAAAGCCATGAAGAGTCTGAGTGAAGATATTGGGACAATAATCACCATCTGATGACAATCTCAAATAGATTTTTTAGACAACGAGAAGGCAATATTTTGGGCAGCATTTCAAGAAGCAAAGAAGATGCAAATTTGAAGCTATTGGACACCAAGTTTGAGTAGCAAAAATGCAAGGAGGCAAGCTACAAAAGAATTTTTTTTTGGAAAATAGGTGATTAAAGTTGTATTTTTTTTAAAAGCAAAAAATACCTTGGTGGTCCGCCTTGGTCTGAGAGATCACGACTAGGGGATTCTACATCATCAAAGTCACCTGGAAGTCCCTCCCGGTCCTATGCATACCAATATTATCAATTGGATTTTGGGTACCCATTTCAAATTTTTGGTAGGGTGGAGATTCAAACCTAGGAACTCCCTTGGAGGATTGCCCTCTCCTCTCCAACTCACCTACAACACCTAGGTCAACTTAAAGGTGTATTTCATTTATATGAAAGAGTGGATATAATTCAAGTTTATAGACACCATATTTTAGAGTTTAAATCAACAAAAAGAAACTCTAATTTTAGTGCCTTCAAAGTTGAAGAAGATAACATCCACACTATATTAGAATCTACACATTATTACAGTAAAAGAGGAGATAGATATGGCATAAATATAGAGTAAAAGGAAGGAGGAAATATTGATTTAAAATCATAGTGTAAATATTATTTTATAAGCATCAAATAGAGCCAACGAAGTGTAGATTTTGACAAGCACTATTGAAACCAAAGAAGAGGTAATATAATAGAAAAACATCACTCAAGAAGACATGTTCCAAGAAGCTAACATAAGAGGAAAATACCGTATTCAAGTGGTAGACCAGTAGTCTACACAATCTACACAAGAATTAAAGCAATCAACATAAGATAGACAAAGCAATAAGATAGCACTAACGAAAAAAAATAGTAGATAAGAAATAAGGAGTTCAACATAATTATGAAGAATTAAGGAGTTCAACATCAATTTAGAAATTTAAATTTACAAATATAGTTTATAAAATTCTAAATTTCTTATTTGGGAAGTAAAAGGAATTTAACACCAACATAGGTTTTGAAATTTAGAATATAGTTACCTTGAAATTTGGAAGATATAAGGATTTCAACATAAACTTTGAAAAATTGAAAATTGCATTATTAGTCTCTTATTCAAAATTAAAGAGACAAAGTTTGAAGATTTGAAAATTTAAATTACTTCAAACTTAGGAATTTATTTGCAAATACTCTTATTTTCTAGTTTCTAAAACAATTAAATTTGCAAAATTTATTCTTTAGTTTCTAAAATCTAGGAAGTTACAAGGTTGTCAACTCCAAAGGAACATGACAAAAAAAAAGCAAATGATAAAGAAAACAAATGATCCAAAAATAGAAACTCAAAAACTAGAACTTCATGAGTTGTCAAAATTAGTCGAAGAAGAAAGCCTATGTCTACAAGAAGAACCAATATGCATTGAATAAGACTCGTGTTTTTAAGAAGAAAAACAATTAGACATTCAGGAAATTTTAGAAAGGGTGGACAGATTAAAATTCCATACACAAAACTTGATAGAAGAAATTGAAAAGGATACATCAAAAAAATAAAAGAGTGTCTTACAAGCAATGTTGAGAGAAATTAAATATGGAAATGTCTTAGCACTTAGTAATTATTTGAATGAAAGGCTTGATGAGGCATTTAAATATTCTATAAGTGTTTTTATATTACCTAGTGAGATAGGAAATTTGATGTATATGGCATTACTTTCTAATGAAGTTCTAAAAGACAAGAATAGAAGACAAGAGGACATGATTAAAGATTTGAAGAACAAGTTTATTGATGAAACAAATACTTTGAACAATAGGCTTGTTGATATTACTAGTGAAGCAAAAAAAGGAGAATTTTCAATACTTTAGAAATGCATGCAAAGTGTTCTCAATGATGTTAATTATTGTTATGAAAATTTTGTTACTGTACTCGTTAGTCTATGAAGAATAATCTATAAATAAATTATCACTCTTAATGTTTCTAAGATGAGAAAACAAGAAAAGGTTGAAGAAGTAGAGAACAAATCAGTGATGAAAGATGCTTCTTGTGATACAAATGACTTAAGGCCTATGATGGTAGATTCATGTTGCAATACTATAGAATCAAAACCATTGATGATTGATGCATGCTATGATACTAGTGATCTTCTTCAAAAGGAAAAGGATGCAAATTATGATTCTTATCAATATGAAAGAAAATATTGTGATACAAGCAATGATACTAGTGACCTAAAATTCATGACAAATATAGAAGAACCTGCTAAAAAAATTGATGCTATGTGTGATATAAGTTATTTGAATATAGTTTGTGATTATTCAAAAAAGGCTAATGATATCAAAATTGATGTTGATATAAATTCAAATGATTATAGAGGTAGTGATTCTTAGAGTTGTATTGATATTGATAAAAATCAATCTAATTATTGTATTGGTCATTTTGAAATGCATACAAAAGGATTTGGTTCAATATTGATGAAGAAAATGGGATATAAAGATATGGTTTAGGAAAGCATGAACAGGGAATGAAAGAATCAATTATATCAAAAATAAACACTACACCAAAAAAGGGTTTTAACAATGACTAAATTAAGGTGGTTTTTTACGATGGTAAAAAATTGCCTTAATAGATCCTAAGAGGGTGGTTTATAATCACCTTCTTAGAAAAAACACCCTTTTAGGGTCACCTTTAAGAGGGAAGCTATAAACCGCCCTTGTAGGACTAAGACGATGGTTATAAACTATCATATTAGGGGTTAAACTAAGACAATGGTTATAAACCACCGTATTAGGGGTCAAACTAAGATGATGATTATAAATCAACATCTTAGGGTGATATAAGAGGGCGGTTTACAACCACCCTCTTAGGGATAAGAAGATGGTTTATATTCACCATCTTAGGGGAAGCCAAATTTTTTGGGTGCCCCTATGAGGGTGATTATGAACCACCCTCTTATGCTTAAGAGGGCAGTTATAAACTACCTTTATAGAGTAAGTTTAGGTTTTTTTTAATATGCAATCTTAAACCCCATGTAGTGACATCATTTTTATTTGAAGATTTATATAGTCTATTACACCTTAACTACTGCAACTAGTCCTATATCGTGCCTTAGCTACTGTAACTAGTCTACCATACCTTAGCAACCTCCACTCTGTGCCTTGGCTACTCTAACCTCCACACCTCATGCCTCGCCTTAGCTATTGCAATCATCATGCCTTAGCCACTCTAACATCCACACCTCATGACTCGCCTTAGCTATTACAATCATCATGCCTTAGCTACCACACCTAACGTGTCTTAGCTACTACAACCTCCATGTTGTGCCCTAGATTTTGTAGCCTCCACATTGTGCCTTAGCTACTACAACCTACATATCATACGCACAACCTAGGACTCCAAATATTTGATTCATGCTATTCATTTTTTGGTTGGGGTTTACCCTAAAACTTTTAGAGCTCCCGAGCTTCGATTCATGCTGTTCATTTTTTAGCTAGGGTTTACCCTGAAATTTATCTAAAATTTTTTGCTAATTACCCAAAATTGTGAGTGATGAGTGTCGAAGTGAAAGATATAGAATGGGGCATGAATATGAAGATGAGGTTAGTTAGGTTCAATAAATTTTGCATTATTTTAGGTATTTTTGTGATTAGGGTTTGGAATTTTTTAGTTTGTAATGTTGTTTTTATGCATGAGATTTTTAAAATTTAAACCCTAATGTTGTGTTTACACATGAGGTCTCTTCGAAAGTTCATCACTCGATGTTTTTTTTGGGATTGATAAAACATGGAGCTATCCACTAGGGCATACCCTAATAAATTCAAAGGATATTACATTCAATTTTTTTCCAAAATTTGCCATGATGAAATACTACTATGAAGGTATATATCTTGCTCATTATACTATTCCAAGCCCAAAATTTTTGAAATGAATCCCGTGGGGTTGGGGGGAAACACCATCATGAAAAACCAGCTATATTTGATCTTGGTTGGCTAGTTAGAGGAAGGATCAATACTCGACATTTTAATAGGTAGAGAACTTTTTTGCAATGCAAAGAACGATCCAAACTAAATATTTATATCTTAAGAGGTCACCAGGGGAACACTTTTGCCCAACAAAAAAGAAACACTCCCATACAGGAACACAACCACCCCCACTCTTTACAGATTTACAATACCCTTGATCAAAATCCTGTAATTATACATCCTTAGTATATGGAGATAACCTTCCATTAGATTATATACTATAACATATACTATTTTCAATTACCAGTTTTTACATGCAGGATCCACATACTATTTTCAAAACCACTACTCTTGTCACTGCATCCAACCCTCCTAGGACTTGTGATATGAGAAAGACTTGAAGAAACTTCTAACATATTGATAGAGAAAATAAAGAGTGAGACATGACCTTACTCTATTTTATCATTTGCATTTTGGTGGAACTAAATCTATCAAATTCTAGACCAGTAGATTCCTCTCCCTACATTGATACTTCCCCTCATCTTTTGATGGATATTTTTTGTGACATTTAGGCTCACATTTCTCTTTCCATGCTAAAATCCTCATTGAACTCAAACCATCCTACCAACTCTCAAGTGCCTTTGTTAGGATTAAATATCCTAACCCCTTATCATTTAACTAATCACTCACTTATATTTATTTATTCATATGGACCATTATGTCCTTTCACACATAACCCTAGAATAGGTATATAATATAATTTGATAGCGTGTAAGAAAGCATCCAAGAAATAAGAATATAATTGTTTATTAAATACATTAGAGGGAACCCCTTATCAGTGAAACTGTGATTCTTTTTAAAATCGTGATTCATTTTATATTTCCATTATTTTCATAAGTTAGGATATAGGATCCTACCATCTGGTATCAGAGCGATTATATTCCTATGCCTCCTCACCATTCGCTCATTAGAAATGGTACAGGGTGTGTAATTCATCAATATTCATACTTGATTTTTTTTTCCATTCATTGAGACACTATGCGTAGACGCCACTGGTGAGTAACTAGCCTAAGCATCATTAGACTAATGACCAATGCACTCACTGGTCGTGTTGTCATTTGTACCATACATACTGACATCATCCAAAAATATTAGTTTCTTTTAAATCCATTATCAACATCTTATTCATCGATGTAGGCATCAACATTATCATCTACTCATTGACATCACTCACACACCTCCATAGAAAATGCCATCTCTGGATGCGCCTTCTCTAGTGATAGCCTTCACATCAAGCCATACGCTACATGTTGTCATTGTTAAAACATCGCCCAACAAAAACTCAATGTAAGCGAAGATACAAGAAATCATTTGATTAACGAAGAAATTCATAGACACTCGGTAAGTATTCAATGTGGTAGAAGTAAATTTTTTGAAGTTATAAACAACTCAAATCTTCTACTTGCAAAAACTTGCATCAATAGACATTTTTCGAACCGATCCAAGAAAAAAACACTCTCTCCGATGAACTGCTAGGAATCGATGAAATTAAATAAAAAATTATAAATAAAATCTAAGGTTGAATAAAATTTTGACCATCAAAATTTTGTTTTATGATGTCAAAATATCACGATTGGCAAAAGCTTGCTAAATTCAATGGGGCAATAGTCCCACATCAACGAGGTGAAATAATTTTGGGGGTTTGAATACTCCTACACTCATATAAGTCATCATAACTTTGATCATGCTCTCCCTTCCACTCCTCATACGATATTTTTCATCCACTACCTCTCGTTGACTCCACCCCTCCATGTCCGCTCATCGCGTGCCTTATGATCACCTACCATTGAATCCACCCCTTCGTGTATTGCTCTCCATGTACCTTGTGGTCACCTTGTGTCTCACCCCTATAATTTTTTGGTTTGTCCCCACCTCACACTCTTCACATTGCGTTTGTGCCTCTATTGTCCTTCACGCTCTGCTTGGTCCCTTCACTCACCGTTCATCACCTACCTTGTACTTTTTCCCATCGTTGAAATCAACCACCTTGTGCTTGATAATACTGACATAACCCCTTGCTCATACCCACTTGTACTTTATTCCTTCCATCATCATTGTTGTGCTTCCCACCAAGAACGTTATTTAAAATTTAAAAAGGAAAAAAATGATCATTGGGGGTCCTAAAAAAGTTGCTAAAACCATTTTTTAGACCAAATTTTTGTAAAATTTTACCAAAATATATGAAATTTGTGGTAAATTTTTTGCCACTCTCAACTAAATTTTGAAATTTAAATTTTATTTTTGTGAAGAATTGTAAAGTACCCCTCGAATGGCTGACGGACGGAGATTGCAAGACATAACTCTCAAAAATTTCTAACGATAAATATTTTGACGACTATAAAATCCCAATTATAATCCACGATGATTATGCAAATGGCTGATGGAGGAATATATAATCACCCCAATATGATTTTGCCGATTCATCTCACCACCCTTCATCAAATCACTTCTATGCATACGTATCAAAATTAGTTTCAAGATCTCATCAATCACATCTCAGGGTTAGATGAATAATTTCTCATAAGTTGTTTCATCAGTGGATTAAAGGATAAAATTAAGGAGGAGGTAGAAAATTTCAATCCTTGCACCATGATGTAGACCTTTGGATTAGCTTTGTTAGCCAAAGATAAATTCAATGTTCAACATCGATTAGGAAAACCACCTATGGGGAAATCACAAACCACTTACACCACCCCCAAACCTAACCAAAATTTACCAATTAAACATCTCAGCTTTGAGGATATGAAGGAACAATGAGTGAAAGACCTCTACAATACTTGTGATGAGCAATTTGGACCCCACCATAAATGCGCTACACAAACATTGTATTTATTGAAGGTAGTTGATCCTTGTCAATCCATAAAGGGCGAAGATGAGGAATATGAGCAAGAAATGATCGAAACACCTGATCACAACCATGACAACAATGAAGTCGATGTACAAGAAGTGATCGATACCCCAGGAAAAGATAGGGTAGACATACAAAAAGTGACCAATGACAAAAAAAATACACTCTAAAAAGGCTACCCACAAGTTCCTCACAAATAGTGAGTTCTCACCACATGGTAAAACCTATCCAAAAATAATGTAGAAAGGTGACTACACACTCATTTTATGTTGAATATCACAGGGAACAACAAGAAGATACAAGAGTGTTACCACCACTTTTGATGCATCATTCTAAAGTGTTTGAGGAACCCCAAGGGTTGCCCCCCATCGTCATCATGATCCTACTATTCTTCCTAGAAATCCCCCACTAACGCTTCAACCCTCAAGATATCCCTGCCTCCAAAAAATAATATTAAACTTATGCAAGAACTTGTGCAAATACTACTTGGAAAGCACCTCATCAATTTCAACAACAATTTTCTTAATCCCAATTTTGAGGACAAAGCTCCTTTTAAGGAGGGTGGCATGTTAGGATTCAATATCCTAACCCCTTATCATTTAACTAATTACTCATTTATATTTATTAATTCATATGGACCATTGTGTCATTTCACACATAACCCTAGAATATGTATATAATATAATTCAATAGGGTATATGAAATCATCCAAGGAATAAGAATATAATTGTTTAGTAAATACATTGGAGGGACCCCCTTACCACTGAAACCGTGATTCTTTTTAAAATCATGACTCATTTTATATTTCTATTATTTTCATAAGTTAGGATCCATGATCCTAACAACCTTCATCAAAAAAATGACAACATGGGAATTATTAGCACTCATGGTTTTCATTAGAGAACTTCCAAAAAAAATAGTAATATGTGCTAGACACAACCCTTACGTTTTCACCTACACAATAAAATATTTTACTGCTTCCAATTCCTATACAAGAGCAATACAATATGCTTTTTTGTTGGTAGTGGTATATTATTTAATCTATCCATTGTATATGACATCTCTTCTTGTAGCATTATAAGGCAAATACCACAACAATTGGAAATCAATTTTCTTTGCTTGTTACAATTTACGACCATGCATGAATCATTTTATAGTTGGTTATGTTATCAAAAATTATTCTTTAACTAGGACCTTTAAAACATCACAAACTTTAGTTTTTGAGAAAGAAGCCATAGTTCTTTTATATTATAATCTCATGCTAAAAGGTTAAACTCAACACAAGTGAATAAGATCAAGATAAGTGCCAGAATTATTTAGGTTTCTAAATTTGCCTTAGAAGCAAGGATTTTGTGGCAAGTAAAGAAGAGAAAATATTCATAGGTATCCATAGAGGTAAAATTTATAAAAATAATAGTTGACATTTATCAGTCATACTATTATCTCCAAATGCTCTACATATTTCCCATACACATTTGTGATAGTTATGTGTGACACTTAAATCATTAATATTTTTGTATAGGGTCTGTGTAGCATATTTGAACTTTAGGTCTCTAAAATTATTGCTTGCTTAAATAACTTGCAATTCTAGTAGATTGATAGATACAATTATAATAATATAACTGCATTGTATACCTAATCCTCAACCAATATGACTCTAGTGCTACGAGCAAATATCTCCATATGTTTTCTATTGGTTGAAGTTGTTTTTTTAAATCAACAAGCTCTTGGAGTGCCTGTGTTGTCCTCATATTTCCCACTACTCAATTCACTTTTCTAGCTAAAGGATTTCTTCCAAACTGGATTATCATTGGCTTTCCTTTTAACACATACCGATGTGCCATTTTCAATGCATGGTTTGCAAGTTTTGTAGATGAGAAAGTTACAAATGCTTGGTCCCTCATCCGATCCTCCTACATTAACTTTATACAAAGTCCAGATTTTGCTTCCTCCATGGTTTCAAAAAGGGACCCAAATACAAAGTGTAAGTCATCCACAATTACATATTTTTCCAAGTTCTTAATATATAAAACAAGAGCTGGAATTCTAGGAGTATAATTCTTAAACATTGGAAGGGCTAGAATCTCAACAAGAGGAAACTTGCTAGCTTCTATATAGACACTTGGTATTTGAATATGATTAAGGTTTGGTATACACCATTTATGGAAATGACTTTTTAACAATAAGGTACCAATTTATTTTTTGAGGCTTATTCATGTTTGGTAATCCTCTTTGGATATACAAGTAATATATACAAGTTATACAAGTAATATATCAAGTACAAAAAAGAAATATTATTTATGACAATAAGATATAAATAATATTTCTTTAAGTATAGCATGTTATGGTCTTGAAAAACAAACTATAAGACTTTGCATGATTTTTTATATTGTAATATGTTTTTAAGATGTTTAAAAGATTTATTATCAGTTTTGATGAGCTACAATGAAGGAAAATTCATAGAAATAATAGTTGACATTTATTAGTCATATTATTGTCTCCAGATGCTCTACATATTTGCAATACATATTTGTGATAGTGATGTGTGACACTTAAAACATTAATATTTTTGTATAGGGCCTGTGTAGCATACTTGACCTTCATAATATGATCAAGGTTGGGTTACACCATTTTTGAAAATGACTTTTTAATAATAAGGTACCAATTTATTTTTTTGAGGCTTATGCATGTTTGGTAATCCTCTTTGGATATACAAGTAATATATACAATTTATACAAGTAATATATCAACTACAAAAAATAAATCTTATTTATGACAATAAGCTATAAATAATATTTCATTAAGTAATATATCATTTTCTTGTATTTGCTATCTAGCATTAGTAGAGTAACATGTACACCACATTCAACACAACTATACCATTATTTTATTAATTATTACAGTTACATGTGTTTTGAGACTCATTGGATGCTTGAGTGCTTCAGTTGTGGTTGGCCTCTTGTTTGGATCCCATGCACAAAGTGACTGCAAAATTATTTGAATCTTGCTCCTTTAAATCATATTAAATCTTCCTATTACATTATTAACTTTAGTAAAGGTGGAAAGCTTTCCCTAGAGTGTACTATGTAGCAATAAACTACACAAGAAACTCCACTTGTGCAGGCTGTGCTTGGGCAGTAAGATTATTGTCTTTACTTTTAATAGTTGGATCATCCTCAAGACTAAGAGCACCAACTATAATCAGGTCAATTGGGTCAATATTTTATGTCCATCAAGTATCATGGAAAAATCTTGGCTAGGATCATCCAGGTATGTCAACTATGTTATCTCCATTAACGAACAAAAATTGTGCTTTTGATGCGATCTACATGTAAACTATACTTTTATTTTTTGGGGGGTTTGTTCATAGAAATAGTGAGGACTATTATTGTGGGGTTCACCAATTCCTAGATTTTGCAAGAAAGAATTCAACAGATCCTGAAAGAACTAGATATCCATGTCGAAAGTGCTCAAATATGGAAAATCTTGGTTTTTTGGAGGTTCGTGACCACCTAATTTATCATGGGATTGATAAAAGATATACCAATTTTATCTTGCACGCAGAATAACCCTCTAGTTTTGACAAATATGCATTTTCCTATAGATATACCACTGATGAGGGTCTAATTATGAAAGATGTACAAGCTGACATTGTTGGAATGGTCAATGATGCATATGGATGGTTCAATGTCAATTGCCCAGAGAGTGGACCAAAACTGCTAGATAATGATGTTAAGTTCTAATCGTCTTATGGAGCAGTTCCTATTGATGAATTTCATAGCTTTCTCGAAGATGCCAAACGACCATTATACCTAGGTTGTACAAAGTACACAAAGCTATCGATTATCGCTAAATTGTATAATCTCAAAGCAAAACATGGTTGATTAGACAAAAGCTTTGGAAACTTACTGGAGTTGCTGAAAGATATGCTCCCAATTGACAATACAATTCCAGAGTCCACATATGCAACAAAGAAAATGATGAGGCCATTGGGATTAGATTATGTAATGATACATGCATGCATTAATGACTATATTTTATATTGGAAAGATCATAAAAATAAGCAAGTTTGCCCAACATTGTGAGACAAGAAAAGTCTCCCCAAGATCAAAAAATACTCCACAAGATCAATCACACACAAAAGAGAAAAACCCACAACACCAATATTAAGTGGTAAAACCCTACTTCAAATGAAGAAGGGAAACATCCACTATGAAGCTCACTATATTACTCAATGATTCAACAATACAATAATGCTTCAATGTTATGAAACAATATGCATCAACATGGTATTATATATATATATATATATATATATATATATATATAGAGAGAGAGAGAGAGAGATAGTAGACAAAACCCCTATTTAAAGAAAATCTTTTCTACTACAACCCTAAAATTCCCTAATCTTATCACAATATTATCTTGAGATGTGTGACAAGTGGCATCTATCAAATATGAAGAAGTGTTTGGTTACTTTTTAATATTATCTAGAAAAGGGGAAATACCTTTTTCCCACAAATTAAATATTTCCTAGCACCCTTATTTTATTTATTAATTGGGTGAGAATATTTTTACATAAAATAGAATTATTTTCTAATTCAAATATTATTCTCTAGACTTTATATTTTAGTCTAAGAATAATTTACACAATGTTGCATTACATATTCCAACACTCCCCCTTAATTCAATATTGGGGAAAAGAATTATGAAACAAAGAAACATTCTCCCCCTAAAGATACAAACGGGGTTGAGAATCAAATGAGTAATATAGTTACAATGAGCTTCTATGACCAAGAATGGTCTACTATAAGGAACCAATACAAAATGGGCCAAAATGATACTGTAAGCCCTTAATAGAGTAGCTTCAAATACAAGCATCTTACAAAGCCATCCATAAACCACAAGTGGTTGCAAATGACAAGAAGAAAACATCACAAGGGTGTCTTCAGTAAGCTTGCAAAACCCCAAACAGAAGTCCCTCCAAGCTATAAGCAGATCAACATAATATCAGTTATATACATCATCATAAATATATTCACCACAACATATATGAATATCCAAAGATGATAACAAAACTGATCTAACAAATAGTGAACTATAAGTCATCATAAAATATGCCAAGCCATACTTATAGTCACGTGCTATATAGTTGATCAAAAAATATCATGTACAAAGTTGCATAAAGCAAACAAGGAGTACCATGATAATACAAACTCTAAAGTACCATGTACAAACGTTGCATAAGGTATATGAAAATAATAAAGTGTGCACACCAGTTGCATAAATCCAACCATAAAATATCATGTACAAAAGTAGCATAAATGCTAACAAGAAAGTACGATGATAAACCAATTGCATAATGCCAACTACACAAAAACATGTGCAAAGTTACACAAGGCAATAAGAAAGTACCATGTAAAAGAGTCGCATAAATAAATTGCATCATATACCATAATTGCACAATGCCATCTACAAAGTAACATGTACAAAATTTGCACAAGGCAAACAAGAAAGTACCATGTTCAAAAGAGATGTAAAAAGCAATTATACCACCAAAGATCAACTCATATATATAGCACAAAACACCTCATAAGGATGAAGTTGTCATCACACAAGTGTAACTACACTTCATTCCCCTTGAGGACAACTTCACCAAACCAAGTGAGTCCTTTAGCGTACAAAACTTCTCCTTGGGAAGAGGTTTGATGAACAAATCAGTAGAATTAGAAGATGATGGACAATACTCCAACTGAATAGTTCCATCCAATACCTTCTCTCTAATAAAGTGGGTTTGGATTTCACAATGCTTTGTACTTTGATGCATTACAAGATTTTTAGCTAAGGCAACAACTTATTCATTATCGGAGAGCAAACTTGAAGGACCAAATTGCTCAAATCCAATTTTCTTCATGAGGGTATGCATCCAAACCGCTTCTTGTGCAGTTGTTGTCGTAGCCTTATACTCCGCTTTCATTGTAGAAAGAGCAATTATATCTTGATTCTTGGAAGACCAAGAGATAGTTGTAGACCCAATACTAAAAACATATGTTGTGGTAGAATTTTTGTCTATTCTATCCCCTCCAAAATTAGAATCAGCATAGCCAAAAAGAGCAAAGGAAGGAAGCCTATAATACTTGAGTGCCAAATCTCTAGTACCTGAAAGGTACTTCAAAATCATCTTGGTAGCTTTTAAGTGCTCAATATAAGGTTTCTGCATGAACCTAGCCATCATACCAACTACAAAAGCAATATTTGGTCTTGTGATGGTAACATAAAGAAGGCTACCAATGACCTGCCTATACAATGTAGCATCAGCCAACTGAGATTTTGTACTTACTTCCAACTTAACCCTTGTAGAAATAAGAATGGAAGTAGGATTGCCATCCTCCAAATCAAACCTCTTAATAATATCTTCAATATACTTGGATTGACTCAAAAAGGTACAATCCTCATGCTAATAAACTTGCATGCCAAGATAGTAGTGTAGAAGACCAAGGTCATTCATTTCATACTCTAACTTTAATTTGGAGATGAAATCAAAAATGGCCTCATTCTCATTTCCAGTCATAACAAGGTCATCAACAAATAGAGCAATTAAAATGACCAAGTTATCCTTCCTAAGCACATAGAGATCCATATCTGAATAGCATTTATCAAAACCAAGAGACAATAAGTAACCTAAAATATTCATGTACCATGCTCTAGGTGCTTGCTTCAGACCGTACAAAGTTTTCTTTAGTTTACACACAAGTGTTTCCTTACCTTGTACAACAAATCCTTGTGGTTGACTCATGTAGATATCCACATCCAAATCACTATTTAGAAAGGCACTTTTCACATCAAACTAAAAAATTTGCCAACCTTGAGCAGCAACAATAGCAATGAGAAGCCAAATGGTGGGCATTTTGGCAACTGGCGCAAAGGTTTCATCATAGTCAATGCCATGTTTTTGAGCATAACCCTTAGCAACCAATATAGCCTTATACTTGTATATCTTTCCATTAGAATTTTCACATCAAGCTAAAAAATTTTCCAAACTTAAGCAGCATCAATAGCAATGAGAAGTCGAATGGTGTGCATTTTGGCAACTGGTGCAAAGGTTTCATCATAGTCAATGCCATATTTTTGAGCATAACCCTTAGCAACCAATATAACCTTATAATTATCTATCTCTCCATTAGAATTTTACTTGATTTTATAGACCCACTAGATCCCAAGTTTTATTCTTTAGAAGAGAATTCATCTCAACCTTCATGGCATCAACCCAACAAGAGTGTTGTGAAGCTTCTTGGTAAGAAGTAGGCTCATGATCATTCTCTATCTTAGCTAGAGAGACATGTTAAGGGTCATACTTCTAGTTATCCTTTGGCTAACTAAATTTTTCTCTTTAGGACCCCTATAATAATCCAACCACTTGGTCCTTTTGACACAAGGCCCACCTTTTTCTAACTCAAGAAGGTCTTCATTGAATTTTACATCTCTTGAAACAAATACAATGCGTGAAGAAGGTGAGTATAACCTGTAGCCCCTATGTTCTGCATCATATCCAAAAAAGATGCATTTTTGATACTTTTTTGTCCAATTTCTTCCTCTTTTCTAAAGGAATATATGAAAATGCATCACATCCAAACACTCTTAAGTGTGAAAATTTTGGATTCTTACCATTCCAAACCTCATAAGGAGTCTTCCCCTCAAATAATTTTGAAGGACACCTATTAAGAATGTAGATTTTTTTACTAGCTTCTTCATCCCAAAGAAATTAAGGTAAGTGGTCACCTAGCATGCATCTTACCATCTCCATGATTGTCCTATTTTTCCTCTCTGCAACACCATTTTTTTGAGGAGTGTATGACAAGTAAACTGCATTTTGATCCCATGAGATGAACAAAACTCATTGAAATCATTGCTATTGTACTCCCCTCAATTGTCACTTCTAATAATTTTGATCTTTGCTTCCTTTTGATTTTCTACCAAAGCTTTGAACTCCTTGAATGTCTCAACATTATCTGATTTATTCTTAAGTAGATATCCAAAGATCATTCTTGAATAATCATCTATAAAGGTGAGAATATAGGATGCACCACCAAGTGATCTAACATGTAATGGACCCATAATATCTGTATGAATGAGTTGAAGAATGTGTGACCCGTGTTGACTTGTCCTTTGCAAACTTTTGTTTGCTCATCTTGCCTAAGATGCATGTTTCACACAAACCATGAATAGGTGAAATGTTAGGCAAACCTTCAACCAAATTTTTGGACTTCATAATTTGAATATTTTGATAGTTTGTATGGCCTAACCTTAAATGCCAAAGCTTGATACTAGGAGACATATTAGTTGCTAAACACACTTTAGGAGGAGCATCACCTAACACAACAATTTTTCTTCACATAACTTGTAATGATTGGTAGCATGCATTTCCTAATTCTCCATGAAGTTGTATTGAATTCAATAGTGTAACCACTTCTAGTAACTTGCAAAACTGAAATTAAATTTCTCCTAAGGTTAGGCACATATAGGACATTATCAAGTAATTTACCTTCAATTACAACATTGCCAACACCTTCTACTTGAAGTCTAGTATTACCACCAATGACAATTGAATCTAAAGAGTGCTTAACACATATGGTTAGTGCATCCAGAATCTAACACCCATTCATTAGAAGTAGATGAGTCAATGGAGTAGAGGGAACAAACAAAGGCATTTTATTAGAATTTTGATTTACATTGTTGTTCTTTTTCTTTCCCTTACCAAACCATTTCTTATGTCCTTGTCCCTTAGCTTTTTCTTACTCTTCATTTTCTGCAATCTTCTTCTTCTTGAAACAATTTTGTTCCTTGTGGCCTTTCTTGCCACTAAAGTTGCAAATGAAATCAACTCTAGGCTTGTTGGGTTGGAAATTTTGATTTTTCCTTTCCTTGTATTTTTTCTTAAAGGAAGCCTTAGTGGCACTCAAGGCAATATTCTTCTCCTTGAAAACTTGACCGTTCACTTTGTCTCCATTAAGAGACTCTTCATGTTGAATCAATAATTGTGAAAGAGTGTTGAGAGGAATGCCATCCTATTCTTGCTCTAACCTAGTCTCAATAATGGTGACAAAATTCTTGAACTTTCTTAATAAGTTCCTCAAAATGATAAATCTTAAGAGCTTCTCACATATCCAATCACAATTACAAGCCAATAGTTGAGATCTCATGTCTTTCATATTTGAGAGGAAGATCAAGGCACTTTCTTCTTCACCTTGCATAGTGCTAAGAATTTTGGACAATAAAGTGAATTTCCTTGATGTGTTGGACCCTAGATGGACTTGTTTTAGCAAATTCCATGCATCTTTAGCATGCTCACAATGGATTATAGTGAGCAATATCTCATCACTCACACTATTGATAATCATAGAAAGTGCAAGGTGACTCTTGTTGTTGTATGTCTCAAGTGCCTTTTCCTGGGTTGAGATTGCTTCATTTCCATTCATAATGGGCCATAACTTTCTTGCTTGAAATTCAGCCCTCATCCTTGGTTCCCATATTCCAAAATTTGATCCATCAAGGATGTGCTTAGGTGTGAAGGAGATTCCATGATCAACCATTCTAGAAAGTGAACATAATAAAAACATAAGATGCATTGACAAAGAAAATAAATGATGCAATAAGAAAGTAGATAAACATACTTGCATATATAAAAAAAAAAATAACTTTCAAGTAATCTACTTTTCGATCATCAAATATAATCATCATGAAAGATAATCAAACTTAAGCATCATTAAGAGAGATAAGCATCATCATGAAAGATAATCAACATCATCATGAACTACTATAACCATCGTGCAATAAAAACTATAACCATATTGTAATTGAATAAAGGAAATAAACCAATATCTACTTGCAATAGATTAACTTGCAATAAGAAGGTAACTAACCATAAAAATTATCTTGCAACAAAATAAACTAACTTGAATTGAACCATAAAACATTTTTTAAATGTTACATAGTCAATAAGTTAGTACGTTAGTGTTTATTTTAAGGTTTTGCTATAGCCTAATGAATTGCCAAATCATCTCACCCAAGGTCAACCAAGCTACCCAAAAGGGTACGGGTACGAAGACCCAAAAAGGACTTGCTACCGATAGAGCGGATTCTTTTGGATTCAATAGGTGTTTAGCAAATATAAACTGTGTTGCAAGATTAAGTAAATTTTAATCGAATACTAAAGTTGTGGTTAGTAAGTTGATTCATTTTTAACCTTCTTAATTAAAAATAAAATTAGCAAATTGCAAATTAGTTGGTTAGTAGATTGTTTAGTAGCAAGTTAATAAGTTAGTAGTTAGATTAGTTGAGATGCAAAATAGGCAAAACACAAATACACACACACTCTCTCTTTCTCTCTGTCACTTTCATTCTCTTTTACTTTCATTATGAGAGATATAAGTTACAATAATTTACATTATGCTTCAAGTAAATGCTTGAGAGATATTAGAAGAAATTAATAAATATAGGGGGAAGAGAGTGAAAAAGTTGATCCAAAATTGCCTTGTATACTCCAAAACAAACTTGGATAACCTTACAAAATAAACAAACTCACAAACAACCATTGTTAATGTGAGAAAAAAAATGACTATAAGGTCTAAATTATTTGACAATTTGACTAAAAATTTGTCAAAATTTGCATAAAAGGATTCTAGTTGCATTATACAATAATAAAAAATGCATTTCAATTTATGCAAAAAAAATGACTATTAGGTCTTAAAATAAAATAAATGATTGTTTTTTAATTAAAAAATAGAATAATAAATGACTATTTTTTTTATTAAATGACTGTTTTTTTTATTAAAAAATAGAATAATAAAAAATGACTGTTTTTTTATTAAATGATTGTTTTTTTATTAAAAAATAGAATAATAAAAAAAATGACTATTTTTTTTATTAACTGTTTTATTATTAAAAAAAAACAAAATAATAAAAAAAAACAACTGTTTTTTTTTTTATTAGATGACTATTTTTTTTTTAAACAGAATAATAAAAAAATGACTATTTTTTTATTAAATGACAGTTTTTTTATTAAAAAAAATAATAAAAAAAAAAATTCAGACTGTACAGCAAAATGGGTGGGGGGCCATTTGGCCCCCAAATAAAAAAAAAATTGCCTTAGATTTATTTTTCACCAAAATAGGGCAAATAATATATGGAAATAGGGTTTTTAGGCCTTTCGGACGCAACCATTGGGTCCGTTTGGCTCCAAAACCCTTCAAACAAAAGCTCAATACCAAAAATTTATAGATTTAGAATGAAAACACCATTTGCAAAAGATCTAACAACTAGATGAAAAAAAAAATCTATAAACCCTAATGGCAGATTTGCAAAATAAGTTTACCCAAATATCAAATGAATGCATTAAAACAAAAAAACAAATATACCTTAATGGGTTTTTCACTTCAGAATATTGAAGACATTTGATGAAGATCCCAATCGCTCTGATACCAAATGTGAGACAAGCAAATTCTCCCCAAGATCGAATAATTCTCCACAAGATCAATCACACACAAAAGAGAAAAACCCACAACATCAATATTAAGTGGTAAAACCCTACTTCAAATGAAGAAGGGAAATATCCACTATGAAGCTCACTATATTACTCAATGATTCAATAATACAAGAATGATTCAATGTTATGCAACAAAATGTATCAATATGATATATATGTATATATAGAGAGATGTAGTAGACAACACCCCTATTTAAAAAAAAAAGTATTTCTACTACAACCCTAAAATTACTCTAATCTTATCACAATCTTATCTTGAGATCTGGGACAAATCTTATCTTGAGATGTGTGATAAGTGGCATCTATCAAATATTAAAAAGTGATTGGTTACTTTTAATATTTGTTAGGAAATGGAAAACATTTTTTTCCTACAAATTAAATATTCTTAGCACCCTTATTTTATTTATTAATTGGGTGGAAATATTTTTACATAAAATAGATTTATTTTCTAATTTAAATATTATTTTTTAGACTTTATATTTTATTCTAAGAATAATTTACACAATGTTGCATTACATATTCGCTAGGTTGGGATCTCCATCAAGTTTCTTCAATCCTTTGAGGTGAAAAACCATTAAGATATATATTTTTTGTTTTAATGCATGCATTTGATATTTGGGTTTTTTATGCATTTGATATTTGGGCAAACTTATTTTGCAAATCTACCATTAGGGTTTATAGATTTATTGTATTTTTTTAATCTAGTTAGATCTTTTGCAAATGGTGTTTTTATTTTAAATCTATAAATTTTTGACATTGAGCTTTTGCAGGAAGGGTTTTGGAGCCAGACGGACCCCATGGTTGCGTCTGGAAGTCCCAAAAACCCTATTTCCATATATTATTTGCCTTATTTTGGTGAAAAATAAATCTGGGACAATTTTTTTTTTTATTTGGGGGCCAAATGACCCCCCCACCCATTTTGCTGTATAGGCTGATTTTTTTTTTATTATTCCGTTTTTTAGTAAAAAAACAATCATTTAATAAAAAAAACAGTTATTTTTTATTATTCTATTTTTTAACAAAAATACAGTCATTTTTTTTATTATTCTAATTTTTTTATAAAAAAACAGTCATTTAATTAAAAAAAACAGTCATTTATTATTTTGTTTTTTAATAAAAAAATAGTCATTTATTTTATTTTAAGACCTAATAGTCTTTTTTTTTGCATAAATTGAAATGCATTTTTTATTATTGTATAATGCAACTAGAATCCTTTTATGCAATTTTTGGCAAATTTTTAGTCAAATTGTCAAATAATTTAGACCTTATAGTCATTTTTTTTCTCACATTAACAATGGTTGTTTGTGAGTTTGCTTATTTTGCAAGGTTATCCAAGTTTGTTTTGGAGTAGACAACGCAATTTTGGATCAACTTTTTTACTCTCTTCCCCCTATTTTTATTAATTTCTTCTAATCTCTCTATTAAGAAGGTTAAAAATGAAAGAGAGAGAGAGAGAGAGAGAGAGTATGTGTGTGTATTTATGTTTTGCCTATTTTGCATCTTAACTAATCTAACTACTAACTTACTAACTTGCTACTAAACAATCTACTAACCAACTAATTTGCAATTTGCTAATTTTCATATTAATTAAGAAGGTTAAAAATGAATCAACTTACTAACCACAACTTTAGTATTCGATTAAAATTTACTTAATCTTGCAACACAGTTTATATTTGCTAAACACCTATTGAATCCAAAAGAATCTGCTCTATCGATAGCAAGTCATTTTCGGGTCCTCGTACCCGTACCCTATTGGGTAGCTTGGTTGACCTTGGGTAAGATGAATTGGCAATTCATTAGGCTATAGAAAAACATTAAAATGAACACTAACTTACTAAATTATTGACTATGTAACATTTAACAAATTTTTTATGGTTCAATTCAAGTTAGTTTATTTTGTTGCAAGATGATTGTTATGGTTAGTTACCTTCTTATTGCAAATTAATCTATTGCAAGTAGATCTTGGTTTATTTCCTTTATTCAATTTCAATATGGTTATAGTTTTTATTGCAATATGGTTATAGTAGTTCATGATGATGTTGATTATCTTTCATAATGATGCTTATCTCTCTTAATGATGCTTAAGTTTGATTATCTTTCATGATGTTTATCTTTCATGATTGAAAAGTAGATTACTTGAAAGTTATGATTTTTTTATATATGCAAGTATGTTTATCTACTTTCTTATTGCATCATTTATTTCCTTTGTCAACGCATCTTATGTTTTGATTATGTTCACTTTCTAGAATGGCTGATCATAGAATCTCCTTCACACCTAAGCACATCCTTGATGGATCAAATTTTGGAATATGGGAACCAAGGATGAGGGCAGAATTTCAAGCAAGAAATTTATGGCCCATTGTGAATGGAGATGAAGCAATCCCAACCCAGGCAAGGGCACTTGAGACATACAACAATAAGAGTCACCTTGCAATTTCTATGATTATCAAGATTGTGAGTGATGAGATATTTCTCACTATAATCCATTGTGAGCATGCTAAAGATGCATGGGATTTGCTAAAACAAGTCCATCTAGGGTCCAACACATCAAGGAAATTCACTTTATTGTCCAAAATTCTTAGCACTATGCAAGGTGAAGAAGAAAGTGCCTTGATATTCCTCTCAAAGATGAAATACATGAGAACTCAACTATTGGCTTGTAATTGTCATTGGATAAGTGAGAAGCTCTTAAGCTTTATTATTTTGAGGAAATTTTCAAGCAAGTTCAAGAATTTTATCACCATTATTGAGACTAGGCTAGAGGAAGAATAGGATGACATTCCTCTCAACACTCTTTCACAATTATTGATTCAACATTAAGAGTATCTTAATAGAGATAAAGTGAACGGTCAAGTTGTCAATGAGAAGAATGTTGCCTTGAGTGCCATTAAGGCTTCCTTCAAGAAGAGATACAAGGGAAGGAAAAATCAAAATTTCCAACCCAACAAGCCTAGAGTTGATTTCACTTGCAACTTTAGTGGCAAGAAATGCCACAAGGAACAAACTTGTTTCAAGAAGAAGATTATTTCAGAAAAGGAAGAGCAATAAAAGGCTAAGGGACAAGGACCTAAGAAATGGTTTGGCAAGGGAAAGAAAAATAACAACAATGTAAAGCAAAATTCTAATAAAAATACCTTTGTTTGTGCCCTCTACTCCATTGAATCATCTACTTCTAATGAATGGGTGTTAGATTTTGGATGCACTAACCATATGTGTTTTGAAGATAATAAGGTTGTGGACTTTCATAAGCACTCTTCAGATTCAGTTTTCATTGGTGATAATACTAGACTTCAAGTAGAAGGTGTTGGCAATGTTGTAATTGAAGGGAAATTACTTGATAATATCCTATATGTGCCTAACCTTAGGAGAAATTTAATTTCAATTTTGCAAGTTTCTAGAAGTGGTCACACTATTGAGTTCAATGCAACTTCATGGAGCATTAGGAAAGGCATGCTACCAATCATTATAGGTTATGTGAAGAATAATCTTTGTGTTAGGTGATGCTCCTCCTAAAGTATGTTTAGCAACTAATTTTTCTCCTAGTAGAAAGCTTTGGAACTTACGGTTAGGCCATACAAACTATCAAAATATTCAAATGATGAAGTCCAAAAATTTGGTTGAAGGTTTTTCTAACATTTCACATATTCATGATTTGTGTGAAACATGCATCTTAGGCAATATGAGCAAATAAATTTTTGCAAAGGACAAGTCAACAAGGGCCACACAAATTCTTCAACTCATTCATACAGATATTATGGGTCCATTACATGTTAGATAACTTGGTGGTGCATCCTATATTCTCACCTTTATAGATGATTATTCAAGAATGATCTTTGGGTATCTACTTAAGAATAAATCAGATTGTTTTGAGACATTCAAGGAGTTCAAATCTTTGATAGAAAATCAAAAGGGAGCAAAGATCAAAATGATTAGAAGTGACAATGGAGGAGAGTACAATAACAATTATTTCAATGAGTTTTTTTCTTCTCATGGGATCAAAAGGCAGTTTACATATCCATACACTCCTCAACAAAATGGTGTTGCAGATAGGAAAAATAGGATAATCATGGAGATGGTAAGATGCATGCTTGGTGACCACTTACCTCAATTTCTTTGGGGTGAAGCAGCAAGTACAAAAATCTACATTCTTAATAGGTGTCCTTCAAAATTAGTTGATGGGAAGACTCCTTATAAGGTTTGGAATGGTAAGAAGCCAAATTTGTCACACTTAAGAGTGTTTGGATGTGATGCATTTTCATATATTCCTTCAGAAAAGAGGAAGAAATTGGACAAAAAGTCTAAAAATGCGTCTTTGTTGGCTATGATGCAGAACATAGGGGCTACAGGTTATAATCACCTTCTTCACGCATTGTATTTGTTTCAAGAGATGTCAAATTCAATGAAGTCCTTCTTGAGTTAGAAAATGGAGGGCCTTGTGTCAAAAGGACCAAATGGTTGGATCATTCTCGGGGTCCTAAAGAGAAGAATTCAGTTAGCCAAAGGATAACTGGAAGTATGACCCTTAACATGTCTCTTCTAGCTATGATAGATAATGATCATGAGCCTACTTCTTACCAAGAAGCTTCACAACACTCTTTTTTGGTTGATGCCATGAAGGTTGAGATGGATTCTCTTCTAAAGAATAAAACTTGGGATCTCGTGCCTTATCATAATAATAGAAATGTTATTGGGAAAAAGTGGGTCTATAGAATCAAGTACAATTCTAATGGAGAGATATACAAGTATAAGGCTAGATTGGTTGCTAAGGGTTATGCTCAAAAACATGGCATTGACTATGATGAAACCTTTGTGCCAGTTGCCAAAATGCCCACCATTCGGCTTCTCATTGCTATTGTTGCTGCTCAAGGTTGGCAAATTTTTAGCTTGATGTGAAAAGTGCCTTTCTAAATAGCGATTTGGATGTGGATATCTACATGATTCAACCACAAGGATTTGTTGTACAAGGTAAGGAAACACTTGTGTGTAAACTAAAGAAAACCTTGTACGGTCTAAAGCAAGCACCCAGAGCATGGTACATGAAGATTTTAGGTTACTTCTTGTCTCTTGGTTTTGATAAATGTTATTCAGATACAGATCTCTATGTGCTTAGGAAGGATAACTTGGTTATTTTAATTGCTCTATTTGTTGATGACCTTGTTATGACTGGAAATGAGAATGAGGCCATTTTTGATTTCATCTCCAAATTAAAGTCAGAGTATGAAATGACTGACCTTGGTCTTCTACACTACTATCTTGGCATGAAAATTTAATAGCATGAGGATTATACCTTTTTGATTCAATCCAAGTATAATGAAGATCTTCTTAAGAGGTTTGATTTGGAGGATGGCAATCCTACTTCCATTCCTATTTCTACAGGGGTTAAGTTGGAAGTAAGTACAGAATCTCAGTTGGCTAATGGTACATTGTATAGGCAGTTCATTAGTAGTTTTCTTTATGTTACCATCACAAGGTCAAATATTTCTTTTGTAGTTGGTATGATGGCTAGGTTCATGCAGAAACTTTATATTGAGCACTTACAAGCTACCAAGAATATTCTAAAGTACCTTTTAGGTACTAGATATTTGGCACTCAAGTATTCTAGGCTTCCTTCCTTTGCTATTTTTGGCTATGCTGATTCTAATTTTGGAGGGGATAGAATAGACAGAAAGTCTACCACAACATATGTTTTTAGTATTGGGTCTGCAACTATCTCTTTGTCTTCCAAGAAGCAAGATACAATTGCTCTTTCTACAACTAAAGCGGAGTATAAGGCTATGATAATAGCTGCACAAGAAGCGGTTTGGATGCATACCCTCATGAAGGAAATTGGATTTAAACAATTTGGTCCTTCATGTTTTCTCTTTGATAATCAATCAGCTATTACCTTGGCTAAAAATCTTGTAATGCATCAAAGGACAAAGCATGTTGAAATCCAAGCCTACTTTATCAGAGAGAAGGTATTGAATAGGACTATTCAGTTGGAGTATTGCCCATCATCTTCTAAATCTGCTGATTTGTTCACCAAACCTCTTCCCAAGGAGCAGTTTTGTATGCTGAGGGACTCACTTGGTTTGGTGAAGTTGTCCTCAAGGGGTAATGAAGTGTAGTTACACTTGTGTGATAAAAAATTCATCCTTATGAGGTGTTTTGTGCTATATATATGAGTTGATATTTGGTGGTATAATTGCTTTTTGTATCTCTTTTGAACATGGTAATTTCTTGTTTGCCTTGTGCAACTTTTGAACATGTTACTTTGTAGATGGCATCGTGCAATTATGGTATATGATGTAATTGCTTTATGTGACTCTTTTACATGGTACTTTCTTGTTGCCTTGTGCAACTTTGTACATGTTTTTATGTAGTTGGCATTATGCAATTGGTTTATCATGGTACTTTTCTTGTTAGCATTTATGCTACTTTTGCACATGATATTTTATAGTTGGCTTTATGCAACCGATGTGCACACTTTATTATTTTCATATACCTTATGCAAATTTTGTACATGGTACTTTAGAGTTTGCATTATCATCGTACTCCTTGTTTGCTTTATGCAACTTTGTACATGATATTATTTGATCAACTATATAGCACGTGACTATAAGTATGGCTTGACATCTTTTTGTGATGACTTATAGTTCACTATTTGTTAGATCGGTTTTGTTATCATCTTTGGATATTCATATATGTTGTGGTGAATATATTTATGATGATGTATCTAACTGATATTATGTTGAGCTGCTTGTAGCTTGCGGGTACTTCCGTTTGGGGTTTTACAGGCTTACTGAAGACACCCTTGTGATGTTTTCTTCTTATCATTTGCAACCACTTGTGGTTGATGGATGGCTTTGTAATTTTCTTATATCTGAAGCTACTCCATTGGGGGCTTGCAGTCTCATTTTGGACCATTTTGTATTGGTGCTTTATTGTAGACCATTCTTGGTCATATTCAAGAGAGTTCCAAAGAGTAACTATCCCCCCTGAGGCACCTTGGACAACCACTTCCATATGACCAGCACCCATCCAAAGTTTGTTAACTGTATTACACATAATATCTAACAACATTTTTATCTCCTGGATAAGCAAAAAATTTGTTTTACATTTTTCTAAGAGTCTTCGAACAGCAGATTGATGGGATCTACTGTTTAAACCCTTAACATTCCATCATTGTATAATCATTGGTTACCTTGAGAGCAGTAAAAATCTATTGGCCTCACCGATCCTCCAGTGATCAGTTTGTCTCATTGAATTGCTATCAATTCCTTATTTGATTTTCTACCCACTCCTTGAGAGTTGTTATTTTTTTATCTCTTTTTCACTTGAGTTATCCCTAATTTTGACCTTTATCTATTCTTTTCTGATATGCCCATGCTAACATACTTAATTATTGGTTGCTCTTGGTTATGCACTATCAATGCCCCTACACTCTCTGACTGTGGTAACTCAATGTACTCAATTACCTGCTCTATGATGGGGGAAGATGAAAGAGGAGCTTGAACATGGCTGTTATTATTTTCATTATTCCCGTCCACTCCTTCCATGAATTGTTCTTCTTGGTCCATTAGTCTCTTAAATATCCCATACCTATTGGAGGACTTGAGTTGGGTTTGCTCTTTACCATATTTTTTCTTTTGCCTTCTCCTTCTTTTGTGTTGTTCAAAACCATAGCCCCGTGCTTCTTTACCCTAAGAAATATTGGTTGGTTATTTGTTGATTATTGACTTACCCTCCTTAGGAAGATTTGACATTCCTACAGGAGCCTCTATTTTTATGTTCATATTATTTGGGAAAGATCGGGATAAATGCCCATATTTGTGGCAAACTCTGCATTTGAAGGGCAATGCCTCATAATCCAGTTGTTGAATTCAAGATAGTCTTGCAAGTTCAAATTCCACCTCTGCTAGTAGAGGTTGGCTAAGATCTATTTCCACACATAATCTTGCATAAACAACCGTGTTTCCTTCTATTGTGTCTTTGGAAACACGGAAATGTCTTCCAAGGGAATTATCGATAATTTCTAATTCTTGCTCACTCCAAAACTCCATTGGAAGTGCATACAAAAAGATCCAAATTGGACAGCAATGGGTTCAATTCGAGGATCAAATCCCACTCTCCAAGGTTGAACAAATAATCCTGCTGGACCATGATTCCTCTTTTCTAATTCGAAATCCCTATTTATATCGGTAGGTGAAGAAAAACTAATAATAAAATATCCATTGCTAACAAACCATAAATAATACTCACCAAGAGGCTCCCAATTTTTTCAGACCTAGGAATGCAAAAAATTCAAGGTAGGGCGAATACCCATGAATTTATAGATCAAATAACGATTGGCTCTATATAAAACTATTTCTTCAACCATCCTTTACTCAATGACAATATTTGGCCTTGATTCTAACTGTGGCAAGCATCCATTAACTCGTTAAGGTGTTGATCTATTTCCAGCAACCGTAAAGAACATTTTTAATGTAGTTTTTTGTGCTTCTTCAGTCTTTTATGGAGATTTATCCTTTAAAAAATATGCAAAAGAACTATGTCTCTCTAGAAGAGGATCCGGAGGTGTCCCCATTGGGCCCTCCTGGGGTAGCAATCTTGTCTTCAAACCCACAGTAACCAGAAATCTCTTCGGCTACCCAACCGATGTCCTTGTTTTGTCTTATTTTTTCAATCAAGCTCTTTTTCAACAATCCCATCATTTCTATAGTCTTAAAATTTTATTGTTGCTCCTGTCAGTTCTTGAATATATTAATACATATCTACTTTTTCTTATATTAATGTGTCTACACTATTTTCACAAAAAATGGTATCTACTCTTTCTTATATTAATATGTATCTACTTTAGTTTCACATGGTCAAAATGTTGATTTTTATATCTTGAAAAAAAGTTGAAGGTGCAAGTATTGGTGGTAATGATATTATATGAATTGAAATGACACTCAACATTCTATGCGGCTTAAGAATTTTAAACAATTTAATTATTATTTTCTTCATTGTTGTATTATTATATGATCATATTATATTTAATGTACGAAATATAAAATTAAAACTTTATTTCATGCTTTGAGCATCATTGGAGGTATAAACATTATTATCCACCAATAAGATACAAGCATTCCATGACAATGATGTTATATTTGATACCTTGAAAAAAAATAAGGTACAATCATTCGTTTGATAATGATGTTATATTAATTTAAATCACGTGTAACGTTTTCCGCATTTGTTTAAGCTGAATATGAGAGTTCTTGAATATATTAATATGTATCTACTCTTTCTTATATTAATATATACCTACAAAAATAAGTAGAAGGTGCAAGTATTTGGTGGTAATGATATTATATTAATTGAAATGATATTCAACATTCTAGTCATATGGCTTAAGAATTTTATGGTTTAAGAATTTTAAAGAATTCAATTATTCTTTTCTTCATTGTTGTATTATTATATGATATATTATATTTAGTGTACCAAATATAAAGTTAAAATTTTAGATATTTAATTTGATGATTTTATTATTATGATTTTATTGTTGATTAAAATATCTAAGAATATGTAGGTTTTTACATTCCCGAGTTTTATTGGAGGTATAGAAATTAATAATATTAAAATATAGTTTATCAATCTTAAGTATCTAATTTTCATGTTGGTTATGAAAGAATTTTGAGAAGGCTCGATAAAGTCATGCTTTCAAATCATGTGTAGTTTTTCTTTTCTAGGATAAATACTTGAGCTTTGCTTGTAGAAACCATTCCTAGTACCACTACTTTCGACCATTCATCCATCATGTTTAATGTGCATGAAATCCCTACCTCATAGACACTACAAGTCACAATTTGTTTTGGTACTTCCTTTATTCAGCACCCTTCTATTGCCTGTCATATCCATAGAGTTTGGAATCTACTTCTTGGATCTACTGGAGATTTGGGTTGGATAGAATGGTGGAATGATGCCATTTTTTGTATAATTATCATACTTTGTACTTTGGGGAAAAATGTGGCATAGTTTAGAATACATTCCAATGTTATCCTTCATGATGAGCTTACCAAATCTACTCTTAGGCTTGAGTATTATCCGTTTAATCCTAAAATTTAGATTCATGTTACCTAGATAAGGCATGAACTTAAACTTTTAAAACTCTATGAAGCTTGGGGACCTCGAATTACTACTCATATTCATTGGCTTAAAGTTTGTTATAGGGTCACCAAATAATTTTTTGAAAGGCTTCGTCCTCTTAGACAAGCTACTCAATTCAAAGTCATTCAAGACAATGGAATAAGGCTTGCCTCTCTTCCTGAGATGATTGATGATTTTTTCAAGCACTATACTAATATTTTTATTGTTCAAGCTTATTCTCCTAAGTGGGATCAAGCACTAGCAACTTTTATGGTAGTTGTAGCAGTTACGATTTTAGAGGCTCAAAGAGCATGGTGTGATAAACTACTCTCCCTTAAATATCTGGAGGATGCATTGTCTCAAATGGTAAATAAAAAAGTGTCAGTTTTGGATGGATTTTCCTGTGATTTCTACAAGGCTCTTTAGGACTTAATTTGTCCTAATCTGCATTAATTTTATCTAGAGGCTCTTTGAGTAGGCTCTTTGGAAAAAAATATTGATAGGGGCAATATCAAATTCATACCCAAGCAAGGGGACCCAAATTTGATCACTAATTAGAGGCCTATTACTTTGTTGAATGTTAGTTACAAGATCATTGCCAAAGCTTTGTCTCTTCACCTTAGGCCTCTTCTTCCTTTGATAGTCAGATCAAAGCAAACTAGATTTATTCAAGGAAGGTATATCCTCAATAATTTTTTGTCTATCTAGGAGGGCATGGAATGGGCTCAGATGTCAATCTAGAACATGCTTTTTATTAAGATTGATTTTGAGAAAGATTTTGATCGCATTGAATGAAGATTCATTCTTGCTATGCTCAAAGCTTTATGATTTAGGCCAATTTTTATTCAGACTATTGCTATGCTATTCCGAGATGCTTCGACTATTCTAAATCAAAACAATTTATAGTCTAAAGTAGTATGCCTTTTTAGGTATGTTCGACAAGGGTGTCCTATTACTTTCTCTTTATATTTACTTGTTGTTGAAGCCTTCAACTATATTTTATCTGCTCAAGCTTTAGTATGTCTTATTAAAGGAATTGATGTTTCGAATGATCAAGAACAACTATTAATGGTCACTTTACTGATGAATCCTTTATTACTATAAGGGAAGAGGAGCAATCTATTTCTAATGCTCTATTTTATCTGAATATCTTTTATACAACCTCTAGTTCTAGCATACAATGGAGGAAGACCTCTTGATTCAAATAATACCCCTTGCCTATGCTTCCTTGGCTTTAAGGGTATCATTGGAATTGGATCCATCCTAGAGAAATTTTTAAGTTCTTGGTATTCCTTTTACCTTTCAAGGCTGCCCTAATCAACGTAGAAATTATATGCTTCAAAGAGTTGAAAATAAAATTGATTTCTAGCTTACCAAGAAGCTATCATTAGTAGGTAAATTTTTAGATTTTCTCTAAAGTTTTAGTTGCCACTTATGTATACTATTCTTCTTGTTGGGTTCCTTCACATGATTGGTGTAAGAATCTTGAGAAAATCCTTCGATATTTTCTTTGGAATAATTCTTCTAAGACAAAGAGATTTCATAGAGTTACCTAGGATATTTGTTATCTTCCTAGATAATCTAGCAAAATGGGTTTGGTAGATTGTAGACAACAACGTATTGCTTTGTGTGCTAAATGTGTGGTAAAGGATCTAAGGGGAGCTGAAGCTTGGAAATTTTTTATTTGATATTTTATTTCCTTTGGTATTCCCTTAAACTGTAGAGCATGGAGAGGGTTGGATTTTCCCTCTCTCATTGTTGCTCCAATTTTTGTTAATATTTTAGACTCCTTTGTTATTAAAAGTATATGGAAAGCCTGGTAGTAACTCACTCCTTGGATCTTATCGAAAGGAGATGGCTTTTGTAAAGGTTTATGTTGGATATTTTGAGCTAATTCAGTTGTCATTGATGATGTCAAAAATAAAATTTGTCATTGATACCAAAGTGAACACATGAAGCTATCATTAATACCATGGAGTACACCATCATTAACACCAGAAGCAATGTGAAGAGTTGAAGAAAAATGTTATTAAAATATTATTCTACAATAGTTTTTGTTAAACACTATGATGGCAAAATAATCAAATTAGTGGAGTACAATTTGAAGGTTTAAATTTTATCCCAAGGAAAATTTTAGTTTTATTAAATTCAAAGGATTATAAATAGAATTTATAAAATTAAAATTCTATTACAATTTAAATAATTTATAAATTATAAAAGGTTTTAAAATATGTCAACGTCATCAAATTAAATGGAGCACCGACGTCTAAGCCATATGGTGAATTTGTGTATAAATAATATGCCAAGAGGTATTCAAAAGTTATCCCTCTTTGAATTAATTTTCATGCAACAAAGCTAAAAGAAATTTGTGCAATCGTTGAACATTGAGGAAGAAGACAAAGAGTTTGTTTGTCTTATTAGTGCTAGGAAGAAGATGAAAAGGGTGAGCATAAGGTCTAACACATATTGGAAATATTGGTCCATTGGTCAGCATGTTTCGTGAGAGCATTGGGAGTGGAAGAGTCCACGATCGATTCACATGGATATTAATTTGGTGTGTTCGTATTGAGCGCCAAGGGGAAATATTTTTGTTCATGTTTGGTTTGAGCACCAGGTGTGGAAGAAAGAGCACAAGGTGCTCGTGGAGTTTCAAACGTGCATCTAGCACACACGGTGGTCAAATCCATAGCTAGAGCACTCATGGAGGCAGAGATTGTGGGTTCGAATCCCACTAGTGGCAAAGGTAATTTTTGATTAAAATTTTATTATGCCTAAAGTTTTCTAAGGGGTTATTTGGAGTTATAAGAGTTTGTGAAGGATCATTTTATTGGTAATTAATTTGTGTTATTCTAAGTAATAAGGGTTTATGAAATGGTATTTTATTCATAATTGATGTGTATTATTTGGAGTGATAAGGGTTTATGAAAGGTTATTTTATTCATAAATTTATTTGTGTTATTTGGAGTTAAAAAAGTTTTATGAAAGATTGTTTTATTGAGAAGTGATTTATGTTATTGGAGTTATAAGGAAAGTGGATTTGATTTTTTCCAAAGTTCTTTTTGCCATTAAATTTGATTAAAGAGGTTTTGAGTTATTTTGGTGGATGTTGAATTTATTTTTAGTTGGGAGTTTATAAGGTGTTATTGGATAAATATTTTATGTATGTTGATGGTTGTTTTTGAAAGGTGGAGTGATAAGGTGTAATTTATTATTACATTATATTGTGAGAAAGATTTACCTTCTAACCTCTTTAATATTGGCATAGAAGTGTTTGTGGTTGTGACAGATTTATGATATCCCTTCATCATAAATAAAAAGGTATGAGCACATTCTTCCATAGTTGAGTTGATTGATTGGTTTTTTGAAAAATAAGTTTGGAGTGAAAAGGACTTGATTAGGGTTTCCTATTGAGTGTGTTGAGTTAATGCTTCAAGGTTTTCTGGAATAAAGAGTTGTTAAAACCTTGTTTTATAAGCATTGTTGTTGAATCCATTGATTGTGTGAAAAACTTGAGTGAGGGTTTGGGTATCATTGCTATGTGAAGATTATTTTACAAGCATTTTTTTTAAGTGAGTTGTTGTGCAAAGAACTAGAACTAGGTTTTGAAAAGAACATGAGTATCATTGTTATGTGATATTTATTGTTGATTATAGTTGGAAATCTTTTGAGTGAAGTGTTCACATGCTTGGACTAGGGTTTGAAAATAATATGAGTATCATTGTTATGTGATATTTTCTATTGAGCATTTTTGGAAACATTTTGAGTGAATTTTTCATATGCTTGGACTAGGATTTGTGAGAAAAGGTTGTTTTATTGAATGATTTGTTGAGTAGAGTATATTGAGCCTAGCCAAGTGGATGAGTGAAGTGATTGTTCATGTTCCAAAAATAAACTATTCTATATTTTGAATTGAGTTGAGAAATTAATTGAGCATTGTGATAAGTGTAGAACATATTGAGTCTCTAACAATTCTCTTTATATTTCTATGAGATTGGACAATTTTTTTGTGGACTTTTTGAGCATATTTGAGCAAGTTTTGTGTGGACTTGTTGAGAATATTAGAGCAAGTTTTGTGTGGACTTGTTGAGCAGATTTGAGTAAGTTTTGTGTGGACTTGTTGAGTAGATTTGAGCAAGTTCTATGTGGACTTATTGAGCAAATTGAACAAGTTCTGTGTGGACTTGTTGAGCAGATTTAAGCAAGTTCTGTGTGGATTGTTCAGCATATTTGAGCAAGTTCTATGTGGACTTTTTGAGAAGATTGAACATGTTTTATTTAGAATTGTTGAGCATATTTTAGAAAGTTCCGTGTGGACTTATTAAGAAGATTTGAGCAAGTTCTGTGGACTTTTTGAACATATTTGAGCAAGTTCTGTGTGGACTTGTTGAGCAGATTTGAGCAAGTTCTGTGTGGACTTGTGGAGCAAGGTTTGGTGCATATTTGAGGATAGGTTTGTGCCAAACCAGAGATAGATATTGAGAAGATTTGTGCTAGGATGAAGGACTGTGTTTAGTACATATTTGAGACAAATATTTGGAGGTGACATAGTAGAGAGGACAGTAGTCTCCAATGGATAGAGATCCATCAGACAAGGTAGTGAGGATAGGTCTTCTGAGTTGGGACAAGAGTCTTCAGTGGAGAGAGATCCACAAGCTAGTGTAGTGGAGGTAGTAGTCTTCTAGAGGATCACCAGACAGAGCAAAGGAGTAGTTCTCCTATGGATAGAGATCCATAAACTTGATTTAGGGTATTGGTATCTCCATTGGACAGAGGTCCATAAACATTGTAATAGGGAAAGGATTCCCAAGAGATTGATTGAGAAAGTTTTAGTGAAATATTTTCTCCGTGGATTAACCCACATTAGGTGAACCACGTAAATTGTGGTGTCTCTATTGTGTATGGTGATTTGTTGATTGCTTTGATTACTGCTATTGATATTGCTATATTTACATTGCATAATATTGATTGGGAAAGAAAAATTAAAAAGTGATCTTATATTGTTCACCCCCCATCTCAGTATAATATTGTGTTATTCAATTGGTATTAGAACGGGTTCCTTTAGAAGAGTTTAAAATCTTGAAGGAAAATCTAACAAGAATACAATGGATTCTAAGAATGTGTCTTTGGATAATTTAGCACTAGTGTTTGATGGAAGTGACTATATATATTGGAGTTTGAGAATGAAGATATACCTAATGACTCTTGGCAATGAAATTTGGGAAGCAATTGAATTTGGATATGATCCCTTGATTAATACTCCTATAGATAAGGAAGGTAAGCTCCTACAATATTACAATTCAAAATCAATGATTTCACTTTTGAGATATTTGCATAGAACAAAGTCTATGAAAGTTATGCATTGTCAAACTGCAAAAGAAATGTGGGATAAATTGCAAAATATTTATGAAGGAGATAAAAGTGTCAAGAAATAAAATATGCAAAATCTCAAAGGATAATTTGAAGAATTAATAATGAAGGATGAGGAAAACATTAGTACTTATCTACTTCAAATTGATGAGGTTGTTAATTCTATGCAATGACTTGGAATGAATATTTATGAATCAGATGTTTGTGTTATAAAGCCTAAATAACTCTTCCAAAGAGATTCAGTGAAAAGGTTTCTGCTATAGAAGTGTCAATGGATGGTGATAATTTGACAAGATATGTGTTGCTTGGTATGCTCATAGTATTTGAGACAAGAAAAAAATATCATATTCTCCATAAGGAAGTAGTATTCAAAGAAATCAAGAAGATAAAGGGTAAGAAGTCAAATTCAAGCAATGAGTCATCTAGTGATGAAGAAGCAAATTATGGTAGAAGAGATAAGGATTATAGAAGATCCAGAGATCTAAAATCTGTTAAATGTTTCAACTATGGAAAGTTTGGATATTTTGCAATAGATTGTCAAGAAGCAAAGAATAACAATGGTGAAGAAAAACATGATCACAAGAATAGGGAATAAAAAATATATAGGCACCAAAATAAAAGCAAGGATGGACAAAGCAGACAAGGAAATAAGTTCTTTCAAAGGCAAAAGAGGAGCTACTATGCATATAAGGAAAGTAAGTACTCAAGTGATAGTGATTTTAGTTTTTTAGACAATGATAGAGATGAAGTCCTATTTATGATTGAAGAAAATGAGCAAGTTAAAAAAAGACTCTAGTAATTCTCAAGTTTTTTAGATGTTGTAACTTTGGACATATTGAATATAGTTGTACAAGGGATGGTTATAGTTTTAGTGATGATGAATATGAAGATACTCTTGAAGTACCAGAAGAGAATATTATAATGGCAATAGAATAAGGAAAATATAATCCTATAGAAGGCAAGCCAATAGAAAATAAAGATATGGACAAAGGTAAATAAATAGAGGAATATTCAAAAAAGGATGGATATGATCTCAAGGGAGAACTTATCTATGCCCTTGACACGGTAAAAAAGGTAAGAAAGCAACACTCTAAACATGAAATTCAGTTTCAAGAATGTGATGAAGAGAGAAGATTGCTTATAGATGATTTAGAAAAATCAAAGGCTAAGGAAAAAAGGTTTAAGGATAAGTTAGAATCAAAGATCTTATAATGTGAGAAGTTAGTACAAGAAGTGGCACTACTAAGAGAATATTTAAAAGACTCTAAGGTAAATATGAAAGGGTTTAAAAATAGCTTAAATAAATTGGATAAGTTCATAAAGATACAAAATACTACATCAAGCAAAACATGTCTTGGATTTGAACATAATCAAAAGAAATGGGAAGGAGATTCAACCTCAAGTTTTAGGGGATAAGAAACTTCATATGAAGATACTTCATAAAAATACAGTTTCAAATAAAGTGAGACATCTGAGGATGAGTTGGACAATAGAGAGTTTGACAAAAATAGGAACAATGCACAAAGAAGATACAGATGGAACAACAATCAAAATAGTTCAAGAGAGACTAAGAGACCAATGAGATCAAGACAAGGAAACTTCAATGGAAGATGTTTTTCATATCATAGGTTTGGGCACATGGCTTCACAGTGTAGGACACATGAAAGACAGGAATATGGGAACAAATAACTTTTCCATGGGTATTGCTACTCATGTAATCAGTTTGGTCACAAGGCAATGAATTATAGGGTTCATGAAAAAAGAGGATATGACTTCACTAGGAGAAATCCTAAGACATTTGCACCTCCAAGGAATAATAACATTAAGTGTTATAAGTACAATAATTATGGGCACATAGCAAAGTGGTGTAGAGAAGACATTTCCAAAAATAGACATGAACATGAATAGGAACAAGAACATGAATATGAATGAGAACATGAACATGAACATGAACATGAATAGGAATAGGAATAGGAACATGGATATGGACAGGCACATGAATAAAAATAAGAATATAAACATGGAAATAAATAGTCAGAGGAATCAGAAGGATCAGATAAGAAGGAAATAGGATAAAGGTAAAGAACAGTGCTTTCTAGGAGTAGAAATATTGCCACCCCAAAATTAACCACCTCAAAATAAGGTGGGGGAGGGGCTAAGCTAAGAGGCTCATTCTTAGCCCCGAGCCCCAAATGTGACCCTTTGCCATTGATGTCAAACGGGGATAGATTTGAGTAAGGGGGAGAGATTTGGTGACCCTTTGCCATTGATGTCATTGAATTAAATAAAGTGCCAACGTCTAAGCCATATGGTGAATTCATCTATAAATAAAATGCCAAGAGGTATTCAAAATTTATCCCTCTTCGAATTAATTTTCATGCGACAAAGCTAAAAGAAATTTGTGCAATCGTTGAACGTTGAGGAAGAAGACAAAGAGTTCATTTGTCTTATTAGTGCTAGGAAGAAGATGAAAAGGGTGAGCATAAGGTCTGACCCATATTGGACATGGTGGTCCATTGGTACAATGCATTTCATGAGAGCATTGGGAGTGGAAGAGTCCACGATCGATTCACATGGACATTAATTTTGTGTGTTAATCTTTAGCGCCAATGGGAAAGCTTTTTGTTCACATTCGGTTTGAGCACCAAGTGTGGAAGAAATATTACGAGGTGCTCATGGAGTTCAATTGTGTGTCTAACACACACGGTGGTCAAATCCACGGCTAGAGCGCTCGCGGAGGCAGATATTGTGGGTTCGAATCCCACTAGTGGCAAAGGTAATTTTTGATTAAAATTTTATTATGCCTAAAGTTTTCTAAGGGGTTATTTGGAGTTATAAGGGTTTATGAAAGATTATTTTATTGATAATTGATTTGTGTTATTTGGAGTAATAAGGGTTTATGAAATGTTATTTTATTCATAATTGATTTGTGTTATTTGGAGTAATAAGGGTTTATGAAAGGTTATTTTATTCATAAATTGATTTGTGTTATTTGGAGTTAAAAGGGTTTATGAAAGATTGTTTTATTGAGAAGTTATTTATGTTATTGGAGTTATAAGGAAAGTGGATTTGATTTTTGCCAAAGTTATTTTTGCCATTAAATTTTATTAAAGAGGTTTTGAGTTATTTTGGTGGATGTTGAATTTATTTTTAGTTGGGATTTTATAAGGTGTTATTGGATAAATATTTTATGTATGTTGATGGTTGTTTTTTAAAGGTGGAGTGATAAGGTGTAATTGAGTATTTACATTATATTGTGAGAAAGATTTATCTTCTAACCTCTTTGAGCTTGGCATAGAAGTGTTTGTGGTTGTGATAGATTTATGATATCCCTTCATCATCAATAAAAAGGTATGAGCACATTCTTCCATAGTTGAGTTGATTGATTGGTTTTTTGGAAAATAAGTTTGGAGTGAAAAGGACTTGATTAGGGTTTCCTATTGAGTGTTTTGAGTTAATGCTTCAAGGTTTTTTGGAATAAAGAATTGTTGTTAAAACCTTGTTTTATAAGCATTGTTTTTGAAGCCATTCATTGTGTGAAAAACTTGAGTAGGGGTTTGAGTATCATTGCTATGTGAATATTGTTTTACAAGCATTGTTGTTGAAGTGAGTTGTTGTGCAAAGAACTTGAAATAGGATTTGAAAGGAACATGAATATGATTGTTATGTGAGATTTATTTTTGAGTTTTGTTGGAAATATTTTTAGTGAAGTGTTCACATGCTTGGACTAGGGTTTGAAAAGAACATGAGGATCATTGTTATGTGAGACTTGTTGTTGAGTATTATTAGAAATATTTTTAGTGAAGTGGTCATATGCTTGTACTAGGATTTGTGATAAAGGATTGTTTCATTGAGTGATTGGTTGAGTAGAGTTGATTGAGCCTAGTCAAGTGGATGTGTGAAGTGATTTTTCAAGTTCCATAAAACAAACTATTCTATATTCTGAATTGAGTTGAGAAAGTAATTGAGCATTGTGATAAGTGTAGAACATATTGAGTCTCTAACAATTCTCTTTATAGACAAGTTCTGTGTGGACTTCTTGAGTAGATTTGAGCAAGTTTTCTGTGGATTTGTTGAGCATATTAGCATAATTTCTATGTGGACTTGTTGAGCAAATTTGAGCAAGTTCTATGTGGACTTCTTGAGAAGATTTGAGCAAGTTCTATGTGGACTTATTGAGAATATTGAACAAGTTATGTGTGGAATTATTTAGTATATTTGATCAAGTTATGTGTGGAATTGTTGAGAAAAATTGAGCAAGTTCTGTGTGGACTTCTTGAGTAGATTGAGCAAGTTCTGTGTGGACTTGTTGAGAATATTTGAGCAAGTTCTGTGTGGACTTGTTGAGAATATTTGAGCAAGTTATGTGTGGACTTTTTGAGCATATTTGAGCAAGTTCTATGTGGACTTGTTAAGAATATTTGATCAATTTTTGTGTGGACTTGTTGAGAAGTTTGAGCAAGTTCTATGTGGACTTGTGGAGTAGAGTTTGGTGCAGATTTAAGGACAAGTTTTTGCCAGACCAGAGATAGAATTTGAGCAGATTTGTGCTAGATCGAAGGATTGTGTTTAGTATATATTTGAGACAGAGCTTTGGAGGTGACATAGTAGAGAGGACAGTAGTCTCTAGTGGATAGAGATCCATTATCCATGGTAGTGAGGATAGGTCTTCTGAGTGGGGATAAGAGTCTTTAGTGGAGAGAGATCCACAAGCCAGTGCAGTGGAGGTAGTAGTATTCTAGAGGATCACCAACCAGAGCAAAGGAGAAGGATTTATCTTGTGGATAGATATCCATGAACTTGATTTAGGGGATTGGTATCTCCATTGGATAGATGTCCATAAACACTGTAATAGGGAAAGGATTCCCAAGATATTGTTTGAGAAAATTTTAGTAAAATATTTTCTTCGTGGAGTAGCCCACATTGGGTGAACCACGTAAATTATGTTATCTCTATTGTGTGTGGTTATTTGTGCATTAATTTGATTACTACTATTGATATTTCTATCTTTACATTGCATAATATTAATTGGGAAAGAAAAAGTAAAAAGTGATCTTATACTGTTCACCCCCTCTCTGAGTATAAGCTTGTGTTCTTTAGCTTATCCATAAATTATATGTATATTTGGTGGTCCCCCATGTTTCTTCATCAAGGTTCTCCCTTGGATTGGGTGAAATGGATTCATGATTAGTGTTTTTTCAAAAATATTATTGTTACAATAGTTTATTTTTCTTTCTAGTCCAGATATTGGATCCCATGGAATGAGTTCAAATGCATATTTAGGTTTAATGGTGCATACAAAGATACTTATGATGTTGCTATTGCTCTCAACTATTTTTTAATGTTGCACAATATTGGTGTGAACTCGTAGTGTCCTTGATTATCAGACTGGAGATGGTATGTTGACACTCCTTTGCTTAATTATAAATATTATTTGTGGTATAAATATCTCCTCATCTTCCTCAGGCGCCTAAGCTCACTCAATATTGGGACTTATTTTTTACAAGGACTAGATGGAATTCTAGATTTCAGAATATTTGTGCTACTTATGTTGAGCCCAAGAAATCATTTTTTGCATGGATATTGTTGTGTTAAGACCTTCCCTTAGGGGAATGTTTGAAGCACCTTGGAATTCTTGATCCTAATATCCTTTTTGTGGTGTACCTGTGTCTTGTACTCACCTCTTTTAGAATTTTAAAAGATCTAGGCAATCTTGGAAATAGGTTCTTTTATTTTTTTCCCCATTTACAATTGCAATATTTTCTTCACCCCAAGATCTTCTTGGTGATTCTTATAATTTTTCTCTCCCACTTGTTGAAGTGTGGTAGGTTTTCAGGATTAGCATCCTTTTTCATATTTGAAAAGCCCATAATAGAATTGTTTTTAAAAAATATACACCTTCTATCACATTTTCTCATGCTGATAAATTACACGTTTTTACTAATATGTGGCTTCAGATATGTATTGCTATGGAGTTGGATTAGCTACAAGTTCTTCTCGTGCACTATGCCAATGCTCCATGTATAGTCAACTGGATCCCCTAGAGCACTCATCTCAAGAGTATTTTTTATCCTGCTATCACCACTGGTCTCCATCATATGCAAGAAGTCTTCCCATATAAGGAATTGGTCCCATATCTTGCCAGTCATGAAGTAGCCTAATATTGACATTACTTGTTCATCCCTCTAGGTTGGGGGGTAGGATGATGTTCAACAAATTTCACCTAGGCAAATTATTGGTTAGAGCGATGCGGGTATTGAAGGCCTTAATTGTGATGTAGAGGGGTGGATTTTCATCCGTTTATCACTAGGAGTTTATGAAAAACAACACATAAGGACACATTACTCCATATGATATGCTTTATTTGATGTAATGATCATAAATTATCACGATTGATAAAATTATGTTTTGTTGGTGCCTTTGTTTCCTAACCCTTGTCACTGAGGCTTAGTTTGATACCCCATGGGGTGTGTTAACCCAACCAATTTTTTTTATTGTAAATTATTTTATATTAAATTAATATTAATTTTATTTTTGCATCAAAAAAATATATCTAAGAAAATGCAAGATTTTATTTAATGATGTTTTAATTTATATTTAATTGAATAATTTTTAAAAAAATATATTTTTTATTTTTTAATAATTATTTAAAGAGATTATGTAATCAAATATTTATAATCAATTTTAAATGTATTTATGATAAATTGGATACATGGAATAATGCAATGTTGTTTTATAAATGTACATATCATTTATGAGGTTTCTTGTATTCTTAGCAAGGTATGAAATGAAATAATATCTATAATCTACTTATATGTCATTGGCATTTCATATTGATGACTTCAATTCAGATCATAGAGAGGGAGACCCCCTATTACTATACCCTCAAGGAGTGTGGCCCCTAGTTGTACCACCTATTGTAATTGAAATTACTTTAAAAAAATCTCTACAAGCACTTGGGTTAATTATAAGTTTCATCTTATTACTAATAAGTTCCATGTTCTGGTTGTATATAAAACACATAATTATGTTCAAAATTAGCTATAAATGGTATAACTATAGATGAACGGTTTGCGTTGCTTAATGTCAATCCTTGATATTTTTGTTAAAGTATGGTACTTAGTTATAGGACTTATCTTTACATTGATATAAATTTAGGATAGTTATCAATGGTCATGATACTCAAATCACTCTTTCTCTATTTGAGTTATTCATCCTCATTTGAGCAATGATGGCCCCAATTACCTCTAAACTTATTTGAGGAAATATGATCCTAATTTTCTCTAACCTTAGTTGATAAAATTAACACAACTTTCTCAAGTGTAGATCACTTTAACTAAGCAGTAAGCTAATTATATTTCATAACTCTAAAAAAAGTATGATTTATTTTATGGGTGCAATTTAAACTAAATTTTATCAATTGATCCACTATTTTTTAGTAGGGAGTCAAGGAGTATGCTCTCCACTCATTGAATGGATCAGAAACCAGAAACTCTGATACCAAATATTGGGATTGAAAATATATGAGATATTATATTGATACAAGAGATTACAATATATAGGTATAATGTCTATATGAAAAGATGACAAGTATCAAGGATACATGTCATAACTGATAGACAAAGTAAATAGCACACATTAACTCTAACAAAGACTATTAGAACTTGGGCTTCATCACGGCTTGGACTTCATCACCAAGTGTTTGTATGTGGGCATCTAGGTGAAATATTAATTAAAAAATGAGATAAATTGGCCTATAACTTGCAATACGATTTGAAGAAAAAAAATTAGTTAGAAAAAAAAAAATTAAGTTTTCTTTTATATTTTTCTCTTTTACGTTACCTTTTCATAAAAAAAAAAACAAACAAAAAAATAAAAACAAAAAAAAGAGAGATCTATATAATTTTAATTGGTGGAAAATAGCATTAAATAATTTATCCTTATCAAACTTAGGAAGGAACTTATAGAAAAATAAGTTGACATCCTCTTTAGGAGCAACAGGGAAAATTGGGGAGACTTGTGGCAAAACTTTGATCTCATTAAGAGAAGAGATGAGGAATTTAAAAAAAATAAAAGGTTATACATAATGAAAGCCTTATGTGCATATTACTACTCCCACTATTTTAAAATGAAAAGGAATTGTGAACATTGGCTAGGAAACAAAAGGGCTAGTGTCCATTCCATAATTTACTTGTAGGAAATTTATTTTGAATAATCTGTAACCATCCACAAATTCCTAGCAAACATAGAGGAAAAAGAGATAGTCTTTGAACAAAAAAGATACTATCACAAAGCACCTAGAGTAGTCCTCTTTAGATATTTTATCCACGAGCTCCAATTTCAACCTCCTACTTTTGAAACTAAGAATGTCACCCTCGTTCACTTTGTACTTATTTTTTAAAAAAATAAATTTGTCTTCGAAGAGGAACATTTCATGAACCCTTAAGACCTAGAACCCTTCAATGATATTTATAAGATATTTTGGGAAGATTAAAATAACTTTAATTTTGTTATTTAAAATATTGTAAATATTTGGTAGACAACCCCTTTTAATTTTATTTAAAACAAAATATATAAAAAAAATAGGAGTAGCATCAAAAAACAAAACAAAAAAAAAATAAAATAAAATATGCCTAAATCCTTAAGGAATGGTAAACAGGTGGAAACCGACTCTGAAGGGGAGTCAGATAATAAAAACCATAATACCGAAGCAAAAATATAATTTCAAGAAGAACACATTGCACAAAAAGCACAAAATAAAGAAGACAAAATAGTTGACCCTTTTGACCCTAAAGTAGGGCCTCAAAGAGACATTCATTTTGAATTTGTGCAAAATTTCTATGAATTTCTAAGTCATAATCGGTCTATCCTCACTAATGCCTTTGAAATAGAACAGCAACTTAAGAGAGGTAATTTTTCAATGGAATCGGCTTTAGAATAAGCTTTTTGACTTTACCCACAACCAGAGACATATGTGAGTGATAAGCTTCCTCCATTACAACCTGCCACTCATGATGATCATTCCTTAGATATCACCCAAATTAAAAAAACTATGGCATAGAAACACATCTATTTTTATAGCCACTACTGCTACCCAAAAACAACCTTCTGCTTCTACAAATAATAACTTTCTTTCTTAATATTTTAACACTCAATTTATTCAAGCGTCAACATATCAAAACAATAAAAATATGAAAATATTGACTTCTTATAAACCAAATTTACAATAAAATATACCTCCTTATACACTCATAAACCCTCCACCTTTAAATACTATGCATAACAGTATTACTGTTTCAACTCTTTATGCGACATCACAACATACATACTATCCTGCTTATACAAATACAACCCAAAATAAACATAATGGGAAACCACATCATATTGAATCTATTGTCCAAAAATTAGCTTCATGATTAGACCAAATGAACCCTTATTTCCCTACATATAGTTATAAGGAAATGCACAATAAACTGTTAGACTCTTTAGTTGCTTCTAAACCATGTCCTAAACACTTTCCCATACCATTTTTTTTTATTTATAAGAAGATAAAAGATCCGATTGAGACAAATGATCACATGTTGCTATTAAAAATATTCCCAAAAATTTTAGGAGCTTTGGCATTGGAATGGTATTATCAATTGCCAACACACTCCTTATGAAACTTCGAAGAAACTACAGAGTTATTTATGCACCAATTTGGAAACCTATATAGAAATACATGTTACAATTAAGGATTTTTACAACCTAAAATAAGGGAAGGAAGAAATTTTCACAAAATTTATAGCTCCATGGAGAAAGCATTTAGGTAAATTTCATTTTACCCTACATCTAAGAGAAATACTAGAAATTGTCATAAAAAATTGACAAGAACAATTATCCTATGAGTTGGCTATTGCCATCGTAACCTTGTTTGATCAAGATATAGATTTTTCAATAAGGTTATAATAAACCCTCATCAAAAAAGGATAAATTAAAAGGAAGGATGAGGATAAATCATCAAAAAATAAATACAAAAACAAACATGTTGTAGGAGATGGGGTCACAGATTGTAGACCTCCAATTGTTAATACCATAGAAAAAAAGACACCTCAAAAACCTCCACAATAGAATTTCGCAAAATTAAATCAACCATTTACAATGGTCTTACCACAATTGGTAGAAAGAGGCTTGATAAAATTTCTAGAGGTACGACAATATGAAACCTCTCAACCTTGGTATAGGCCAGATCAACATTGTTATTTCCATCATGTTGACGGACATCCAACCAAAACTTTTAGAATATTAAAACACTTGGTGCAAGAATTTATTGATAATGGAAAATTGGGAGTGGAAAATCCTCTATAAAATTCTAATCTATCAACAAAATCATAAAAGAAACATGCACAAAATATTAATCAAAATCTAGACATCTTCCAAAACCCATTACCAAATCATGGTAAGGAAGTTGTGAATCAGCTAGATTATAAGAATGTGCCTCATTGAAAATTTATGTGGGAATGGTTAGTATTCACTTACCATCGTAACTCCCACAAAATATATTTGTGCCTACTCAATCCATTGTCACGATTAAGCAATTCCAAGAAATAAAATCACAATCCTCATATTTTGAACATACATAAAGTGAAACAAAATCTTAAGTAGATATTAGTTCTTTTAATTCTAATAGTTTAGAGGATGAATAATGAACTATTGTACCCATTACATATTTATTAGTTCTGTAGGAACCATTTCCAAGGATGATAACAACCCATCCTTCTTCATAATAACTTTTTGTCGTAGAATAAACATCAACTGCTAGATTGCAATCTATTCAAGATGATTTTTTTATTCCACATCAATCAAGTAAAATTGTGGCTACAGTTGGATCCATTACTAGACGACAAGTTAAATCTCAAAATTCTCAAATTCAATTACCTACAACTCAACCAAATGATGTGGATCAACCACCTTTTGTCCTAAAACCACCTCATAAAGGGAATAACATAATTCGACCTCAAAAGAAGACTCCTTTTGATATCAATGAACTAGCCAATACAACAACTAGAATTTCTCTTCTTGACATTATTAGGACTTCATATATTCATAGGGAAGAATTAATTAATACCCTTAGTCAAATTATGGCACCTCAGGATATAGAGCCAACTGTCATAGTTAATGTTGTAGCCTCTCAAGGAGTTGACTACATTAATTTTTATAATAAATATATACCTCCTCAAAGTATGCATAGGGATAATCCTTTATAAATAACATGATTAATTAGATATGTGCGTGTTAATATGGTATTGATTGACAATGGTTCATATCTAAATATTTGCACCTACAATTGTTTATAAAGGTTTGGGTTCAAAAATGAAGACTTAATAAGAACTAAAATGATTATTAAGGCTTTCAATGATGAAACCCAAGAAGCTTGTGGTGTGATATCCATCCCATTACAAGTTGGTCCTAGAATTTTGGAACATCCATTTTTGTTGTATCTTGTCTAACATCATACAACATCCTTCTAGGATGTCCTTGGATCAATCCAATGAGGGCAGTTCCCTCTACTTTGCATTAGTGTGTAAAATTTGAGTTCAAAAATAAATTGTTCACCATTCATGGAGATCCTAGACTATTTGAAATGTGTGTAATGGTGAAACCCATTAATGTTCCATTTGTCCATATCTATCATCATTGACCCTTGTTCCTTCTAAATATTCTTCCCAAAAGATTGAACTTTTACTATATTTTGACACACCTATACCTTATAAAACTAATAATACTTCTACATCATACTCTCTCATAGATGAGGATTTACCATATTTATCCACCATATTAGAATCTATAGAGCATGCTTATTTTTTTTTACAAAACACCATTGTCTTGTCTCAATTATCACCATCCCTACGAATGACAAGTTTATCTCACAAATGGGAAAACATATATCAAGTTGGGAGTTGTAATTTTATTTTCATAGGATGTTCCCTCGATAAAATCAAAATTAAATAAATGAGCTTTACATTTGATGAGAATAATTTTTCTCAATGATACTTCTCCAACAGATATATAAAATCAATGCAAATTACGTGTGATATGGGTTAGAACGGTAAATATTTGGATCATTTTAAAAATGGCATATATGAACCCTTTCAGGTTGAGAAATGGCTTGCCCAATGTGGTATAGGGTATATTCCTACGAAATCTCAACCTTTTCCCTTAGATGAAGATGATAACCTAATCACATATGGTGAATATTTAGAAAATAAAAAACATTTAATGAATATTAAGAAGAGAAAGACAAATCATTTATTTTCTTGCAATATGATTTTAGTAGTCTATTAAAAAATTATTATCACTCCAAATGAGTGTGTATAAGGAGATGTATCTTTTTATATCCCAATTGAATAATTCATGAGAAATAGTTTCTTATTTTATGGATCTATCCCATGTATATCCCCTTTTCAAACAATAACCACATAGGAAAAGTTAGCCAAACTATCCCTAGAATAACTCTAGGAAATGGGTGTTTCATCCACTCCTCCTAAAATCAAAAGGGACTTGAATATTTTAGTAGAAGATATCTTCAAAATTAATATTGGAACAAAAATCGACCCTTATATGGTTAAAATAGGAGCTGGCTTAATTAAAGAAGAACAAAGTATATACATGGAAATTCTTGTAGAATATGTTGATATCTTCACACGGGCATATATGCACCACTTAGTGGTCCGTCCTTTACAATAAATCTATAAAATAAAAACTTAGAAAAATGTATCCTAAAGTAGCCTTTTTGATTAAAGATGAATTGCAAAAACCTTTACATGTCAATTTCATTCAAGCCATAGACTATTCTGATTAGATATCTAATGTTGTTCTAGTAACCAAAAAATAGGCTACTAAAATCAAAGTATGTACTAATTTTAGGGATATCAATGCTGCATGTCCCAAATATGACTTTACCCTTCCTAATATGGATCAAATAATCTATTTTACGGTAGTAAGTGGGATGTTATCCCTTATGGTTGTATTTTTGGGATATAATCAAATTCGTATAGCACCAGAGGATCAACCTAAAACTACCTTCATTACAACATGGGGTACTTTTTTTGGAAAGTAACCCTTTGGTTTAAGTAATGTAGGGGCAACTTATCAAAGAGTTATGACATATGTGTTTCATGATATGATGTATGATATTCTACATGATTATGTGGATGGCATTATAGCTCGATCCATTAAGGAGGAAGATAACATTCCTGACCTACGATGATCTTTAATAGACTTTGTGAGTGCAAAGTCTATTTAAACCCAAACAAATATGTATTTGGAGTAAAATTAGGTAAATTTTAAGGATTTATTGTATCTATGCAAGGAATAGAGATATATCCTATTAAAATCAAGGCTATTATCGATATGCTACCACCAAAAACATTGACAAAGCTTAGAATTTTACAAGGTAAACTCTAATCCATTCATCATTTCATTAATAAATTAGTAGATAAATGTCAACCTTTTTTAAGATAATAAAAATACCCCTTTTTAATGGGATGATGAATATCAATAAGCCTTTCAAGCTCTTAAAAATATCTACTTACACTTCCAGTATTTGTTCCACCTAGGCTTGAGCATTCTTTTATTTTATACATTTCTGCCTCAAAACTTGCATTAGAAGCAATGATTGTGCAACATGATGAGTATAGGAAAGAGAGAGTTATTTATTACATAATAAAAACCTCGATAAATTATAAAACTCACTATACTATTTTAGAAAAGCTCTGCTTAGCTGTTGCATTCTCTAACAGAAACTACACCATTATATACTTAGTCAAAAAACTTTTGTCATAACAATGTTTGATCCATTACGATATTTGATGAGTACATCTTATTTATCAAGATGAGTAGCAAAATGGGTTCTCGCTTTGAGTGTGTTCGATCTATTATTTATTGGTCAAAAATACATTAAAGAACAAGTTATATATGATCAACTCACCACTTCTCCTCTTCAATCTAATCACCCTTTGATAATAGATATTCCAGATGAATGCCTTAATGTAGAAGGTGAACAATTAGAATCTTGGACTCTATTTTTTGATGAAGCCCGTTGCATGAGTGGTGTAGGTGTAGGCATTTTATTGGTGTCTCCACAAAAATAACTTACCCCAATATTTTTAAAAATTCAATTCACTTGTACAAATAACACAATAGAATATGAAACCTTGATTCTTGTGTTATGAGCAGCTTTAGCCTTGAATATTAAAATATTATCAATTTTTGGAGACTTGCAACTTGTGGTAAATAAAATTAATAATATTTATCAAACCCAAGATGAGAAACTTCATCCCTATAAATAATATGTTTTAAAACTTATGTCTTAATTCGATAAAGTTGCTATCAAATCTATCCCTCATACTAGTAACTATTTCATGGATGCTATGGCAACAATTACTTCTATTATTCCTTCAAATTTGGATGATGATCATGCTACTATCATCATTCACCAAGTTAAGAAATCCACTTCATTAGAGTCTTGCCTAGCACTCTTAGACATATTTGCAATTGAAGAAACTTCTTCAGAATAATGGTATGGAGACATCTTCAACTTTATCTAAAATGGATCGTTCCCATATTGTCTAGATAGAAATCATCGTAGACTATTACATAAACGAGTTGTTCATTTCATAATCATCAAAAGTATATTGTATAAAAAGTATTTTGAATGTATCCTTCTAAGGTGCCTCAACTTAGATGAATCCAAAAAAAAACTAAACAAAGTGCATGATGGATCTTGTAGAGGTCTTTTAGTTGCAGTGCCATAGCCAAAAAACTCCTACGAATGGGATATTTTTGGCCCTCCATGGAAAATATGCCAATGATTATGTGCATCAATGTGAAAAATTTTAGTGATACACAAATATTATCCATGATCCTATCCAAGAGCTTCAAGCCATTTCTTCCCCTTGGCATTTTTCAAAATGGGACCTAGACATTATTGGGAAGATTAATCCAATTTCATCATATGGTCATTAATTTATTATAACAACAACTAAGTACTTTAAAAAATGGGTAGAAGCCATGCCACTAGTTTCTTGCACAAGAACTAAAGTCTCTAATTATATTTTTAATCAAATCATCTATTGATTTGAGATTCCATCTACACTTGTTTCTAATAATAGAACATGCTTCAAAAATAAATATATACAAAAGCTTTGTGCAAAATATAAAATCCAACATAGATGGTCTACTCCTTAGTATCCACAAGAAAATGGCCAAGCTAAAGCATCCAAAAAAGCTTTGATTAAAATCTAAAATTGATTGGTTAATAAATCAGGGTGAGATTTGCATACTCCATTATATCTCGCCTTATGGGCTTATCGAACCAGTGTTCAAAACCCTAAAAGCACTTATCCCTTTGTCTTGGTATATGGTGTTGAAGTTGTGTTTCCTTTTGAGCCAGAAGTCCCTTCTTTAAATATTTTACTTCAAGACGCTGAAGTAGGAGATGAATATCATGTTGGATGACTAAGCTAATTGGAATTACT